>WEDG01002317.1:0-326959 GCA_017591395.1 Schistocephalus solidus
GGGACTATTTTTTACTGTTAAAACTTTTAATTTGTTGAAGCTTTAACCCCCTTACAACTCTGAGACAACTCCACCACTCTGGTGCACCAGTCATCGAGATGTACTTTTATTTCTTCCTCTTGCACGCACTGTTAGATACTGTCAGTTTTTTCGGTATACGCTATAGCAATCTGGAATAAGCTACCCAGAATTATAAAAATTTAGCAAAGCTATCACTTTGTTTACGAGAGCTGTCACGGGCTTTCTAAATTCAGGACACCTTCCACGAATTTTGGGTACTGACTCGATGGAAGCTCTCTTCCGTTCTAATGGCGATCACGAGCTCTGAATCCTGTGCCAGACTTCATGCTGAGGGCAATATTGCTGGCTCTGCAGTCCGTAATCGACTTATTCCTCAGTCGACAGCGAGCAACCGTTCACCGAGATACTTGCTGGTGCAGAATACTGGATCCATAACACTGAGAGGAGAAGTACTACAACATGCGCCTGTGTCAACCCTTCACCGTCCTGAACATTACTTCCTCAATAAGCTGCAGTTTTTTCTCCTGAAAAAACTTTAAAGAACGATCAGGAGTTTTTTTTCACCGTCACCTCAACCCCCTAATATATATTTCTTTTGACCTTGCCAGTAAACTGGCAATAAATAAATAAATAAATAAATGTTCTGCAAAATTATGGCAAAAATAAGTAAGCGACAACTTATGCAGTTTCTTAAGAAAAACAGTTTGCTTTCCGATGTTCAGCATACTTTCCGTAAAGGCAGTTCCTGTGTGCCAAAATTGCTCTTATTATAATAATAGTAATAATAGTTGTATTTAATGCTGGTTTATAGGCATTGTCAGATGAAATATTCAGTGGGTAGAGGCTGGCAGTGAAAAAAAACTACCGAATATATATCATTAGAAGTGTTTTTCCTATCTTGCTGTTATTCAGGAGAAAAAACTGCCGCTTTTAAGGATAATAGCAATTCAGATCAGGGAAGGGCTAACACAATTTCAGTCTGTATGCATTCTCTCTGTCTTTGCTAGGAAACGGGATTCTGCCCCAGGCAAGAAGCATCCGTGTACGGTTGCTCACTGTCTGCTGAAGAAGTCAACGGGTGCAGGCTGCAGAGATGGTGCCGTATTCCTCGAGGTAACACCTGCGATCGGGTTCAGATGCCACGCACTCCGTTGAACAGGAAAACAGATTCTACCTTGTCGGTGCCCAGAATTCTTGGAAACTGTTCTGAATGCAAAAAATAGTATAAGTTATCTTAAACAAAGAATAAATCTGCTGGATTTTTATATTATGGGGAAGTTTATTCCACATGGCCATGGCGTTTACCGAAAATAACCGTCGATACTTAACTGTGTGAGCTAATGGAAGAAATAAAAAGACATTGCGATGACTGCTCCGCCGAGGTTGGTCAAGCTGCCTCACAGTCGTAAGGAGGTGAAATGTACGACTATTCAAAAGCTTAAACTGCTTATGTAAATGATCAGTTTTTGAATTTTCCTTACGTATCAATGCATTTTCGTAGCCATCCTGTAACTAATGAGGAGTCGAAAGGCGTTTACCTCTAAATAACTTTATAAACTTAAATGAACTGAACGTTGGACAACGCCGTTGATAGTGGGAACACGGTGCATTCCGTCTCTATAGACTACAAGAAGGCCTTTGATAGCGTGCCTTTACTTATGTACAAACTAAGCCATATTGGATTAAGAGGTAAGCTTCTGACTTGGATGCAAATCTTTCTAATCGGCCGCTCCCAAACTGTTCATGTCAGTAACCGGCAGTTGGGGGAGGTTGCGGTTGAGAGTGGTGTTCCTAAGGCTTCGTCCTTGGCTCTACTCTGTTCATTTTATGCGTCAATTAACTGGATTGGGATATCACCATTCTTGCCAATGATATCGAGCTCTGGAATATCATCTGACTGGAATTTTACGATTAATGTTTGCGAAAAAACTTAAACTGACTTCGGCAATAGTCAAACGAATGGCTTGTGTCTTTTAACGTAAAAAAGTGTAACTCCTTAAGAGTCTGCAAAATCAGATCGTCGAAAAACATGGTCTACCGCCCGAACAGCGTACCAATGCAAGAAGTGAACGCCCAGAAGGGCTCAGGTGTATGGATGACGAATTCACTCATGCTATTGCTCCACTGCTCAAAGGTGGCGAAGTCGGCGATGACAGTCCTACACTTAATCAACAAGGCATTCCCCACCTTCCATGAAGGCATCTTCTTAAAGTTATTTCGAACTGTTGTGCGGCCGCAACTGGAGTTTGCCATCCAAACATGGAAACCCTGGACCGCTAAGGACCATAGCCTCCTCAAAAAACTGCAAGAGCATGCAACCAAAATTGTAACTGGATACGGCTCACTTTCTCACGAAGCCTGATTGCTAATCTCGACCCCTTTCCTTTGAGTTACAGGCAGCTACGTGGTGACCTTATAGCAACTTTCCGCATCACTTGCAGTCAGGACTGCTGCTTATCCCTGGATATTTAGTTGAGCTAGCACCCACAACATACTTACGAGGCCCCCACTTAAACTACGTTTGCATGGTGCCAGGCTGGATGCATGGAAGTTCTTCTCTTCCAGCAGAGTGGTTGAAGTTTGGAATACTTTGCGAGAGGATAATGTTGCGTCTGCATCTGTAGAACCCTTAAAATGGAAAATATATCAACGTTGCAGTAGGCACCACGAGGCCTTCTATCTACCGTTATCTTCATGCATCATGCTACCAATTTATTTTTGTTTAAAGTAATACTTGTTATCTTTAAGTAACGTTTGCGTACATAATTCAATTAGGGCTCCCCCTCAGTGCATATTTCATACTGACATTCAACCTACCACCTGCAGATAAGAGGTCATTATACTTTCCCTGCAGCTTACGTGTTCTTGAAGTGACTCGTGTATTACGCGCATGCGTGCGTACACATTTCTCTTAATACTGTAACGCATGAACTAGTTCATATATCTGTACATTTTTTGATATTTTCCTTGCAATTTTTGATTTTCACTTTTCCAAATACATGACATACTTCCGCTGCATGTAACAAAAAGGAAGTTCAGATGTGCCCACCTAAAGTTCCCTGAATAAGGCTGAACTGAACTGAAAAAAATTGAGACACCGTGTCCACCTTTGTTAAAAACATTTTTAACGGTTCCGTTATTCGCTAGAAACGTTTTTCAAACTTTCGCTGAGCGGTCTTAAACCGGAGTTTATCAACGTTCCTCTGGCTGGTTTACGCCAAATTGTCCCTTAAAGCCTTTTTTCCTTCTGCCTTTTGCTATTCATTCTTTGTTTACTGTTGGATTCGCCAATAACAATTGGTCATTCTATTTAACTAAGCCATAATTACCTTAACAACAAAATATCGACAATAAAGTCCTCGAGGACCCATAATTATGGCCAGGTAGGGCTTTAGTAATTTGGACAAAAGAACATCCTTCATCCGCTATCACCGTTTCTTCGGCAATTTTCGGTGCAGCGGATGGCCGGTTATAAATCCAAGCAATCCCCTTCTGAAGATTTTCAGTAAGTTTCTTGTGACCCAAACAGATTTCCAATTTCTTTCACTCAGTGGTACCCCCTAGGGTCAGTTTATCTAACCCTCTCTCTTTAAGACATTACGTTTCTTTTTCTTAAAAGTCGGCTGATAAACTGAAAAGGGCTTTCGTGAATAGATGGAACATCAATACCACAGCTGACTCGGTTGATTTACACTACTGATGCTCTGACAAGACCAGTAGTTGCGCATCACAATGAATTCCAGACTCTATTTAGGTATAAGTTCAATTCGCCCAGGGGTCCATAAGCAGACTAGAATATTTAGGATTCAAAGTTCCTCTCCAAATGCGGTTCTACTAAATTATACCACAAGAACTATAATCTCAAAACATTAACCTCTGCATTATATTGTTTTTTTGTACTGTTTATTACTATAGCCTTGAATGCAGGTGGATAACTTCCAGTTCGTGATTACGGAGGAATGTTAACCGAAACCATCCTCTCAGGAGAAAGACAACCACTAATCGCTCGGGGTCGTTGAACTAAGAACTGGAGCCTTAATTAAAAAATCGTTTTTGGAAACGCTATAGGCTAATTGACAGTGAAGAGCGCATAAGAAGAACGAACAATTTGAAAAAAATGAGGCTACAAGGTTTTGAAGGAACGTCAAACTGAAAATATTGTTACCTTTGCTGGAACAACCCAAAAGCTTATATGGAGGACTAGAGGTAACTGAGCTCAAATCTCCGCTCACAGGGCTCCAGATGGAGCATTGGAGACTGATGACCAAATCAAAGCATTCGTTTCTTATAATTTCTTTCAGTCGGTCGTCACTGGCATCTCTAATTGTTTTCCTTGCTTTCCATTCGTTTGCTAACCAGACCCTTCTTTCCTTCCCTCAACAAACGAAATGTAATTTTCACCGGCATCAATAAGGGGGGAACTGCTATGATTGAAACTCGAAAATCCCCTGGTCTGGATCGAATAACCTCACTCGCACTTCCATAACTTGCAAATAAACTGTAAGAACCATTCTCTGTTTTTATTTCAAAAGCATTTCTACGAAGGCAAATTCCCGAAAGAATGGAAGAATGCACTAATCACCCTGATTTAGAAGGGATGAACGGATGAACGGCGAAAATTAGCGTAAGTCAGCTTACCATGCATATCCTGCGAAGTAATTGAGCAACTTACAAAAAATATAATGCAGTCTCCAGAAGATAAAAGCGTATTGCGTGATCCCAAACATGACTTTCATTGAGGACGATCTTACCTCACGAGTATTCCTTACTCAAAACCCTCACTCCAAACCCTCACACATTGTCATCATCATCACAGTCCTATATCACTGCATCGTACCAATCCTATCGACTCTAGCTATTTTATTTTATTTATTTATTGCCAGTTTACAGGCAAGGTCAAAAATATATATACAGTAGAGGGTCAAGCTGACAGTGAAAAAACTCCTGATCACTGTTTCAGGTGTTTTCAGGAAAAAAAACTGCAGCTAATTGAGTAATTAAAGTTCAGGACAGGGAGCCGTAACACAGGTACCCGGTGAAGAACTACTTCATTCAGTGTTACGGATCCGGTATTCTGCACCAGCAGGTATGTCGGCGAGCGGCTGTTCGCTGCGACTGAGAAATAAGCCGATTGAGGTCTGCAGAGCCAGCAATATTGCCCTCAAAATGAAGTCTGGCACAGAATTCAGAGTCCGTGAACGCCATCAGAACCAAAGAGAGCTTCAACAGAGTCAGCACCCAAAAGTTTTGAAAGGTGTCCTGAATGTAGAAAACTAGTGACATTTCGCGTAAACAAGGGATAGCTTTGCTGAATTTTGATACTTCTAGGTAGCTTATTCCAGATTGCTAGAGCATTTACCGAAAAAACTATCGGTATCTAACTGTGCGTGCCAAAGGAAGAAATAAAAATACATCTCGATGCCTGGTGCGCCGATAGTGGCCTAGGTGCCTCAGAGATGTAAGGGGGTTAAATGTACGACTGTTTAGAAGTTTAAACAGTAAAAATAGTCCCTTCTGTAATCTGCGAAGCCATAGCGGGTCAAGGCTTGTAAGCTCACAGCGTTGTTGGTAGGTCAGATTTCGGTGTTCTGAATAGAAAACTATTTTTGTAAAGAAGTGCTGGACTGATTCTATCTTCTTTCGTTCACTAGCGTGCAGAAGGCTAAATAGAAATGATCAGTATACCAGACTAGGCCTGACATACATTTTATAGAGGCTGATTCTAATGTTGACGGTTTTAAAATTTCTGAGAATAAACCTAGTAGTTTGGTGTGCTTTCGAGACAATCAGGGCGCAGTGCTCTGACAGATTAAGACTACTAGAATATGATATGCCCAGATTCTTTATAACTACGGGCACATTTAGATCGTGACCGTCTATGCTTAGGTGGGGCTGATGGTTGTCGCCAATAACCATAACGGAGCACTTTTGCCGAGAAAGTCAGAGGCGCCATGTGCGAAACCACTGAGCGAAGGCCCTGAAGATCCTTTTTTAAGTGCTCAAGCACGATGTTGCGATCAACCGGTTTATATCGATAGGCAACTTTTAAATCGTCAGCGTACATAAAGGGCCTGCCATACTGAAAACAATCAGGGACATCGTTGACAAAGAGGCAAAATAGAAGCGGGCCGAGCACGCAGCCCTGAATATCTCCGCTCGTCACATGCTTTAGGGAAGCACTTTTTAAATTGGGGGCCCAATTTCATCCTAGGAGTTTTTTACAGCTTTTGCCCTAGTCCACCATATATTCCAAAGATTTTCGACTAACGTTTTTTAAAGAAAATGACTTGCTGGTAATCGTATGTGCCTACCATACTACTCCTTGCTGTTGTTCATATCGTTGCTCACACAGATACGATATTATCCACTTTGTATTTTTATTTTAACACGGTAATACATTTGTAATGATGGGCCCTCTGGGCTTTATATACACAATTTGTTGATTTATATCGCTAGATAAATGTTTTATTTGAGTACCCAGAAGGGCACTGTAATTGGAAAAAATCAATTAAAACGAATACTAAATCCAGTACAGTTAAGTTTGAAAATGGCAATTGACACAAATCAGTGTGGTCAAAAATTAGATAAAAGAGCAGATAGTGAAAAAAACTCCTTGGGCATTTTTATGGATGAGGCATATCTTGAATGGGGTTTGTGGGATTTTAAGGAGAAAAAACACTGTCGCTCCTAGGAATGAAAGAAGGCCGCAGGCAGAGGCAATGCAGTAGATGCTGTATTCTTCGAATTCCGGAGGACCTTCAATAGTGTAACACGCCGATTTCTCTTTTAAAATATTTGGTGCATATAAATTCGAGATAGAATGTTCAGATGGAGTGAAATTTCTTGTGGTTGCTGGAACTTCTACCATAGAATAGATAATGGTTTAAGGCCCAATACTCTTCCTTATTTACATGCATTACTGCATCAGGGAAGTTGGTTGTGAAGCTGTCATGTTCGCCAACAATATAGCAATATGGACTCATGTCAACCGTGCTACCAACACACAGAAGTTGCGCTCGAGAATCGACACACTGAGTTTTTCATCAAAATGATAGCTTCAAGGTCCAGGTCAAGGTTCGCAGGTCAATTTTTGAAAGCTAAGTGAAATCGGAAATTTCGATCGCATTTCTTCGTTTCTTTCTGAAGTTATTGGCTTAAATGTTAATATTTTTTGTATTTCTAACATTTTGTCAACTGCACATACCTGTGGTGTTTGTCATTAACAATAGGGGGAATTATACAGTCTCATACTGTTTCACCCGCCAGCCTCATTTCTATTTTTTAACTTTTGAATGGATTTCTTCGTTTCTTGCTGTAGTTGTTGGCTCAAGTGTTACTAATTTTTTGTATTTGTTACCTTTTAACAACTGCATATGCCTGTTTTGTTGTATTTAACAATAGGTGGTGCTATTCGAGCAAACGCATTGTCAGGAGAACTCACGCTGTTTAAAAGGTCCATAGAGATGTCTGCAAATCAACCAACAGGCTCATCGACGAAGACAAATTTGAACACAGTATTAAAGACTGTAACAAAGGGCATGATTCAATCTTCCATCACTAAAAGAAAGCAGGATGCAGACACGAGTTTTTTCCCTGATAGATCATTTTGTCTGGTAGTTCAGGGAGTCTCAGGGGCTACTGAGGAAACGCCAAAAGAAAGGGTAAAACAGGATCTGCTGATATTTCAAAATTTATTGAATGATACGCAAGAAACTGGTGTGACAGTCAACATCAAAAAGATCTTTCGATTGGGGCCTCTCGTTACAAATGAAACGTATGAGGTTCGACCAAGACCATTAAAAGTCATCTTGGGGAGCAAAACAGCAGGTAGATCTATTGCTCTCTCGAAAGTCCCGACTACGAAAAGAATCATCGTGGAGTTTTTTTCAGCCGGATTACTCTCCCTACCGATCGGATGAAAATGAGGACACTGGTAGCAGAATTTAGTCAATACGAGGGGGAACAAAACTTGAAAATTGTAGACAACAAAATAGTCAAAACGGTGCGCTCGTTTTTATGGGAACATCCGGTGAAATTGACGGCAACCACGCCGGTCAAAAGCCCTACCAAATGCCTATAGATTTGAACCCAGGCAGGAGACTGGATATATCTTGTGAAATATCCAGCAAAAATCGCCATGTGGAAGAAAGAACTAAAAATCTTCAGAAATCGATGGAAGAAAACAAGATTAAAATGATGAACACAAATGTGCAGAGTCTATTGAACAAAATGGATGAAATTAAACTGGTCGTGGACCATTTACAGCCTGACTTCATAGCTCTAACTGAAACATGGTTAAATGAACAAATCGCAGACACAGAAGTCCGAATAGACGGTTTTCAGCTTATCCGCATGGATAGAAACGGACGTAGGGGTGGTGGAATCGCAATGTTTATACGAGAAGGCATTGACTTCATTCCGGATGGGCCCTCGCCAAATAGGATATCGTCTTGCGAAATACTTTGTTGTAAACTGAAAGTCCAAAACAACCAGACCTCCATATTGCCGTGGTATATCGACCCCCAGGACAGCGAACGGACACCGACGAAGCACTCATCACAGAGGAAAAGCAAATCTGCCGTAGCAAACACTTATTAATACTTGGAGATTTCAACGCTCCCGATATCGATTGGGTGTCAATGTACTGCTCGCGATCAGAAAAATTCATTCGAACAGAAATTACTACAGTTGGTAAATGACGAGTTTCTTACCCAACATGTCACAATGAAGACGCGGTTCCGAAATGGGCTGCAGTCAAGCTGTTTAGATCTTATCATTAGTAGAGACGACAATTGCATCCTTGCATTAAGTTCTTACGTGCCGCTTGGACGAAGTGATCATTGCGTTCTTGCTTGGGAGTACAGTCATTTTTCTGTACCCAAATGTCGTGCAGTTAGGCAGAGAAATGTATGGAAAGGGGATTATCCCAAAATGAAAGAATTACTGAATGGGATAGACTGGAGCCCTGCACATGTTCCTGACCCAAATGCTGCCTGGTTCTTCATTAGTAAATTGATTCAGCAGTTGGTAGATAAATTCTGCCCACTTAAAAGGCGATCGTGCGTCTCCCGACCCAAGTGGGTGACATCGGAAATAAAAAGGAATCTCCAAAAGAAAAGAAGACTGTGGAGAACATATGCCAGATATCAACAACCGGAACATTTTTCTGCTTTTAAGAAACAGCGAAATCAGTATCGGAATCTTCTGAGAAAAGAAAGATCAGCCTTTGAGTCGGAAATAGTCAAAGACATACCAAGAAATTCGAAAAGATTTTATACTTACGTTCATAAGGCAAAACGAAATCGCGACTGCATTCCTTGTCTTAAAGACAATCAGGGAAACAGGTAAACTGATAACTCTGATAAGACCAGCCTCTTATCCAATTTCTTTATGTCCGTGTATACCGAGGAACCACCTTTTGACGAGGACGAATACTACAGTACTGCCACATCTACAAACAAAATAAGCACGGTGTCGTTCCCAATGGACACAGTAAGAAAAACTCTGAAACAGCTACAGCCCACTAAATCACCTGGCCCAGATGGTATATCCGCAAAAGTTCTCAATGAACTCACAGACCAGCTAGTCTCTCCACTCTCTAAGATATTTGAAAGTTCGATGGAGGCGGGGGCTCTGCCTACCGAGTGGAAGATAGCCA
Source organism: Schistocephalus solidus (assembly GCA_017591395.1). Classification (NCBI taxonomy): domain Eukaryota; kingdom Metazoa; phylum Platyhelminthes; class Cestoda; order Diphyllobothriidea; family Diphyllobothriidae; genus Schistocephalus; species Schistocephalus solidus. The sequence goes on from WEDG01002317.1 coordinate 9,680, forward strand.
ACATAACCCCTATCTATAAAGGAGGAGAGAGGACATCACCAAACAGTTTCCAACCAGTCAGCCTCAAAAGTATCTGTTGCAAAATGATGGAGAAGATAATCAAAACGGAACTGATGAGATATCTTGAAGAGAATAACTTGCTAAGTTCATATCAACATGGATTTCGAAGTGGTCGATCCTGCCTCACAAACCTGCTCACATCCATTGAAAGTTGGACAAAATCATTAGAAATGGGTTTTGTCAGTCGATGTGGTCTACATTGACTTTAGCAAAAGCCTTTGACAGGGGTTCCACACAAACGTCTGATCTTTAAGCTCCGTCAAATGGGTGTGACTGGCAACCTACTCAAATGGTTGGCCGCCTTTCTCACAGACAGGTGCCAGCGTGTTTGTATCGGAGACGCCAAGTCTCACTGGGAAACCGTTCACAGTGGAGTTCCGCAGGGCAGTGTTCTGGGTCCCATTTTGTTTCTGATATACGTAAACGACTGCCTGGATTGTCTGACATGCGAGAAGGTAATGTTCGCTGACGATTTGAAGTTATGGAACTCGATTGAAAAACCGGAGAATGCACGGAAATTACAACAAAACTTAGATCGCTTGCAAACATGGTGTGATGAGTGGCTGCTGAACCTTAATCTTAACAAATGCCAAATAATCTGACTGCGGTCTAGTTCCAGAAGGATGATTAGGTTTGAATACCAGTACTTCATCAGTGGTTACCAACTCCAGGAAGTAAATATTCTAAAGGACTTGGGTATATGGATAACACCAACTCTCAAACCATCGTCGCACTGTGTGAATATCGCAAAGAAAGCTATGTGTATATTTAAGGCACAATCAGGAGGTCCTTAGTTAATTTTGACGGAGAGCTTTTTGGGCGCGTGTTTGGAACATTTATCCGACCGGTGTTGGAATATTGCGTTCAGGCGTGGCGCCCTTGGACGAAACATGACTACGCTCTGGTGGAGAAGTTCAACGGAGGGCAACGAAACTAGTCAAAGGATTGGAATGCCTACCCTATGAGGGCCGCCTAGCAATAATTAAAGTTTTTCCTTTCTCTTATAGGCAATACAGAGGGGACATGATCTTAGTCTTCAAACTTGTCAGAGGAGTTGATTGTGCTCTTCAGATGGCCAACTTTTTTGAATTGGCAAACATGACAAGTCTACGAGGTCACCAATACAAACTGAAAAGAAATCACGCCAAACTTGAAGTGCGGGCCAACTTCTTTTCCCAACGGGTGATTGACGAATGGAACAAACTGCCAGCCTCAGTTGTTCAGGCTGAATGCGTAGAAATGTTTAAAAGAAGACTTGATGCATTTTTACTTGATGAACATATATTAAGTCGACAGCAATGATCGATATACTAAAACGACTATCGCCATGTAACATTTGCTTGTTTTTCTACTGTCTATCTGTAAATAGGGTTTTCAAAGGCTCTGCCTATCTCCCTTATATATACTGAATTATACTGAATTATTTACTCTCATACTTCTTCACTCTATATATCCTCACTTGTCGTTCTTGTAAATTCACGTGAAAAATTAGAATTCTAAAGCACAAACATAGAACTTAAGGTAAAATTTTGAAAACATATTCCATTTCCAACAATAATTTGTTTGCAGTACCCATTTTTAATGTCGACACATCAATCAGTTGGAAATCTAGATTGGAAAAAAATTTTACCCCGCGTATTCTGAATAGATGGCAGTCCTATTTCCGACTGAAGATGAAAACAGCAATCTCAACTCGTCGTAAACTACCTGCCTCGGGACCCAAGTGTTGCTTGATTACAGCTAGTAGGCACAAAATTGACGTAACTATGCAACCCATAGTTAGAGCTGAACAGCCTGATCTGTCCGCTTTACATAACTAAAATGACTTCATAATGAAGTTAGGATCTGTTTTATCTGTACTTAATAACCTGTTTTGTGGTAACATCTGATGTTCACTCTCAGGACTGCAGATGTCTCGACTCGCTTGTTCAATTGGTTATCAGTGAAGTTTTTAACAGACAAAAACGTCATCCTTATTTTACTCTTAAAAATGCTCCAATACGCAAACGCCCAATTTACGTTGCTATGGATTTTCTGTATTCAGGTAGTTTCAAATACAAAATAGTGGAAGAAAAACGCCTCTCTTCGCTAAGCGAGGATCCTCCTTTCTTAGTTAATTTTTTTTAATAATTGAGGTGGACGTATCTTCGCTCAACAAGGTTGCACTTCTCGCTATTTGGAAAGGACAAACAGTTTTCTTTGTCGAGATCTTACACCAATGGAGCGAAGAAATGGATCACTCCTGTCAAATATATCATCAACTGCTCAGTCTTCTATTCGCAAGTCTAGTCATAGTTCCATTTACCTCAGCGCACTGGTTAATCCATCTCCTCAGATGTAATGTTTGGACTGGGCCTCCACTCCACCTTCTTCTTCGTTTCCCCTTTATCCAAAAGGGCCCTCCAACTCACGGCCAGATTAATTCAACTTTCGGTGCATTTAGCCCTGTCACAAGCTCACCTATAATATCCGCAACTCCGTCTAAAGCACTTGGGCCTACAGTTTGCCCTCTTAAACGCAGGTACACAGGCCTCCTCATAAATTTCCTGAGCCACTCCGCATAAATAGAGTGTTTCAAATACAAAATCCGCTATCCTCTCAATTTCAAGGTAACTTATTTAACCTTACACAAACTAACTCATCCCTTAACACCACGGGTTATATTATACTTCCAATAATATCACCTAAGATAGGTCATCCAAAGGACGTAAATCCAACCCAAGCATAAAAGCAAGGTAGTGCAGTTCTAAGAATCGATTGCTGTCTTCTTCAAAACCGACCAAACCTCTATAACATTAAAATAACTCTAATCATGTTAGCCAGTATGCTAGACCCGTTTTCCCAGCACTTTATTATTAAAGCTGCCTGCCCTCTTCCACATGCCTCTTTATTCCATTTTTACTACCAACAGGCATATCCCGCTCCTAACCCCTTTGGTGCTTCGACATCGGAAGTTATATTCCTACAACTTTTAGATATCCCTCTCAGCCTTTTCTTACTGACGTTACTTATACCAATAGTTCTGCCGCAATTGACAGTTTCTCTCCAAACTACAATAACTTACAGCTTAACCACTCTATTCTATTTGTTTCAAAATAACGAAAACCCCAGTTTGGCTACTCGAACTACAACAGATGTCATATTGCTTAATAGTAGGTATGTTGTAAATAAGATGGCTCAAGGTAGAGCCATTGCTTTCGGGTTGACGCCCGATGTTTTATTTTTAATCGAATCTCGGACCCGTCCCTTGATTTCCGACTGTTTGCTTGTCATAGAACAGTATGATTTCTACAGTTAAGAACGCATTAGTAAGCGTGATGATGGTTGGTTTCTATATATTAAAGCATCATTTCAGCAATTCCCGTTAGATTTAGTTGGCCCGCCATTCTCTGGTAATTACTGCGTCGCATCTATTACCCTGTCACCCCGACGATGGCGATTCTCGGATGCTTTTATAATCCACGTAATTACTCATCCGATGATGATGCAAAACTTTGTGAAATTTGAATTGGTATAGGAGTCCAATTTTGACAGTAAAATAATCAGTGATTTTAATTTTTCCGAAATTGACTGGTTTTCATAATTTTGTTAACCCAGACTTCAGTCTTTCCTAGATAACATTACTTTTTCCAACTGGTCTCAGCTGGTCCGCTCTTCAATGAGGGACAATCATATTTAAGACTTGATTTTCACAAACAAAATTGTTCCTCTCTTCGTTGATTTTAAGCAGGGCCACTTCCAAAGTGAACATACATTAATTCACTTTTGCCTTCCACTTTTCACTTCAAAAAAGGATATCGCCATTCGTACCAAACCTGCTGTTGATCTCGCAGATATTAGCTTTATTAACAAATGTTTGACTCAGTAGACTGGCAGAAGATCTCCTCCATGAACGACGTAGCAAGTCTTTGTAACTTCATGTCGGTCGCTTCAAACAGCATCCTGGAATTTGTGCCAACTACAATTGCTAAGGCCTACGCGTCGGATCCATCATTCCTCACTTTCTTTTGCCAAGACTCAAAGACATGGAGGAGGCAGTTGAATGGTCAATCAACTAGTTCATCATATTTTTATCTAAGGATTGCAGAGATTTTCCGATATACCTCCAAAATTCGTCTTGCATGTGACAGACAGAGGGAATCTTGCGCATTTAGCAAGCTCAACTCTGCAAAAACTGTTGCTCAACTGTTCCGTCATCGGTCCTCCTCTTAACTAGGTTATGAAATTCCTTCATTACTAAATTAAGATAAAACTTTATTCTTAAAAATTCTTACAAGGCTGAACTGTTTAGTGCTTTCTTAGCAAAAATCCTTACGATAGAATCTGTCAGCAGATCATTCGTCTAAAAAACTCGTACTCTTCGGGGACTGATGGTATTCCAAACTCAGTATTAATAGCGTACCGAGCTTTCCCTGATTGCTTAGTCATATATTCTCAGTTCATCTGCAAAAATTATTCTTTCTGACTCATGGAAAACATCTATTATTCTTCCTGGCTTCAAGTCGGGATCTCATTCGGACGTAAATAATTAGCGAGGCTTTCACGAAACCCCGGCTCTAGCAAAACTTCTTGAAAATTTTTTTAATCGAATTATTGAATTTTACCTATAAAATAAGCTTTCAAGTTTCTCGCAATATGGTCTTATACCTAAAAGATCATGCAAAGTGTGTCACTTAATTTTCTTAACCTCATGACTTCCCTTCGTACTGAGCAGAAATAAGTGGTTGTGATATATTTTGACCTGAGCAAAGCATTTGAAACGGTACCGCATAGACGTCTTCTTGTGAACCTGGAAGCCCTCGGCATCCGAAATCCTCTGCTTGACTTCATTGCTTCCTACTTGTCTAATTGCAGCCAGAAGGTCTTTGTAGTTTATAACTACTCGACGTCTCAACCGATCACGAGTGGCGTTTTTCAAGACATGGTTTTAGGTACCCTCCTCTCCATTCTGCACATAAATGAAATTTCAATAGTATTCAAAAATTCAAAAATTTTCGTTTATGCTGATGATTTCCAGGTGCATTTTATCATTTTCTAAGGATAAAGCAATAGTTGCATTGATAAAATAATCATTGACCTACTTATGCTCTCATGTTAGAGTTCTAGATGGTATTTTTTCCATCTAAGAGTAGTTTCATGTTTTTAGGCCCCGCCAAGCTTCCTGGACACCTAGTATCTCAAAATAGTCCACTTTTAGAGCGATCAACCATAAGAGACTTAGGTCTAAGTTACACGAATAAGCTAGTATTATCTCCTCATGCAGATCGAATTACTACAAAGGCTGTACATATATGTGGTTTTTTATCACATAAATTATTCCTTCCGGAAATAAAGGTAAGACTGTACCGCATGTTCATTCTTCCCATCTTTGAATACTGCTGTCCCCTCTTCGGTCTGATGAACGCCTCTGACCACTATAAGACTAAAGATTTTAACAGAACTTTACTTGAAGACAATTTTCTCTTCCTGGATCAAGTATTTCTTATAAGGGTGGATGTCAGTTAGCGAACATTAACATTCTGAGGATATGAAGACTCGAAGTCAGTCTCTGTTTCCTGTTTCGTGGTAGATCTAGTTCAAATCCCCACGAATTAACGCTTTCACTCCGATAGATCAACCGCGTGCCACTCATGATTCCTCCATGATCATTTCACCACCCCTTAGTTTCACAACTAACAGTTTTCATTTTTTGCATCTGAATATGCTTTTATCTGGAATAATCTTCCACTCGAAAAAAGGTTGTCACCTACGTTAACGGTTTTCAAAACCAAATTACATAAACCTTTAACTTCGAAAGATATTTAGTCCTTATTGTTCATTTCCTTCCCAAACTCACCACTTTTGGTCTTCGAAAAGTGTCCTTCTGGTATTTAAGGCGGATCCCTTGATATTAAATTGGCTTCATGCCATTCAAGGTCAACGCGCGCAGCTCGTTTTTAAAACATAAGTGAAAAATTCTAATTTTTTTCAGGATTTCCTCAGCGCAAGCTTAAATTAATACCTGATTTTTGGATAAAACTTGACATTTTTAATACTCTATCGCCTGCTTATACCTGTGGCGCTCGTCCTTTCCTACAGGCGGGAATCTTTAGTGTCAACTTTTTCATCCGATATAGCTTCATTTTTCGTCAGGTGGATCTGTTATACTAAGAAGTTTTCTGAAACGCGGACAAAGGTGCTAAGTTAAAATTTTGGAAAATCATTTGTCACAGAAAATCATTTGCCAGATTGTTGCTAAGCAAATGAGAACGAAAGTTTCAACTCATCGTAAGCTCTCAGCCGTTGAACCGAATCGTTGCTTGGTTGCATCTAGTAGTCATTGCAGTGCTATGCATATGCAAACACTTGTTAAATCTAAGCAGATTGATCTCTATGCTTTAAATTTTTTTAATGATTTGATGTTAAAGTTTGGATCAGTTCTCTCGATACGGGGAACTTATTCGACGTTGTCATCTCTGCTATTGTCTCTCAGGCATACCAGCGTCTGGACTCTCTCGTCAATATGTTTTGCCAGTGAAACATTAGATCGACAGAAATGAAATTATAATTTTCTTTTAAAATATTTTTCTCAAGACAGATGAACTTTTGACGTTGCCATAGAATTCCTGTCCTCATGCGGCTTCAAATAAAAAATAGCGGTAGCCAAACGCCTCTCCTCTCGGAGCAAAAATCCACCTTTATTAGTCACCCTTTATTCAACAACCGAGGTGGACTCCATTTTTGCACACTGAAGTCACATTTCTCGTTATCTAGAAATTGCAAAATGTTTCCTTTGTCAGCGATGGAGCGAAGGAATGTGTCTCCCCTCTCGCATAGGTCTTCGGCCTCTCAGTCTATTATCTATAAGCCTAGTCATGGCTATGCAAACCACAACTAGACGGTTCAGCAATATCCTAAGGTGCCCAGTTCAAAATCCCCTAAGCTTCACCTCCCACTTTTCTTAAAACGAATCCATTAACACCTTCTTCCTCACGAATAGGAATTTCAAACTCAGTAGCTATCAACCATGTCATAAGCCCACCTTTAATTTTAGTGACTCCGTATAAAGTGCCAAGACCGACTGCTTCTCCATTGCAACGTAGTTTTCCTTGTATTCCTACTGTTGACTTAGTCCAAAAAAACTGGGTCAAGTCCACCTCGTTCCCATTCCTCGCCATCCACTCCGGTCTCAGCTGTTTCATCGACTACACTTATCAATAACCCGGGAAAGTCTAAGTATGCTCCTAATTTAAGTCCCGAAAAGAAAAACGACCTTACAGTTGGGAAACATCCTTACCTTCCAGCATCTATTACACATATCCAAAATTTCCTTAGCGGTCATCCCAACCAAACAAATTCTCAGGTTCCCAAATTTATTAACTCCTTCCCTTATGGTAACAGTTCTCCAAAACAATTTGCTCCATTTTCAAATCTTATTTTCCCCCCGTATTATTCCAATATTCCTCAAAATCCTTTTTTAAGGCCTTCTCCTATTTTCGTTAACGCCGAAAATAGCCTTCCTCTCAATGGATACCACCCAAATATGTTTCTCTACAATAATCATCACTTAGTTCACAGTAAAAGCTTAGCTAATTGTAGGCTGCAGCAATGTTTCTTTCCGTCCGCACATTCCTCCCTACAGTTTGATTCCCCACCACCAAACCTCCCTTTTTATAAACACAAATGAGCATATTCCGCTTTCCACAAATATGCTCAGTATAGTTTCACTCAACGCGATGTCAGTCGTGAAAAAGATGACTAACCTAAGAACTGTAAGTTTTGAGTTTGACCCAGATATTATGCGCATCACAGAATCTTGGGCTAATGCTCTAATTTCAGACTCGACGCTCACTTTAGGTAATTTTAGTTTATCTTGACAAGACCACGTTGAAAAACGTGGCAGTAGTCATCTTCTTTACGTTAGATCGTCTCTTGCACATTCACCCTTATGATCTTAGCATTTCTAAGTTTTCTGGAAATACTTGTTTCGTTTCATTTGTCTTCCCACACAATAAAAAAGCATAATTGGCTGTGTCTATAATCCTCCTTGTTATTCCGGCAATAACAGTCAGCTCTGTGAACTCTTTGAAAAAGTTACAGAAGCTCCATTTGCTGTCAAAATAATCGTAGGAGATTTTAATTTTCCAGAAATCGACTGGCATGCAAACACTTCTCCGCCAAAATTTGAGAACTTGTTGAACAAGATTTATTTTTCAAACATGTGCCCTCCTTTTAAACTAGAATCACCAACTCTTGACAACCTTGATATTTTTCCTCTGATTTTGCAACCCTGACGATGGTCTCCAGGTTCATTTGATGATCGAGGTGGGTTCTGCTGGTTTTAACTCTTTGATTGGTGGACTATGTAGTCAGCAAGGTCGCATCTCGATGATGATCTCGTGACCTATACTGTCCCCTCTTCGTTTCGACCCTGTTGTTCACGATGAGTTCCTCCTCTCTCACCTCCACTGGTTATTATAAACAGAAGCTCTGACTGCTATATCATCTATCACCCGACAAGGAGCGTTCCGAATCCTCATACGTCGTTAGCAACATCACAATACTATCCCATTGTATCTAGCTATTAATTTTATAGTGAAGCAGTTTTTTCTCCAATTTTTTTTAAATTAGCGGCTCGCTGAACTCCACCTCCGATTTAACCGTTCGAGTTTTATTTACTGCTTCTTTTCTAGTTCACCGTATATGCCAAAGATTGTTGACTTTTGTTTTAAAAATGCCAAATCGTTCTGAATCGGATATGCTTTCCATACTACTAATTTCTGCTGTTCATATTGATGCTCACATAGTGCAGCAATTATCCACTTTGTATTTATTTAAACCACGATACTAAGTTTGTAATGATAGGCCCTCTGGGCCTTAAATAAACAATTTGATTGATTAATTGATTAATTTAATTAGTCAGCTCAGTAGATAGAAAAGATAGCATTTAAGATTTAATTTTTACTAATTTCGTCCATCTTTCGCTTATGAATTTCCATCAAAACCTTTTTCCAAGTGATCGCGCATTAATTCAACGTTGTTTTCCAGTCTCCTCCTCTGTGAAGCCAGAAATAAAACGTACCTATTTTGACTTTGCTCATGTTAACAAAGAATTATTAAACAATTTTACTAGCACTCTGGATTGGCCAAGCTTTTTTTCAAAATGCTCTTAGTTTTTTTCCATAAGTCACTTAAGTCACTTTATTGAAGGAAGCAGGCTTTCGCCTTTGAGCTCCCTATTAACATGCAAAAATGTCAATAGTACAAACGTTTAAAGTGATAAATCTGACAAATGAAAATGTAGGGTCATCGATATGTGTGGGCCAGGCGCAAGCTGCCACTGCTTACACAATCTTCATTATATTTACAATAGTTTCTCAGAAAATGAGTATCTAGTTTGAATTTAAATGTGTCAACAGTTTCTGAAAGGACCACCTCGTCAGGGAGTCCGTTCCATGCTCCAACGACCCTCTGCGAAAATGCGTTCCGACGGACTTCCGTGTGGACAAAATTCCTCTGCAGTTTAAAGAGATGACCCCACAGATGTTCCTTCCCAGCCAATTCGAAGAAGTCAGCAAATTCTAGGGCAAACTCGCGGCCTCTGACAATCCGTTAGGTTTGGATGAGGTCACCGTGTAGTTGCCTGTAATTTAGAGGAAACAAATCAAGTTCAACCAGTCTGGCTTCGTAAGGCAGATGACTAAGATTCTTGGCCATCTTCGTAGCCCTCGCCTGCACTCGTTCCAGCTGTAGATAATCCTTCTTAAACCACGGACGCCAGGCCTGGACGGCATATTCCAAGTGAGATCGAACAAATACCCCGTAGGTTTTTCGGAAGAATTCCTTATCAGTCTGCAAAAATTCACGTCTGAGCGCCAATAAGACCTGTGAAGCGCGTTTATCTGCCTTTAAACACTGTGAAGATGGTTTAAGTGAGGAGTTTATTAGAACACAGAAGTCCTTCTGTTCCTCAACAATTGAAAGGCGCTGCCCATTGAGAATGTATTGGTAGGAATCATCCTCCTCACTGGTCCTTCTGGTACGCAGTCTTAAGACCACACACTTCCCAACGTTAAAATTTAAGAGCCAACGAGCAGACCAGCTGCTAAGACGGTTGAGATCCTCTTGAAGTGCGTGCCTATCGAAATTAGATCTAATGACCCTCCACAATTTACCATCATCTGCAAACATGATGGCGCTGCAATCCAGGTCGTCGACACAGTCGTTGATGTACACTAAGAAGAGTAACGGCCCTAATACCGAGCCTTGGGGGACACCACTTAGAACCGGAGTAGGTGTCGACTTCTCACTCACTTGAGCATCTATCGGTAAGAACGAGCTTTTTCCGGAGTTTAAACCACTTTTTTGTGAAAGCTTCTTGGCCCTTTTTGACTTCGAATTCTTCGTTTTCGGTGCTTCAAATTCGATGAGCTTTTCAACTTCACCCATTTTTGTATCATTCAGCAACGATGCCGCATATATTTGTGTATCCAGCACATTTCTGCTTCTGTCTAAACTGGATGACAGTAGTTAGGTGCATGAGCTTGTTTGATTTCCCTTTTGAAGGAAGGAAATGCCTACTGATTTACTGAGCTCTGTAGACCCAATGTCTTTAAGCTCTACATTAGGTATTTTTGAGGAAGCTATATTTGCATACGTTATTTCTTTGGCTGAAATTCTCGTTGCGACGGGTGTTTTTTTTTTCGGGTGAACTATGAACCTTCTCTTTTAGATCGGCCATTTCTTGTTTCAAGTTACTTATCTCTTTATCCATCAATAAGAATTTCTGCAAGAGATTTAAACACCCCATGCATTTTTCGTCCTCGTGGGTGACATTCATTAGTGTTCCCAGGCTTTTTGCCCGCTTGGCGGGAGGAGAAGTAGTAACAGAATATCTGTCTTTGTCATCATTTTTTGTTTGGATACAATTTTGTTTTCCAAGTTATCGTGAGGGCTTAGCGCAGAGGTTATGTGCATTGCCACATGAATCTGCGATCTGCGTTCGACACCCGCCCGCGCCGCGAATTTTTTCCTCCACACAGATGAGTCCTGAGCGTCTGCGTTTTCCATACTTCTTAGGACTCTATTCGAATGCATTTAATTGCAAGGCCTAACAGAAGGCCTCCTCAATTTCATTCCACAGAACACCATTATATCAAATTCTGCTTCTTCCATTGTGTCATTTTTTCTTCAAAATTGGCTTAAAAAATAATGAAAGCAGCTTAACCCTAATAGCAATGAAATACGATTCGAGGCTCGAACGGTCGTACGTCAATCGCATCTGGAATTTGATTGGTTGCTAGGGCACCTCGATGACGCGTCGCTAAGGGCGCAAGAGAATGCGCGCAGTGTTATTGGCAAATCGATCGGGCACTGAGCTGTCAATCCCGCGCGCGCAGTGCCACGCCATTTCCTGCGCTGTCGTGCTGCGACGCGGTCGCTTAACTGCCTGCACGCCTGTTCTATCTATACTGACCGTATTTTGATTTTTTTGCAGAATTTTTAGAGCAGTATCTACGAAAACACTTAGGAGACGTGCCCAGAAAGGTTTTCTGGATGATTTACGTCAAATTGCCGAGAATATGAGAGAAATGTATCCGTCCGACTCATCTTAATCGTCGTGGTATCTGACCTCTTCCTCTAGTTCGTCATATAACGACTTAGAGATTTCCTCTGCTGATAAGGATGCAAGTTGGACATCAGATGTATCTGACGTGGCACCAAACAACTCTTCAAGCACACATACAATTGAAGAGGAACCTACGTTTCGAGAGGCTATGTGTTCTTGGGCAAAACGCTCGCGTATGCCATTGATTCACCAGAGCAGTCGTCTGAAGATTATAAGACGGCTGACCTCTGACCTTCCCGCAGACGCACGAACGCTGTTGGCTTGGAAAAGTGATGTTTCAACGGTGACGGCAATGGGCAGTGGTGAGTACGATCATTAAGTACTTGTGAAACAGTTAACTGAGCAGTTTTGAGCGTCTGATAGGCAATATTGTTGTAACTTATTTAGCTATTAATGGGCTCCCTATACATAAGAAAACTAAGCGCAGGTTTTGGCTTATCCTAGGTAGAATTATGGAGCCCTTTGTTTGTGAACTATTCGTTGTGGGAATTCAGTGTGGCTATGGAAAGCCTTTAGATGTACAAACTTTATGTAGGCTCCTCCCTAAAGAATTAATATCTTTGTCCGGATATTGTCTGCGTGTCGAACATATCAAGAGGACCCTTGGGTTTCGTTTAGCAATTGTAATTTGCGATGCTCCAGTAAGAGCTTTTATTAAGCACATTAATTACTACAGTTGGTAAATGACGAGTTTCTTACTTAACATGTCACAATGAAGACGCGGTTCCGAAATGGGCTGCAGTCAAGCTGTTTAGATCTAATCATTAGTAGAGACGACAATTGCATCCTTGCATTAAGTTCTTACGTGCCGCTTGGACGAAGTGATCATTGCGTTCTTGCTTGGGAGTACAGTCATTTTTCTGTACCCAAATGTCGTGCAGTTAGGCAGAGAAATGTATGGAAAGGGGATTATCCCAAAATGAAAGAATTAATGAATGGGATAGACTGGAGCCCTGCACATGTACCTGGCCCAAATGCTGCCTGGTTCTTCATTAGTAAATTGATTCAGCAGTTGGTAGATAAATTCTGCCCACTTAAAAGGCGATCGTGCGTCTCCCGACCCGAGTGGGTGACATCGGAAATAAAAAGGAATCTCCAAAAGAAAAGAAGACTGTGGAGAACATATGCCAGATATCAACAACCCGAACATTTCTGCTTTTAAGAAACAGCGAAATCGGTATCGGAATCTTCTGAGAAAAGAAAGATCAGCTTTTGAGTTGGAAATAGTCAGACATACCAAGAAATTCGAAAAGGTTTTATGCTTACGTAAGTAAGGCAAAACGAAATCGCGACTGCATTCCTTGTCTTAAAGACAATCAGGGAAACAGGTAAACTGATAACTCTGATAAGACCAGCCTCTTATCCAATTTCTTTATGTCCGTGTAAACCGAGGAACCACCTTTTGACGAGGACGAATACTACAGTACTGCCACATCTACAAACAAAATAAGCACGGTGTCATTTCCAATGGACACAGTAAGAAAAACTCTGAAACAGCTACAGCCCACTAAATCACCTGGCCCAGATGGTATATCCGCACAAGTTCTCAATGAACTCACAGACCAGCTAGTCTCTCCGCTCTCCAAGATATTTGAAAGTTCGATGGAGGCGGGGGCTCTGCCTACCGAATGGAAGATAGCCAACATAACCCCTATCTATAAAGGAGGAGAGAGGACATCACCAAACAGTTTCCAACCAGTCAGCCTCAAAAGTATCTGTCGTAAAATGATGCAGAAGATAATCAAAACGGAACTGATGAGGCATCTTGAAGAAAATAACTTGCCAAGTTCATATCAACATGGATTTCGAAGTGGTCGATCCTGCCTCACAAACCTGCTCACATCCATGGAAAGTTGGACAAAATCATTAGAAATGGGTTTGTCAGTCGATGTGGTCTACATTGACTATAGAAAAGCCTTTGACAGGGTTCCACACAAACGTCTGATCTTTAAGCACCGTCAAATGGGTGTGACTGGCAACCTACTCAAATGGTTGGCCGCCTTTCTCACAGAGAGGCGCCAGCGTGTTTGTATCGGAGACGCCAAGTCTCACTGGGAAACCGTTCACAGTGGAGTTCCGCAGGGCAGCGTTCTGGGTCCCATTTTGTTTCTGATATACGTAAACGACTGCCTGGATTGTCTGACATGCGAGAAGGTAATGTTCGCTGACGATTTGAAGTTATGGAACTTGATTGAAAAACCGGAGAATGCGCGGAAATTACAACAAAACTTAGATCGCTTGCAAACATGGTGTGATGAGTGGCTGCTGAACCTTAATCTTAACAAATGCCAAATAATCCGACTGCGGTCTAGTTCCCGAAGGATGATTAGGTTTGAATACCAGTACTTCATCAGTGGTCACCAACTCCAGGAGGTAAATATTCTAAAGGACTTGGGTATATGGATAACACCAACTCTCAAACCATCGTCGCACTGTGTGAATATCGCAAAGAAAGCTATGTGTATTTAAGGCGCAATCAGGAGGTCCTTCGTTAATTTTGACGGAGAGCTTTTTGGGCGCGTGTTTGGAACATTTATCCGACCGGTGTTGGAATATTGCGTTCAGGCGTGGCGCCCTTGGACGAAACATGACTACGCTCTGGTGGAGAAAGTTCAACGGAGGGCAACGAAACTAGTCAAAGGATTGGAATGCCTACCCTATGAGGGCCGCCTAGCAATAATTAAAGTTTTTCCTTTCTCTTATAGGCAATACAGAGGGGATATGATCTTAGTCTTCAAACTTGTCAGAGGAGTTGATTGTGCTCTTCAGATGGCCAACTTTTTTTGAATTGGCAAACATGACAAGTCTACGAGGTCACCAATACAAACTGAAAAGAAATCACGCCAAACTTGAAATGCGGGCCAAATTCTTTTCCCAACGGGTGATTGACGAATGGAACAAACTGCTAGCCTCAGTTGTTTAGGCTGAAAGCGTAGAAATGTTTAAAAGAAGACTTGATGCATTTTTACTTGATGAACATATATTTAGTTGACAGCAATGATCGATATACTAAAACGACTATCGCCATGTAACATTTGCTTGTTTTGCTACTGTCTATCTGTAAGTAGAGTTTTCAAAGGCTTTGCCTATCTCCCTTATATATACTGAATTATACTGAATTAATAATGTTAACGCCTATTATGGCTTTGATAGGTGTAGCTTTACCGGCGATTACGTAGATAGAGTAGTATATGATAGCGTTTCAGAGCGTTTGAGGACGGATGCCAATTTTTTCTCCGTCATAGTTGACTGTCAACTCAACAGTCTCGCAGCTATTTATTCGTGGGAATTGAAGGGAGGCAGTGAATGATTAGATATTTTTTGCATTCCTCATCCCATTTTTTCCTATTGGGTTGTAGCTCATTATGTCTGAAGATGGATTTCATACTGGACCCTATATATTCCAACGTTTTCGTTAGAATTTAGAATTTATATTTGGTTAGCACCGGGAAGGT
This sequence comes from Schistocephalus solidus, assembly GCA_017591395.1. NCBI lineage: Eukaryota > Metazoa > Platyhelminthes > Cestoda > Diphyllobothriidea > Diphyllobothriidae > Schistocephalus > Schistocephalus solidus. Next base: position 24,803 of record WEDG01002317.1, read on the forward strand.
ACTGTCTAAGCAAACATTAGTAACGAAATAAAGTTATGACAATGTGTGCAGATAAAATGTACAAATTCATAAATTGTCCTGCTATGTCAACAGTTAGCAATGTTTTAAAATTAATGGTGAACTAGAAAAATAGGCAGTGAAAAAAAACTCCTACCATGAAAATGAAGGCAGAGTTCAATAGGCCTTCATTTTTCGAATAGAAGAGTAGGAGAAAAAAACCGCTTAGGAAAAAATAGTCAGGTGGTAGAATAGGGTAATACTGCAGTAGCATTTCAGAATGAGATAATGAAACGTCGAGGTGATTCGTTCTTGATCACTTAGGTGTATGAAACAGAATCTCACGAAAATGCGTCAATGAACTTAAGTCCTCAGCATCGTTACAAACATCCCGTTACTCTCGTCGTCATCGGTACGCAGAACAATTACCACCGTTACCATTTTTAGGACAATTTATCTGGTAGCGGCGGTTCTAGCATAACTATGCCTATTGTCCAGTCTCCTTCACATGCGGGTTAGCCATTACCTTCCATAGATAATCTTCCTAGACGGAATTTGGCGCAAACGAAAGAGGCAACGTGGTAATAAAACAAGAAGACCCAGCCGATCAGCCATCAAAGCAAGTCTGCGATGGATAATGCGAAACTAAATGCAAGAAATAAGGCTTTTGCAGGCATCGCCTGGATGAGCACATTGGTAGCTGCGGCACACATGCGCCCCAGCCTACTGCAAGGGGTCCGATTGTACAGAAAATGTCGACCCTTGACTAAGCAGATGCCCTGACCAAAGCCGTCGCAGAGAGGGCAGATAGGCAGCAATTGGTAGGTTGTCTGGACATTAATTACCATCTAACTAGGTTACCCATTTGGCCTCCCTTGGCGGCGAAAGCGTCAGCAATTTCGCTGATCGCGTTTTCACATCATTCTTCGCCGATGAGGTGACCTACTGGCTAACTGTCTACGGTCGCCACCAGGACAAAAAGGCCTCTTTCCTCTCCCCTTTATATGGAATTCTTTTGGGTTAGAAATTTCTCATTATTAACTAATTCATGTGCACCGCAGACGTGTTCAATCTTTGGAATATTCTGCAAAAGGCGGACAAATAACAGCTTGATTGAGCTTTCAAAAATGCCTTTAAAAAGGCCTATGACCGACTGCAGAAAAGATGCTCAAAGGCAGCCCTGGGGCACTGTGCTGATGGTAAGTAGATTTTAATTAACAACGTTGTATACAAACATTTACTACATAAAACATGCGCATTGTTTACTCACCATCAATAATTTTATTGTCTTTTCATTACAGGGTGGATACCTCATGAAACGGCTGAGGGATTGCCGGGTCCATCAACACAGGAATACTGATTAGGAGAAATTTATAAGATTTATTTTTGTACACTTACGATTTGCATACATTTAAACATAATATATTTTACTTGCTCACTCAGTCTTCCGCGAATCACCTTATCGTCAATAACGATTCGATTAGAATGAAATGGGGATCGTTTTTTTAACCGTTTAGCTAGTATGGGCGTCAACCAAAGGAGTAAGGGGTTCCACTGTGCGGTTTAAAAACGAGATACGAATTTTTGGATCCGATTCGCGTCCGAATTCGATGTCATGGTCGGATCCGATTTGCGTCCGATAATTCGTACCATCGGATCCGATTCGCGTCCCAATTGTTATTAGGGAAGGATCCGTCCATAAGTTCGTTATCGGTACACTAAAGGATCGCACAAATATTTGGATTAGCTTCAAAAATGAGGATCGCGCGTGATAGGTGTAGGGAGTATCTAGCAATTAGTGATACTAATATTTTCAGATCTGTTGCTCAAGACTTCCGTTTCCGTTCTTCCGCTAAATCTGACAAAGTCCTTTCGCACTTACTTGATAATTATTTCATTACAGAGGATTTGGACAAGGCGAAATTGTTAAATTCGTTCTTGCCAAACATTTTACCCTTGAAACCACTCCCATTCCTTAGATCACCCTGACGTCTCATGAGTTGCTCACTTATATTGATTTCATTCCTACAAATATTCTGAAACAGATAAGCCAACTTAATCAATCACACTCAGTTGGAACCAACAACATCCCAGATTCCCTCATTCAACAATTAAGTGATTTTCCCCCTTTGCTGAGCAAAGTGTTCTCAGCTTTTCTCGAGAATGGTTTCTTTCCTGATTATTAAAAGAGCTCTATAATTATTGCTGTCTGTAAACCTGGCTATCGCTCAGATGTTCACAATCATCGCGGTGTTCATAAAGCACCTTCTCTTTCTAAGCTCTTTGAAAAACTAATTGCCGTACAAATTACAGATTTTTGCATGACCTATCAACTTCTAAGCTCTTCCCGATCGCTCTCATGAAACATGTCACCTGTATTTTCTAATCTATTAACATCTCTTCGTAATGATCATCTTTCTGTGGTCGTTTTCTATTTTTGCTCTCAGCAAGGCCTTCGATAAATTGCCTCATAAGAAACTTATAGTTAAGTAAGAAGGTTTAGGTCTTCATAGTCCCCTTACCGATTTCATTAAGTTATATCTAACTAATCGTAAAACAAAAGGGTCTTAGTGGGGTCCTCTTATTCAACTATAACTCCTTTTGCAAGCGGTGTCCTTCAAGGAACCGTTTTAGGTCCTCTTTTGTTTTTGCTTTACATCAATGATATTTCATCAGCAGTTAAACACTCTCATTCTTTATTTATGCGGATGATCACAAATGCGTATATTTCTTCTTTAAATCTTCGGTCTAGCGATGCTTAGAAGAAATCCATGCAGACTTGCTTGCTCTTTCCGCATGGAACTCAACGTGGCAATTGGAATTGTCACCTTCTAAGGGTCGTTACATGTGGTTCGGTCTTGGCAGACTACCACAACCAGTTATTTTTCAAGGCACACGTATGACTGAATGTTCCACCATCAAGGACGTATAGTTAAGCTACACTAATAATTTAGATCTGTCAGCTCATGCCGATGGAATTACGGCCAAATATGCCCAGATTAAAGGCTTTATCTCTTATAATTTCTATCTTCCTGACATTAAATTATGACTTTTTCAAATGTTTGTCCTTCTCATTCTTAAACATTGCTGTCCAATTTTTGGTTAAATGGCCGAGTTTATCCGTTCCAAAATTGAAAATGTCCAAAGATATTTTACTCGGAAACTCTTACCTTGGACACATTCAAATACCTCGTACTCGAATAGGTGCCAGCTAGCTTACCCATAATTTCTATGGGCTCGGAGACTGAAAGCTGGCTTGTGTCTCCTTTATCGCCTTAATAATAGTTCAACCGTGAATTTCAGCCCTAACCCCCGTTAGCCGTCCGTACAACCTACGCAACTCTTTATTTATTATACTGCCTCCTATATCCTCCACATCTAAACGCTCTCTGTTCTTTGCTTCCAGGTATTGTTTTCTCTGTAATAACCTGCCAATCGATATAAGGTTATCAAATAACCTGTCTACTTTTAATCGAAGACTGCAAATTTATTTTAACACTGATTCAATTAACATTTTATTTTCCTCTTCCTTCCTGAGCAGCTTTCTCCATGACCCCGAGAAAGGACCATCGGGAATTTAGAAGGCCGTCTCCAAATTACACCTTCCATGCCTCGTTTTCCCACGAACTTTGATGTCTTCGTAACCCATGCCTCCGTAAAATGATCGCCAAACAATTATGTCATATTACGCGCTCGTGTTGAAGCACTCCCGTTTCGAATGCCGATAACCATCATCAAAATTACAATCTGAATATTGAGCTCCCTGAGCGCATTATTTTGATCTCTTCTTACTCAATTATTAGATCTCCGATTATCCTTTTATACTAAGCACAGGAGGAACCTACCATGCTGCTTCATATGCCCTCGTGGAGCAGGGTCGCGGTGTTGACCCTACTCAAACTGTTGACGATTGTTTCGGGCTCCTCTGTTGGTGGTCTGAGAAATCAGCAATGAGAGTATCGTGGTTGCTTCTCTTGCAATTCTACCATGAACTTCATGATCTCCACGGTCCTTTCCACGTTCGACCCTAAGCGTACGGATGATGCCTGCGAAGGTTTACCCTGTCGAGAATCCTTGACAGTTACGCTTATAGCCAGTCGATACGCATTTGGATCACACTCGGGGCTGAAAAGTAGCCTCTGTCGTTAAATGATTTTTATCACGATGAGGAGCGTTTTGAACGCTCATACACTCTAATCAGCGTGTCGGTCCTACCTAACGCGTATGTTTTTCCCCTTAGAGTGACAATTTTTCTCTCCTTAAAATCCCAAAACCCCATTCAACATATGCCTCGTCCATAAAAATGCCCAAGGAGTTTTTTTAACTATCTGCTCATTTATCTAATTTTTTGACCACACTGATTTGTGTCAATTGCCATCGCCAATAGCTAACCTACTATTCAAGCCTAACTGTACACGAGTTCGCACTCATTTTAACTGATTTTTATCCAATGACTGTGAACTTCGGGGTACTCAAATGAAACATTTATCTATCTTTATAAATATGTTTACATTTTCCTCTGCAGAGTCAGTCTTCGCAGCCCCATTTTTTTCACCCCCTCCTCTTTTCAACCATCATTGCCAACAGTTGAAAACCTTGATTCTATATTCTGCTTTTGCAACCCTGGGGATGGTCTCTACGGTCTGTTGATGCTCGTAGCGGGTTCTGATGTTTTCGCCACCTTGGCGGTGGACTATGCAGTCAGTAAGGCCACATCTCGATAATTATCTCTAGACCTCTACTGTCACCTTTCATTTTGGCCCTGTTGTTCAAGATGAGTTCCTACTATCTCACCTCCCTGATGGTTGTACTCAGAAGCTCTGGTCTTTTAAGTGGATCAAAAGTTTCTTTTCATGCAAACTGAAAAAATACTTGTTGGCACCACAGAATCCGACTGGGTTCTACTAGAAAGTGGTCTTCCACAGGGCTCAGTCTTAGGTCCTCTTCTGCTCCCTATTTATATAAACAACTACAATGGTAATATTGACTGTGATGCCATCATGTTTGCTGATGAGATAAAAATCTGGAAACCATCAGCTTTGTTGACAACGCGCAGAACTTACAAGAAGACCTTGAAAAATTGGCTGTCTGGTTCAGCAAGTGGCTTCTAACGTTTACTATACCCAATTGTGTGGACTTACGCTTGGAATCTAGGGGGCAGATATTTCCCGAAACACCAGTACTACCTGAACAGAATTCCACTTGAAGAAGAAGATAATCACAAAGATTTAGATATCTGGAAAGCCTTAAAACTAATGCCCTCCGAACACTCAAAACGAGCAGTCCAAATAGCGATGTGCACCCTTTAAGAAGTTAGAATTTATATTTGGTTAGCATTGGCAAGGCACTGTCTTAACAAACATTTGTAATGAAATAAACTTTTCACAATGTGTGCAGATAAAATGTACAAATACTTAATAATGTAGACAGAACTTGTCCTACTAGGTCAACAGTTAGCCATGTTTTGAAATTAATGGTGAACTAGAAAAAAACGGCAGTGAAAATAATTTCTACCTTAAAAATGGAGGCAGAGTTCAATAGACCTTCATTTTTGAATAGAAGGTATGAGAAAAATACTGCTTGGGAAAATAAGGCCAGGTGGTAGAGTAGGGTAATACTGCATTTGCATTTCAGAATGAGATAATGAAACGTCGAGATGATTTGTTCTTGATCACTAAGACATATGTAACAAAATCTCACGAAAATGCGTCAATGATATTAAGTCCTCAGCACCTTACGATCTATAATTGAATTCTGAAAATGGTTAGTATCTAAAGAAACGGCAGCATTTTGGACTGTGGATGACTGAATGTGTACGTCCGAATGACTTCATCGTTTGGATGAATGGTAATATAAGGAGACATTATAGTTCATGGAGGACTCGAGGTAGCGAAAATGTTGTTTCAAGAGGGTCACTTAAATTCCCGATGGTCCGTTCTCCGAGTCATGGGGAAAGCTACTGGGAAAAGATGAGGAAAATAGAAGGTTAATATAATCAGTGTTAAGATAAATGTGCAGTCTTCGCTTGAATGTAGATAGACTAGTTAAGGACCTAATTTCAATTGGCAAGTTATTCCAAAGAAAACTATACCTAGAAGCAAAGAAGAGAGAGCTTTTACACGTGGAGGATGCAGGGCGAGGTATAATTAGTGCATAATTTCTTAGGTTATAAGGAAAACTAACGGGGTTAATGACAGTAAGCTTGGGGAGAGTCGAGCTATTATTTAGTCGGAAAAGGAGACAAAAGACTGCTTTAAGTCTCCTGACCCAAAGAAATTTTAGCTTCGTTAGCCGGCATCTTGTTGAGTAGGAAGTAGTTCAAACAGTCGGAAATAGGAGATTTTTTGTGAAATATCTTTGGAAATTTTCAATTTTTGAACGACTAGATTCGTTCATTAAACAGAAGAAAGGACAGCAAAATTCAAGAATGGGAAGTAAAAACCTACGATAAAGTCTTAATTTTATTTCAAGAAGGAAGAAATTATAAGAAATAAAGCCGCAAATCTGAGCAGCTTTGGCCATAATTCTAACCAAGCACTGGATAAAGTGTGCTTTCATCGACTTTCCTCCCGAAATGTTTCAGCGGATATTCAGTACTTTTACTCGACCACTTAATAATAATACTTTTAATAATAATAATAATTGTATTTAATGCCGGTTTAGAGGCATTTTAAGATGAAATATTAAGTAGGGATCAGGATGGTAGTGATAAAAACTCCTGAATATCTATCATTATAAGTGTTTTTCCAACCTTTATGGTAATCAGGAGCAAAAACTGCCACATTTTGAATACGGAATGCCAGCATGGATAAAAGAAAGCAGTGGTCCCAGCGAGCAGGTGCAAAGACGGATGACAAAATTAGTGGACGGTCTTAGTAAATAAATAAATTGGTTTATTGATTTGGCACTGCTTGGGCGCCGTCAAATCCTGTCATATCCAGAAGGACTTATCAAGCTTCGCATGTTTACTTTATCCTATAGAAGAATGAGATGTGACCTGCTAGGAACATTCTGAATCATCCACAGACATGCTGGCGCACTAAAATCCGAAGATTATTTTCAGTTAACAAACTCAACTCACCTGCGCGGTCATCCATATAAGGTCAAACCCGAATGTATGCGCCTAGATCACCGAAAATTTTCATTCAGTCAGCGAGCGTTTCGACCATGGACCGCACTTCCAAGCGAATTAGTGACGTCGAATACCATGGATATGTTCAAACGGCAGAAAGCTTGCTTAATTTTTGATAACTGACGACTCGCTCTGCAGGACTATTTTCAGCCAACCATCAATTTTCTGAATGATTTCAATTTATGTGTATCGTAGCATTACACATTTGATGTAAAATGTTTAATTGTATGTTATGTGGTCTGTTTATAATTGCATTTATATTTATATAAATAGGGTCAACAAGGACTACGCCCGTAACCTTCAAAATATACAATATACAATAAAATATATAAATTTTGTTCTTCAAAAAGACACTCTCCAGGTGCGTTTTCAGGCAAATGAGGAAGACCTGGCACAAATCTTCCCTCAATATAGAGAAGGGAGGTGCTTCTGTGGTTATGAAATAGCTGCGGATTCCGATATGCTTGTATATCGGAATATTGGTCAAATCCTTAAAATCATCAGGGACATATCCTTGTCACAGCACCCCAGAAAGACGACTCCCGGAAGTATCAAAAAATTTCGTTGTCTTCTCAGAGATTGCCAAGGTTTTTCAGATGTGTGAGTGATTTGCCATCCTGGTCGTATTTCCTGCTACATGCAAATGCATAGTATCCTGACAATGTCACTTCGCAACCATGGACGCTATCGGGTCTCCAACTTTTCTTTAGCTGAAAATTTCCGGAACTCGCATTTAATTGTTCGTACTAAGAGGGTTAATCAATCTTGTAGACAACATTTTATTATTTTGGAGTCAAAGGGTGCACCAGAAGCTCTCGCTCTTATCGCTCATGTATGCTAACAGTTTTAATTGCGTATGTTTTTCAGCGCCAATAGCTGTCTGCGGGTCAATTGTAAGCCTTTCGATATGCTTTTTGCCGAGAAAGTTGAGAGACCTGTTTTTTGTACTAAATTAGTGTTCCCGAGTTTATAATTTCCAAATCTTTCAAATTTGACACAAATGTCGGCTGAGACCATGACACATTCAGCAACGTCAGACGTAGTTAAGAAAACTGTCGCGCAAGGTTCGCCTCCCATTTGCTTTAAGGAGCTTGGGTCTCAGAAGCCTGCAGAGATAAAACCTCAGGTTTGCACTAAAAAATTTTTAGTTCTTATGATTTAGATAATTTTGTTACGTTCTTTACTTAAGTAGGTGCTGCCATGAACTCGGTGGTTTACCATCGCTCGTTCTTGCCCTGCGTTTATTATCCTCTCGGGGTCTCACCACATTTACCATATTTTTTTAAAATCTTAAGCACCAAATCTTTTAGTTGCAAAGTTAATACATAACAAAGAGCGGCACTTCTTTAGTCGGCTGATATCAATCTTAGGTGCACGTTTTCGTGTCATCTTGACTTTAGAAACGCTAGTGGGTTAGTTGTTACGCCGAAGGTGCTTATTGACGGGAGCCCTATTGCACGGCAAAAAATATGTCAAAGAACTATTTGGAGTGGTTCTGCTCACGGCTTCAACCTCGGTCCTTGGAGTTGTGGAAAAATTTTTTTCAGTCAACAAAGCTGCCACTTATGTTTTTGAAGTGGTTGAGTAATTCAGCATATTGATTTGGGGGTACTTTACACGTTTGTGACATCTTAATCACAAAATTTTATAAATATAGTGCATGTCACCCCAAGCCTGCGGTTTAATCTGCTTTTCGGTGTGGACCGCTCCCGTTGTTAACGAGCGCCAGAAGTAGGTGGACTTCACTATTTTGTGGAAGAGTCGCTGAGTAGAAATTTAAATGCAAAGATCTCGCTCCCGCACCATTTCTGGGCCAATGTGTTGAACTATTTGAGGACCAGGTTGGCATAGTCGGATAGTAAAATTCACTTGACCCCCCTGCGGGTGGAGGCTTTCGTATGATGCAGCCACATTATTTCTGATCCATTCTGTTCGATCTTAATGCGATGTCGTTCAGATATGACTTGACAGAACAGACTCCCCACCGACCTGTCAGCGCTGAACCAAATAGACGTCCATATTGACTGCGGCGTGCATTTCTCGGGCCTCGCTGAGTCTGCGTTAGTCCCTATCTACTGTCGTACGTGTATTTAGTACCCCCCCCCCCCCAATACCCACGTCAGCGGCTACACCCTTTCAACCCAAATCGGCCGAAAAACTCGTATAGGCCATCGCTCCATGTTTGAGGGGAAACCAAGGTCAATTTTCGGTAATCCGTTATCATGGCGCTTAAGTGCATTCCTTTTTCAGATAAACCTGATGCACTTGACTCTAACACAACGTACTAAAGCCCTGGCCTGACAGGCTGCCAGCTGACGGGATAAATTGACCCTCCCTTGAAGCGCGGGCCGAGTGCAATGACTCCTAAATGTGAATTTTATACTACCTATCACGTCTATAAGATCCTAGCTGGCATGGCACGCCGTAGGCAATGACTTTGTGCTGCGTCACCTACTGCCAAATTTAATCTTAAATCGACTTGATCCGGAAAAGCTGACTTTTGCATAAAAAAAGTGAGAGTGAAGCCGACCCAGTGTTCGGTTCCTTACTATAAACAACCGAACGCGCTTTAATCGTTTGTAATACGTATAGACAGGCTGCTCAGCCGTATCTGCCTCTGTATTCAATCTTGACACCGGTTGTTTGACAGGCTCATGAGCGAGTAGTGATGACGAATTTTGGAAATCAGCCCTCGCAATAGTATGTGTGACTGCGCCTTAAGATGCCTAACTTGTAGAGTTGCCAATTGATGAAATAGCACAGTCTTTCTCAGGACTCCGATTCATTATACGATGAGTCATTTATAATGTGGCTTAAATGAAATTCTCACATGTTCGAGGCCCCAGATCCCCAACTATATCATAGTACGTATAGTGGTGACCAGGTCTTGTGCGGTTGCCTGTTCATTAGATACTGCTTCACCTCCCACCGTCGATCGTCTTAACATTGTATTGCTATCAGGACAAAGTGTCTGAAAGAGTAGAGAGTGAGGTAGATGCAACGGAAGGCTGTCTCACTGTAAACTAAGTCACAATCAAACCACCACCGCACCCACTCTGGAGCACGCGGTGACGTCGCGTGCGAATTTGGAGTTTTCACCGGGCATGTGTGTTTGCGGCTCCCCCAACGGGCCGCGCTCTGGATGCGTTGGACCAAGACGGGGGTCAGATTGCTCTCAGCATTTTGTCGGTCGGACCGTGCATTCGGCGTACGCACAAAACTACTGCCTGGTGTGGGACGTGGTAGCTCGTGTAGATAACCCATACACCGCTTCATCCACCGCGCCCAATTTTATCAGCTGGCTGAAAGGCTAGAGAAAGTACGTTTTGAATAAGTTGGAAGCATGTTCCCGTTGTATCCTGATACAGGAAGTGGCGATCCGGTCGAGTGTGATACACTTAAACTGGCTATCGCCACTGCACTTAATTTTATGATCAGCTGGTTAACCGGCTCGGACGGTTGGCTGATCTATGCGAGAGGGAAGAGAAAATCGGGCTAACATTGTGGAATCTATCCCCATGGCAAATCAGCGTACTATTCACTATGATCAATATGACGCGTTTAAATCTATCACGACACCTCCTGGCTTGGAAGGTTGCTAAATGACGTAATAACTTGTTCCACGTGGTCAGTATTGTGTGTGTGGGATGACTAGCTCGAGGACTGGCGTTCAGCCTAAGTGGATCCCCCTTAATATGGCCGATAGAGTTCCCTCATGAACGGGACATTCGAGTCCCCTTCTGTGAAAGCCTGGTACATTGTTCGAGAACTTGGTCGTGTGTGGCACGCATAAGTGGACTTTTTTCTTCCTCAGCAACTGCGCCCGCCGGTTGTTTTGACATTGTGTTGCCAACAGATCAGGGTTGGGTGAGCGAGAAGAGAGTGTGGTAGGTGCTGCACGAGCCAGCGTCACTATAGACTTTTTCAAGCGCAAGTCGCCGGTGCTGCGCCCAATCCACGTGACCCATTGTGGACCTCCTTGTGAGTAAAAAAAAGAGTTCCGCCACCGCTTTTACAGAGTTTTGTTTAACCTTTCACAGATATCAAGTTCGTGAGACGGGAGTAGAGCATAGTCATTAAACAACCTATTGAGCACGGAGCTATTTCAGCTTTGGTTTCAGTTCGACGGTCGTGATTTACGATGTACACCGTGCGACCCACGAAGTGGGTTCAGTACCAGTGACCTACGCGCGAATTAGTTTATAGTGATGGCTTACCTTTACAGCATCTGCCGCACTCTCTCCTCAACCCTTCCTACACAGTTTACCATTGGTAATTGCTGTAAAAACGTCGATGTTTTTACCATCCAGTCTTGAGAGGAACAGGTGCACTCGCTGGAACAACGAGTTTATTGGTCTGATATTTCGGATTCTTACTCGAACCTACCATCAGAGATGGTCGAGGCACAAGATGCGCAGTATTTGTAGTATGTGGTAGCCACACGATCACATGCGTACTACAATTACCGTTCTCGTGATTGCCGCTGGGAATCTTAATTGATGTGATCATGGCTTGGTCGTCCGCTGTCGAGTCGTTAGTGGCCGTGATTTCATCAGACATGTTATAGATGGCTGATGGCAATTTGGTTCACTGTCATTAGAGTTGTTTGTCGTCCACGCCCTCCCTTGTAACTGATTGTCCTACTCAGGCAAAGCCTCAGTACAGAGTATGGGAACTGGAGGTCATTGTGCTTGTTGATGGACTGCAGGCTTGAGAACCATGACTCGAGCAGCTCGCGGCTCATGCGGTTATCACCTTTGGCGAGTATTTTGACCCTGTGAAACTTGAAAATATGGTTGACTCCCGTCGAGTGAGTTGCAATGTGAGAGGTAACGTCTTTCCTCCTCACTGCTGCTGATTTTTCAGCCATTCACGTTCGGAGTAATCTCCTGGTTTCTCCAACGTAGCTGCCTTGTCCATAACTGCACTAGGCCTCTGGCCTGTGTGTAACCCTAACTCCAAGTGGAGTTAGAAGGCGGCTGACGGCTTCTGGGACGTTTTGCACGTACGTAAGAGCTCGTAAAAATTGAGGGCCGATTGGATTTGGTCTCTTGCAGTTTTTAGTTGACGAATCGGACGCGGACGGCCAAGCCATCATCACATCAATTACGACCCTCCAGCAGGGATCGCGAGAGCTTTTAATTGTAATACGCACGTGATCGCATGGCTACGATGTACTATAAATACGGCGCGTCTTGTGCCTCTTACCCTTGTCTGCGACAGTCTGATTATTGGTTCTAGTGAGAATCCGAAATGTCAGACCACTAAACTTCTTGTTTCAGCGATCACATTTTTTCCTCATGGACTGCTTTATGGAACTCGCCTGCTCACTTCTATCCGCATCCGGTTTTGGCCCCTCGAGGGTACATCTGCTGCAATGTAAAAAAAACATGGCGAATGCGGTTTTCATTTGCCGCTGCGTTTGAGAAGCTGAGACAGCGAACATAGCTCAAGCCACGCTTCACTACTAAAGAAGTTGTAATTACTTTCTTTAGATAGTAGGCATATGCAAACGCTACTTTAACTGCTTAAAAAGGCGATTTCAAAAGTCATAGTAATGGTGATCTGAAATCTTTCTTAATCTTCTGTATCACCTAATTTCCCTCCTACGGGGATAATTGCCTTTAAAACTTTGAACCTGCCGACCTTTTCCACCTGGCAGGCACTGATACTAGGCGGCAATTTTTATGGGCAGTGGATCGGCTTTATGATACTATTCTTTTTTTTGAGCTTATGAAAAAACAACTAATTTATCGAACCTGTTTATTTGAGACACTACACTCTGTAGTTGATAGCTTGGTACTAGACGAATCATATCTTACTCGAGGCTGGCCAGCCCACTTCCCAATGCGAATTTGACGTTGTTAAAGCCACCCAGAGCTCCTTCAACAGTCTAGTCAATTATGTAGTTTATTAGGGTGGGCAACATGGTGTGTGATTGTCAATCATTCCAACCAATGTCGAACGGTTTTGATTATGTCCTGAGTAAGAGTGTAGATGCAGGTGGGACCTTGGTTGGCCTCTACCGCAGCGGTAGTTTGTTGCTACACCGTCTAGCTCTAATATCGGCCACAGGGACTCGTAATGAACGCTCTTGAAAGGTGGTCATTTCACAATATCAAGACTTGCCTTAGTGTGCGTATTTAATAAGTGTGTTATTGGTACATCCATCTTAATGTGATTTGCAATATCGCTGAAATATTTGGATTGATAACTGGGGTGTTCTTGCGCATTGAGCACCACAAACAAGGCGGCTACTTAGGTGGTTATTTAAAGAGCCGCATGACCCTACACAACCATTCTATTAGCCAGCAATGATGAGCGGGGTCGTTAGCCGGCCATTGATTTTGGGGACTTTAAATGAACAATCGCCGCACCGCACCCACCTGAGGAGTAGAATGGGCCCTGGGAGTTCATCCTCAGATATATCGATTCTTCGGGGGCCAGAGGTGGGAATTCGGAACTCAGGCACGCAAGAGATATCCCAAAACATTGGCTTAGACCGCACTTTGACCGGCTTTGCGTACCTCAAGTGAGGGACTTTCTTTAATTCCAGCATCCGATGCGATGGAAATTTTGGACTTGCGTTGTGTAGCTTAAGTACTATTCTTCATAATCAGTGAACTAGGCTTGTGGCGTGCGCAAGCCCTATGAATACCATTTTTTAAATCGCAGAATCCCGGTCAGATATTGTGCATGAGATCGCTTTGCGAGTTTTCTGTGCCAACATTTCTCCGAGAATTGCCGTGTGCATATGTTCGAGATTTGTTCCGTTTGTTTCTTGAGCCGGCCACAGCAGTACTACTATCCCGAAACTTCTTATTTCGAAGAATTAAGATGGTCACAGTTAAAAGATCCATAGTTTGTGCTCATTGCTCAAACGTTTAAATGCTCAGCTGTATGTTGCTTTGTATGTTTATAACTTTTTTGTCTTTTGTTTGGTTCATTTTTTCATGTAGCGGAACAAACCCACCCTTTGTTTACTATTGGTCTCTTAGTAGATGCTAAACAATGAGACCACTAAAATGTATGCTGTTTAGGCCAACAAATATGCAGTTTTTCCAGTCATTTGAGAAGCATTAGACTATATGTGTAGCATACTGAGGGCATTAACTCATCTCTAAATCATATTCTCTCGAACTGTTGCTTTTTTCTCACAGAAGAACCAACCGAATTTTAAGCTGTAACATATCGAGACAAACAAAGGCAAAAATGAATATTTGGTTGTGTAGCGTCCAATCTTGAAAACACGTACTTTTATTCTGCCAGGCTCAAGCAATATCAGAAGTCGACCAGGCATCCATGGAAAAGCTGGCCTCTTCGACCGAACGCTTTAGAAGGCTTAATGAGAGTGACAAGGAATTCACACAACGGGAATCCTCAGACACAGAACTCCAAGCTAAAGCAGATGCCTTGCCACAACGCTTGGCTCTGCAGGTTGATGATTTCCTTTTGAAAGAACACCCCGAAAGCCAGATTTCGCCGCCTGTCGAGGCCGTTTGCTCAGTCTCGGCCATCACGGTTAGCTCATTATAAATTTCGTTATGTATTTAACTTCCCATAGTCCTTCAACCGTGACGACCTTATCATTTCCCTTAGTACACATTTCCCGAATGTCTAACGATATGGTCCTAAAAACATATGCACGGTTGGTTGACGAACTTAAAATAAGATTAGTTAACTTTTTCGAGAGGTCAAACTGACCTTTTCATTTTGACTCCCACTTTACTTGATAATGATGGCATGTGTTGTTAACGATCCGGGACTTTTTTATGGAACGCCGTTAGTGGAAGCGAACTCCTTATAATAAAGCCCCTCTCGCGAGTAATCTTGATCATCTTGGGAGTTCACTGAGTGTGAGGCTAGTAAATCCTCGCTCCACTCCAGTAT
The DNA here is from genome assembly GCA_017591395.1 of Schistocephalus solidus. NCBI lineage: Eukaryota > Metazoa > Platyhelminthes > Cestoda > Diphyllobothriidea > Diphyllobothriidae > Schistocephalus > Schistocephalus solidus. The sequence goes on from WEDG01002317.1 coordinate 39,822, forward strand.
CTGCTTATATTATAGCAGTATATTGCTATCTGCATTCTCTAGGTAGAGCATATGACCTTGGTGTCCAATCGTCACTGCTCTCCGGATATGGACTTGGTTCTACTAACCTGCACTGTTTCAGCCTTCGTTCACTGGATGTTGCGGGTGCATCATTTAAGTTGACTGATATGGTCATATCAACAACGACACTATCTGCTTCCACTAATTTCATGAACGGTTAAACGTGGTCAGGGAGGTAAATTTGCTTATTCGCTCTCCTCGATAGGTATATCGTATCCTGCGCATACCTGACCTACGACTACTCTCTGACACCGAAAGTGGGCCCTCTGTTGACGTCGTCCTACGCCCAGATAGTTCTCTGCGTGACTAGATAAGTTCTCATTACGCCTCTTCGGGACGTCAAACAAGGTTCATCCGAAAGTTCGACCGTCGATTTCGGCGAGGTCCACCGTGTGCTCCACGGTATGGTGGTGCAGGGACAGTGAATTGCGCGGGGTTCATATACCTACGTGGACCACCCAAAGCCCAGTTACTCTCATGACGTCGTGCCAAAATCGGTGTCTTAGCCTCACTGCAACTTTCCACGAATAACTGCACTAGTTTTGGTGGCTACCAGAACATTTTACAGTCAGTCGGATCCAAGCTACCACCCCTCTGATTTGGTCCCGTGTTCGCAACATACTCAGCTGGTCTAGCTATGCCTGATGTACAATTTCACTCATACTCCCTTCTTCCTAACTCGAAGTGCAGACGTCGTCTAATCTAACCACTTCTGCTATTTTGTTGAAAACGTATTACGACAATTTACGAATCTGACCCTTCTCGCTTTGACACCAGACGTTTTGGCCAATTACGATAGTGTTATTTTGTGTTCATAGCTCTTTTCTGTCCGTCTCCGAGGTTATCTAATGCCTTGTTCAGCCCGTTTCCTTTCGTCAATCCCTTAACACCTTTCTAACTTTAGTCACACCACCTCGCCTTGTCGTTAACCGCTACCGGGCCATTGGTAAATAACATTCAGCCCAAATCCCCGCCTTCCCTGTCTGCGGTGCAGACTGATACTACTATAGCAATGGGGCCTGTCTCTGTCTCTCCGCCGTTGCCGCCGAAAACATCTTCCCTGTCTCTCGACCCCCCTCCACTCAGTGAGGCTTCTATCGATCCTAAAGAAGTCTCCGAAGTGCAGCTAGAAACCATAGTGTCAGCTCGATCTGATCCTCCGGACAGGCCCAAGCACACCGTTGAGGATGTGGAGACGGGGGAGGAATTAGCAGTTGTTCCAATGGTGGATGGGTCAAAGGAGGTAGTCGTCACCTCTCTGCTCACACCCGCATCCCTAGATGATGTTGATGAGGAAGATCGACCGTTGACCGTAGATCTTAGCACTACTGTCGAGCCTATTACTGACGAGGAGTCACCGCAGAAAAAGCGTGAGTTTATTCTACAATCTTTTCGTTTCTTGCATCGTCCGTTTTTATACCTTGGCATATTTGCGTATGAAGCAGTCATTGCTTAGGCGATGGTTTCGCATTTGACCACTGTTATTCACTAGTTGCTCTTGAGCACCTTCTGTCGAACAATTTTACTTTTGACTGCTATCTGCCTGGCTATTTTTTTAAATTCATTTCAAGCAGACAGTAACCTGCTCTTAGTTTCACGTAAGTTATCTGTTATATCCATTTACGTATCACATTCTTTGTGCTAATATAATAGGTGGTTTCTCGACCTCTATTCAACGTATAAGCCTTTACACCGTTTAAATAACCCCATCTAGGGCAGTTTCGGGAAGTTACCTGCAAGGAGTAAATGGTAGAGATGCTGCCGCCTAAATTGGACACAGAAATAGGAACCGCCCCGCCCGCTTAAAATATATTGCCTTACGGTAAATTTCGGGAAGGGTAAAAATTCTCTTGACTTAACCCTAACACTTTCCCTGACATAAATGTAAAATGTATCCTTAATCTTAACTCTAACTATACCCTAAACCTAAACTCTACAGTTAACACGATGAAAACCATAACCTTATAAACAACATGATCCGCATTCACTGCAAGATTTTGTGAGTCCTATATGACGTCTTCGTAACAGTGTAAAGCAGTGCATGGTTTGTCTTACACACAAAGTATAAACCATGTAGTTTGGAAACCCGAAGCCCGAGGGCAGCTGCAGGTCGGGTTCAGAATTATTCGGGAATTTAAAAATGTTCTTCCTTCAAACTGAATTGAAATAGGACCTACTTTGCTACCGAATGCGTACACGAATGCATATTTTTATTCATCTCTTTTTTTACAGTACATCTGAATATTAGGACATCCAAAGTCGGTGTGGAAAATTTATAAAAATTACATATTTATTACTAAGTATAGTTTTTTTTTGCAGACAGCCGGAAAGAAGATCGCTTAAAATCAGCCATCTTGACTATACCGAAGTATCTTGCACGATACTTTTTATTAGAACCCTTCTTTAGGAAACTTTTCGAATCGAAAGTGCATTTCAAAATTCCTGTTAACATTTCACGATAGGGTCAGCTACCGTACCTCTACTTGGTATAGCTGTTATCATGCCTGATCTAGCCGACCTCGATGCTGCCGCAAGTTGTATCTCCCCATGCGTGACGATCCGCGGTAGCGGAACTAGAGAACTCGACCTATTTTCTCCACTGACGAAGGAGCCCGAATACATAACGTCCAAGAACCGCTTCCATGCCCTGAAGAATCGCACCGGTCTGGGTTCTGCATGGACTCCCTCCTCGGCGCCTCCAGGTGTGTAACGGCGTTTGGTAGTTATACGTACTTGTTTCGGGCAATCAAGAAAACATCTGGTCACCTCTTACTCCAGTTATGATTATACTCAAAAAACGGACCTGCTGCGTACTTGTCAGAGCACGCTGCGTGATGCGTTTTGCTAAAATTGGCAGCGAGAATAGCCCTGGCCAAGCTCTTGCGAGGACTTGCTTGCGGCTCATCGCACGTGTAATCGAAAAAAATTGCATGCGAGGTAAACGCGATCGCTTGAACAGGAACTTTATTCGCCTGACGTTTCGGATTCCAACTCTAACCCATCTTCAGGGGCAGTCTCAGGTACCGGTAATTCGTACGCAGGTATTCGCAGTATTTATAGGATGCGGTGCTGCAGAGGGGATAATCGCGTGAGCCGCGAGCTGCTTGAATCATGGTTTACAGGCCCCCGGTCTACTAACAAATACGATGACCTCCCCGACCCCTATGCATTCCTGAGACTCAGTTTGGTCAAAGCAATCAGTCACTGGGGGAGCGCTCAGGTGAACACATTTTCCAACACCAAAGCCGGTGGGCCAGGTGGCCGAGCCAACGTCACGCCAACCTCCAACTTGGGGGACGAAATTTCAACGGATAACGACCCGCATGCTGTCCATCAAGCCATAAACGCACCAGTGGGCAGTTATCCTCCATGAAGGGATAGCCGTTACTTTTCATAGGTATGCAGTAGCATAGCGATTGCATCCTATAAATACTGCAACTCCATGTGTATGAATTACTCATATCTGATACTGTCTTATGAAGGGTTCGATGTGGAACCCGAAACGTCAAGCGATTAAAGTTCTTGTCCCAGCGATCGCGTCTAACCCTTCTCAATTACTTTCTGGGACTCGCATTTTCACCTGTGTCGGCAATTACCTGCGAGTACTTATTGCACACTGTTTGAAAGATCCTCTTGCTGGCACATCTGGCTGTCTCCAACAGCTTCACCACACTAACACAAATGACAACCTTATCTGAGGCCTGTACGGGGGAAGACAATTGGCTGAAATTGAAGCATACCCTCAAGAGTGCCTCCCAGGAGACGCTAGAACACAACAGGCGTCGCCGTAAACATTGAGCGTCTAGTCACACGATGCGACTGAATGATAGTGCAGACCACAAAATCTGCATCGTATAATCGCAAAAAAAACAAGCGAAATTTCGGCGGAGTCCAGGTCTGCAGTAAACGAACCCCGACAGACTGGGAACGCCAGGGAGGTCTGTCAGTGTGAGGACGCAACCCTGATTGACATCGGAGGCGATGCCAACGGGCCGCTCCTCGCCATTCACCGGTTGTTTAATACCAGTCCTATGACAACAATTCCTCCCCTCTCTCAATCGACCTTAGTCTAGCAGAGTAACTTCCAATATTAATGTGTGCGGGTGATAAATCCCCACTCATTAATGCGTCTGCTATAGTTAGCAATTTTTTTCGGTGGCTGGATGATCTACATCTTAACGTTAGCAGTACATATCCGTTTTCAGAGTTTTCTAAAACGAAGCCTCTTTCGAAAAGGTTTGCGAAATGTTCTGTCTTTATGCTCATTTTTCTCGAAAGTAACTCCTTTCGGAGATAGATATTTTGTTTTTTCACAGCAAATACGGTCTCATTTTGGAGGTAAACCTGTGGCTTTACGTTTTCATTTAGGGCTACCCGCATGCTCATCTCAACACACTTTTCTAAATCCTTGTATATTAAGCTGTCTTATTCAAATCATAGAACCTAGTACAAAAAATTTGATCATGGCGCTTAAACAGATCATGTCGCACCCTGAACAGTTGGCATCTTCCGTCTTTAGTCCGCGAATGTTTTAATGTTTTTGAGTGTGACTAATCTACTCCTGCTCATATAGGCAAATTTTGTGCCTATCAGCTATCTCCGAGGCCCTAAATTTTTAAAGATCGACATGCTTTTAACAGTTTATGCTGGTTTTCATTCCTAGGAAGATTTGCATCCCCTGTTCATTGTCCTAAAATTCTCCAAATCCGAAAAATCTTTCCTGCCTTACCCACTTCAACCCCTTTTTTTTTTTTTCCTACAGTGCAGCTAGACATGATTGATGCGCAAAAATCGCTCTCACAGTCTCCGCTGTCAGCGAAACCACCAGCGTCTACCTTGGCCTCTCCAGATGCTACGTCTACAACCTCTCCGAAGGTTACTGCCGCTGATATCGTCCCGGTTAGTGCACGCAATGGGTCTACTCCAGGCACCACTTCAGGCAAGTCGAAGGAGAAGACGGAAGGTAGCGGTACATACGCGTCTCCGAGACCCCAAAAACCCATTCGACCTCTAGTTGCGCGACAGCCCAACTTGTGAGTTTTCAATCCTCTGAGGTGTTTCATTGTCTGCCACTTGACTTACTATCTGACGTAAAGCCAAAGCCCTCACGATTTGCTGTTGTATGGCGTTGTTAGGTCTCCAACGGAAACGAGCAAGAGCCAACAACTGATTTAATACCTCTTCGGTTGTACAGAGAGGTCGCTCACTCGTATCACAAGATTCAGAATCTCACCATCTACCTACCTATTGCCGAGGAGTCCTCTCTGTCTTGCTTTTTATGGTGAGGTGAACAGCAAGAAACGAAACCCACGCATGGTCATAATAATCTTCGTACAACCGACACTTGCAGTTTTGTGAGCGCACATATGCAATAGTTTTCCAAGAATATCTACCATCAGGTGTGTGGGGTCGTTGGATGGATGTTGCGTAAAAGGCGAAATAGTTTAACTGAAGCCTAACTGAGTGCTTCAAAATAAACGGCGTTCTTGTAAAAACTGATGTCACCTGAAGCTCACCGTTCTGCTGTTGGTGTGCTTCCAATTCAGGACACAGTATAAAATCCGCACATAACGCAATATCTTTTCTTTTTGGAGCTCCACTTTAGAGGACAGAGTTATGCGTCAATTGTTGACAGATTTAACTTTTCAGAAAATCGACTGTTTGGCGTTTTCGTTTGTTTCGAATGTGGTCTGTACCACGTAGGCAAACGTACCCCATCGGGGATCAAATTTTACTTGGCAAAATCCTTCCATTTTGCACAAGAAAGTGCTCAAACTCTTGATTTACCCAAGTGCGCAGAAATTTAGATTTTGGGAATTTGGATTGCCATTAATGAATGGTTATTTTTCCTACTGCTTCTTATGATTTTGTTTTCAAAAATTTCTGGCACCGAACAATGCTAAGGGCTCTGTTGCTGCTTGTGGCACCAATACAGGCTTTGTATAAAAAAAACATGCACTCGTTCGTCTCCTCATCTATTCTATCAAGTACACCACTAAGTCCTAGTAGATCGTTTAGCATAAGGCCAACTTTAGAACTGGCAGCATCCATTAACGGGTCTTGTGGTCTCGTTTGATTTGCATATTACATATCGAATTTTTCAACAGAGCGTTAGAACAAGTATCAAATGAGATCTTTAGACTTCGGCTTTTGTTCAACTGCCGTCGCTCTTTGCTCGACGAACCTTCAATGAGAGGTCAATACCTGTCTATTGCTTTCATCTGATCGCACATCCCGGAAAATCTCATTAGGACATGTGAAAGTAGTCAAGTTAGCGTGCTGCATAACAGGTTTATTTATCATTGGGTTTTGCTATGTCAATAGTCCATAACAAATACAACGTGTTGGGCAAGTAACACTTCCTGGAAATTAGTCACGCCCCTGAATGCTGCTTTCTTCCACAGGCCACCATGTTTTGAGGACTTTTTCCATAATCACATTATCATAACCGACAGATCTGCATACTGTCTGATAGCCGAATTTAAAACGGCGCACCTCATCAGATGAATGTTTCGTCTACTGTTATTATCTTAAAATTTCTCAAGGTTTTTATGTCTTCGTCAAATCAGATCCGTGCATCTGTTCAGTACAGTCCCCACTTCCTCCAATTACCCAAGTCATTATCTTCGGTTATCTTTGACTAACGGGCGTGAGTACAAATTAAATTTGCAGCTTGATTTTTTCGTCGAGCCATATCGTCCCCCTTTTTATTCATGCAGTTGACCAAACGGTTTTCTCGGTTGCGCCTACGGGCTAATCAACGTTCTCTTTTTCCCGTCTTTTTGTGTGTAATCACCCCAGCCACCAAATCCGGGTCAATAGCCACGACCACAATAGCTCAGATGCCGCCAACAGGCGTGCCTTCGCATCTGACCTGCTGCCAGCAAACACTGCGGACATGCTCACCTCTACTCCCGCCGTTCTACCATCCAACGGGATCCCAATTAGGCCAGGGGAAGCCAAGTTCTCAGCATCGTCACCCACTGCCACTGCGGTTCATAGTCAATCCGGCGCCAATGCGACCGCCGCAACATTTTCCTCCTGTTTGCCCCTGCCCTCCCTGTGTCAGTTCCTGCCGAACAACTCGACACTGACAATCCGCCTACAGGCCCCTCCGTTCGCCCTCCACCATCCTCCTTCCTTAGCAGCGTCGGCCTGTCCTCCAGGTGCTGGAACTATTGGTGGGCCCACACAACTGCCGGGCCAATCGGCTACCCAATACCATCACCAGCCTCCGCCACCACAGTTCTTCGCTCAACCTCCCAACAACCAGCCCCATAACCCCACCACTGTCCAATTATTGCCCTTCATGGCGGCCGCGGGGGCTACCGCGGGTCCCGGTGGTCCTTTCTCCCACCCCGTCAACTCACCTCGCCCACCACCGCCCTTTCACCTCTTCAATATGGCAGCACCACCTCACATTTTGAGTAAGTGGTTATCAGCTGTGCTTACCTTTGTCTGGTAAGGGTGGGTTATATACAACTTTACGCGTATCCGTCCGCGAATGCGCGCTTTTATCCTTACTTTCATACGCCTGTTGCTTTATCCATCGATATTTCTTCGTTAGTTTTTTTCCTCTTGTCCTGGTTAATGCGGGCTTTCGCAGGGATGTCGTACACATCTGCGCTACCACAGTGTAAAAAATTCACGCTGTACCTGGATGCTAAAATTTTCTCATACCTACTTACTTAGGCGAAGCCCTGCATGACTGCCACCCCGGGGCTAGTGGCTACGACCGTAGATCAACCTAGCAGTCAAACGCTTGTACTGTCGTACCTCACCCTTATTTTGACATCGTAAAACCTGAGACCTTCGTATTTGCTCCGAATAAACCACAACACGAAAATTAGTATACCCACCGCGCTGGCTTCTCGGCCACCTGTGTGGCCATTTGTCTTCATTAAAAGCGGTTTGCTTATAAAGATCCCAGATCAAGGGAACCACTTCCAATGCCCTGCTTCTTTTATTCATGAAAACCCCTTTATATAGTTGTCCGGCTAGATATCCTCCAATTAATGCAATATGCAGTATGTCAACTAGTCAAGCTACCAGGTGTTCGAATATGCCTCACACAGCTGTTACAAGAATCCGATATATAATTTCAGTTTTGCATTGTGCCAAATGCGGTTGACTAAGTCAAAGATGAGTTCTTGACTTCGAGAATTGGGACGCCACGGGAATTGCAGTTTTCGGAAAGTTGACATGTCATGAGGTCGAGCAATAACCAAAAAGTGGGATCAGATTAGCCGATGCAACTGCAGGCATACCGTTTTCTATGTTCCAGAAGTATTTTTCTTACTGTGTGCTGTGTGATGATTGTGTAATCCGGCGAGTTTAAAGCTATCCTGAAAACTTCTCAGAATACCTTGCTGTCTTCAGCGGTTTCAATTGACTACCTAAAAGCTACGTCCATAGTATTTGTTGATTAAATCCATCAATATAAAATAGATACTAATAGATTTCATCCATCTAGTGTGTTTATGGACGTTCGTGTTTCTATGCAAATGGTGGTTCGGGTCATATTTGTAGACTCTACGAAGCATAAACTTTAATGACTGCGGAAGATGAATGTTTTCCGGAAAGATATGCGTTGAATGTACTCCTGATCCAATAAAAGCCCTCTTTAATCAGTTATTTCTGGAGGAAAATGTTTTAATAGACCATTTCGGTGATAAATACCCGAGTTTTTCATCCTTTTTAAACGTCAGCTTAAGGCGAAAATCGGGGAACCTTTGCTCGCTTATGCATGTCCCTAACATGCATCCGTACTTTTTTCCGCCAAAACAACAAAACTCCCTCTCCTCTTCTTTCATTATGGAAACTTTTCATTATCTCCTGACTTGAGCATTTTGCTCTACTACTATGAATGAATGGCAAAGTGACCACTATAAATACTGAAGGGCTTCCTAAGCGACCTGCGCGGTGCCTGTTCTGCTTGTAAACGAAGTCCCACTGAGAAGGTACCTTCCCGTTTGTGTAAAACTTTAAATTGCCGCTTTATGGCGGGCTTTTCCACAGCTACTTATGGGGATGGTTCCGTATGCCCGGTAGTTACAGGTGTTAAAAAATTCCCTGTTGGCTTTGGAGTACTTTTAATTGCGTGGCTTTAGATGTTGACATTTTCGAGGAGGAAAACACTGCTCTTTGGAAAATAACGTGCTTGCGTAAATCGTGCATCACCTGGTTTACGCGAATGGATAAAACCAGTTTCAAGTTGATGAATGTTTTTGATTTACCTTCTTGTATCTGCTTTAATGCCATCAAGTTTGGAAACATACACAAATGCGCAGATGTTGTCTGGGACGGTTACTATCATCGTCCAAATCACCTGACTAAAAATTCGCGTTTATTTCCGCCCTAACTTGGGGACTTGTGGTGGTTAAACTGGTCTAGAAACGTATTCTGATTGAGAAAGGGACCTTATGCTGAACGTGCTAAGGTAAAAGGTGAAATTTACAAAAGCTTGAAGTACCCTGGACACAGGTCACCTGAATTTCGATCACCATGAGTTTTCTCACCAATTTTAACAGCTGATCGTGGATTGATTTCCATGCATGACTCCGACTGCACACTGCGCCCACTTGGGCGTAGTCGGCCGTGCTTGAACAGCTGCGGCCAAGGTAATTTCAACTGCGAAAAAAGTGGGCTCCTAGCTTTTTGCTGTTGCTCATTTTGCTTGCCGAAGCCAGTTTTACCTTTATGGTGGGAGGAGGGAGAGGGGGGAAATTATGGTAAGTAGGCAATGGCATAAACTGCCACCTTCTCCCACCGAGTTATTATTGTGCATTAAAAAATATTCATTTGCATTAACATGCATGGAATCTTCATCCTGGTGGGTCGGCATGCGGAGAGCTTCATTATCCGATATCTTCAACGGACTTGGGCAACTGCACGGTTTCGAAACTCGTTTTGTTTCCTCCGAGGTCTTGACGACTCACTTCCTTTATTTTTAGTCAGGTGAGGTTTAAGTCCATTTGGAGCTGTATCAGCTTGGACATTCTATGCGGCGTGGAACCTGACTGATGTCAGGAGATATTACCTCATGCCAATTCTGTCACAACTTTGGTTATTCAGACAAACTGGGCGTTACATGTGCTGTCCAAGCGTCTTATAAACTAACTATTCCTGCTTTATACCGCAGGGACTCTGTGAATCTATTTGCCATCTAGTATCCCAGCTGTCCACCTGTTTGGTTCTATCCTCAAGTGAAAAATCCAATCCTCTACTTTTAGGCACCTCTGGCGTTCTTGTACAACCTCCCGGTGGTCCTTCCTCGGGTTTCCACATTACCCCAATGAGTAGCCTCGGTCCAAACGGAGCGCGCTCGCTCTTCACACCAGTCAGCATGTCTCCATTCCCACCTGGTCTCACGTCGATTCCTTCGGGACCACAGCTGCTGCCGCCGCCGCCTGGCGCTGCTACCAGCTTCGGTTTGTCATCCGCGGCCCGTTTGCCCAACATCCCACCTCCCCCACCCCTGGTTCCTGCCCCGGAACTCTCTCAGGTGTTCAGCCTCCCAACTGCGATGACCACCACCACCACCGTCGCCGCTCCGAATGACAACTCAAACTACCTTCACGCATCCAACATCCCTTTTTCCTCATCGCAAGCTCGTGTCAGCGGCAGTAGCGCTGATCCGCTGCCACCACCGCCCCCAGTCTCTCTGGGAACCGGAGCCCTCACTCTGCAGGCGGATATGCCAGTCGGGGCAGGGTCATCTGCATCTGATCACGCCACTAGTACTTCGTCTAACTGCGAAAATTCGCAGGTGGTGGTTAGTCTTCCGACTGTCACCACGTCCTTTTCATCTTCGCAACTGAATGCTGCATGTCCCTTTGTCAAACAGCCGATGACTTCAACTTTCTCCGAGTTGGGTCTTTGTGCCACCAACATTCAGGTATTTACCCACCAACTCTTTCCTTCCTTTGATTGATGGCAGAAAGCCCGTTTCAGCTATTTTCTTTCTCCGTCAATAACTTATTGTCAGCAGGTCCCCTGCGCGTGTACCAAAGTAGCCTACGCACAGAGTTGTTTTACTGTGTAATACCTATGGTATTAATTCGAAGCGACAAATATGAAAAAATATTCGAGCTGCAGAATTTCAACGAACATTTTTCCTTTAAAATGCCATAGGTTCTGTTGTGCCTTCGGAACCCTTTATATTACTACGCCTTAAAAGAAACTTGGCATTTGGTACGACAACTAAAAAATTTCTCTTATGTCCTATCTGAGAAAGTGAACTTCTGGGGGTCGTTTCGTAAGATACTGATCATCCAGTAACCGAGTTACGGAAAGCTGTTAAATTTGTTATCTTTCGGAAGGAGTGCGCTCCTGTCTATGACAATTTGCAATTCTTGGACGCTGTTGATTCTAGCGAATGCCAATTGGAATCTCCAAACAAACGTAGACGGGAGATTTGCGCAATAGACGGCACGCGTCCGGCTAAGAAAAGAAAGACGAAGAAGACCTGGAGACAGTTTGCTCGAAGTTACCCCAGCAACGCTTCCAAGTGTTTCGTAATTATCAACTGTTTTCGAACTCTAGTTCTTTGCACTAATAACCATTCGTTCATAAGTTACGGCTTTTCCAACAACGCATCTCGGACAGTTTTCGTGGCCCTGCTAACACAGGAGAGGCATGCAATAAACCGAAATGGGCAAAATATATTTGGTGGATTCGTAGTGGTGCGTTAACTTAACCTGTTCTTACAGATTAAATGTGCACACCGGTTCATTTTACTACAGTGCTAACTAGAACAAGTCGCCCTAGTTTTCAGTCCATGTTCTTGAAAGTAGTCTGTGCGCAGCACAGCGGAATTGTCCTTCGAGTAACCAGTACAAACTTCCCTGTTTATCTTATGTATTTCAATTACTGCCATGCACTGAGTTGGTTTATTTCCCAGAAAGAAAATGTCCAACGATATGCCAGGTACCGTCCGAGGCAGCAGAGGGGTTTTTTGGAGGTTACCTGGTTACCTTAGCCTTCATGTGAATGGTTTTGATGATCCAACGTTTGGGCGATTATATCCGACCCCAAATAACAGTCTGGCAAAGCATCTACCGGGCAATATTTGTCTAGTTCCAAGAGTTCTGTAACCTTTCTCAGTCTAATCTGCTTATGAGAAGAAGTAGATGCAATAATTGGAGCAGTAACTTTATTTGCCTGACATTTGGGATTCATGCTCTAACCTATCATCTGAAACGTCAGGCGATTGAAATTATTTTTCCAGTGCTCGCGGCTTCTTCTTCTCAACTGCTTTCTGGGGCTTACCTTTTCGCTTGTACCGGCTAATCATCCTATTCTGTCATCTTAGCTGTGCTCACTGCGCGCCATTTTCCATTCGTCATAGTGACTTTCAGTTTAGGAGCGCCCCAGCCCTCGACCTCGTCCCGACGCGCGCACTATTTTTGCCTAGTTATTCCAAACAGCGCAGTTGTGTGTTTTCTAGGTTCCTTCAAGTATCTGCTCCGGCGTGGGCAGTGGTACAGATTGCTCTGGGGTGCTTGTTCAACCGCCGCCACCACCACCCTTCTCTGCCAGACCAGGTTTCCCGGTGACAACCTCACAGCCGCCCTATAAATCGGAGCTGGGTGGCTCTATCCCAACCAATATTGGGCAGCCACCGCCATTCGATCCCTGGTATCCGCTGCCTGAACCCCCACCTCTCGTTGGCGCGCCTATCCCAAACTCTATCGGTCCGGACGACTCAGTCTGTTTCAACCCCTGTTCTTCGTTGTCTCTGGATGGCGGTCTAGCCCCGTCTATGGTGCTAGTCTCTCGCCAATCCGAGGTACATGCTTGTGCTTCCACCTTTATTCTCTGCAACCGCTCTAACCAGCAACATACTCCCTTTCACAAAAGGCTGGCTTGTATAACTTGAAGAACCTAGTCCGACTTCAGAGTCGGTCTGTTTCACTTTCCTGTCAGACAGTAGTTTAGTCCTTTACCCCCTTCTATGACGCCTAATCTTATGTGTCCTGTTCATCTCTCTTTCGCTAGAATTTACTCGTGCTATGTAGATCTAGCTTTAGTCAGAACTCCGCTTTTTTGAATGGTAACGATACTTATATGTAGTTTCTGCAGTAACCCGCATAGGTATCCATTCTACCTTCTGCCTGCCAGCGAATTCCTCCAAAGGAAAAGGCTGAAAATGCATTTAGGGTGGTTTTTTTTAGAGATGTTCGCTTGCCCATATCAGTCATCACATTGTGGCTGTTGGTCAGAAGCCTGTCGTTGGGTCACGCGGTTCGAATTTTCGTAAAAGGAATGAGGCTCGGTTTTAAAGGCTGCGCATACTTTCTTGCGACTGACACTGAAACAAAATGCAGTGTGAACCCACTCTGCTCATCTCGCGCGATGGAAAACACGTTCCCCTGGAAAGGGGAAGTGTTAGCAAACTGTCTTTTGTGCGCACTCGTTTTGCTCAAATCGCGTCATTTCTACCGACGCGTGGAACGTAGAAACTACCTTCTGGCTGCTTCCAACCTCTCAACAGTACTTTGTAAGACCAGTTGTAACAGGAACTTCTTGCCTCCTTCAGTCTTAACAATGTGAAATTGTCTTTGCTGATATAACCGCGACCACAAGAAGGCACTCGATGGGTAGTTCGGAATGTCAGCATTCTTACATTTATAACGTTTTGTTATGTACAGCACCAAGAAAACCAGAAACTCCATGCTCGTGTGATAGGGGTTTTAGAGGTGAGGTAATAGAAGGTATATGCGGTCCTTGCAAAATTCCATGTTTTTCTTTCTGCTCTTTGCAGTTACGAAGTCGACAGCGCGTATCTGTTATAAAGGCTCCAAGAATTTGATGGTCGTAGGGGATAGCGGCTTGAAAGCCCTGGGATGGCTTCGTTTCTGGTTTAACCCACGCAGGCCTCGGTAGAATCCTGTTGCTTCGACCTCCGTGTAATAAGGATACATTTGGCACGAAGCATTCGCGGATTGAACACTTTTCCATCGTCGAGCATAAAGCAAAACACGAGCCTGGCATTTCTGGCTTTCTTGGTGCTGTACATAACCTGCCTTTACCCTCACATTTTGTGACCTTCAGAACCGTCATAATAACCAAAGTATTTGGACGCTTTCAGTCTCACTTGTGCTCTGTGCAAGTTGAAAACGAATTAAAATCGGTCTAAAGGGGTATTAAGGTGCACACCGAGTCACGTTGCATGCGGATTTTTTTCTGGAATATTATGAATTTCAAATGTAAAGACCTGGAGGTGTATCTGTTGCTTATAGAACGACGTGCACGTCTCCCTCATACAACCGTAAACGAATTTTGTGTTGTTTAATCTGCCATTAAGAACCACTCAACACAACTAGCAAGCATAGTCGCTACGGTAGACTACTGTTTGTGCATTTTAAATGACGAATAAACGCCTTTTTCCCGTATTCACCTTCAATTTGTTTTAATTACCCGCATATTTGACCTTGTGACACTGATATAAATGTAAAGGCCTGATGAGAATTTATCGAAAGCTAACGTATGCTCGCCAAATTGTCTTTTGAATTCAAAATATATATTTATTTTGCGAAAAATCTGCAGCTAATGTCTGATGTACTGTTTCTCTCCGCCTTGAATATGCCGTAGCCGAAGTTGAACTCGCTTCAAAGGTCCTCCAGTTTCGTTCTTTCAGTGGTTATTCAGAGTATACATCATACTTAGATAAGTAGTTATTAAGAGCTTTGGATAGTTTGGTTCCACAAGGCGCGGAAAGAGATCCAGAGTGAGTAACTTCTGACCGACTTAATATGCGGGTCCAAAATGCATTAGAAGGTTTCGCCCAATCGAATTCCATACCTCACTGTGTCGACTGACAGTAGAAATGCTTGAAGATGCCTTTGAGCTCTAGTCTTGACAGTAGGTCATAGTTCATTTTTCCATTCTGTTTAGATGCCACTGCCAACCACGTCCTCTCAGCCCGTCAGCGTGAACCAGTCAATCAATAGCACTGGTACTGCCCTTAATCGGGGCTCTGCCAACACGGCTACCGTTCTTTCCATTGGGCGCCGTTGGAGACCTTCAATGAGACATAACACAAATTCAAATGTGCCGATGCCGGTTACCAGCGTTTCCCTCGACACCCCGCGCACAATTAGCACACTGGTATCGCAGCCATCAACTTGCTCAACTACCAACCAGCTGTGTGTAAGTGTCTCCTATTTCGGTGTTTTATTTTCCAGCCTGCCCGACACGACAGTACAAGCGTCTTCCCAGTCAGTCTTTTTTGGCTAAAACCCATGAAACATGCTCGGATTTGTTTGCTGAGTGCATGAATCTCAATCCTGTGCCTCAGACTCCGTTTAGCTGTCTAATCTGCACGGCGTCTCCCTTTATTTTCCCGGGCTATCTTGTCAGCCAGTTTGGTAGATCTCAGGCAAAATTGTCTTTTATCTAGTGTATGATTTTGCGTATTCGTTGATAGCCGGACATTCCCACTCTGAGGGCATTAGTCGCTTTGTCAGCTATTGCTTCCCATTGTCCCCCAAATTGTGATGGAGAGTGCTTTTCTTTCGGCATGATCGCACGCTTCTGCAGACAATACTGCTTCAAACCGTATGGCTCAATGGCATTTGAAAAAAAGTTGAATTACGCAGGATGCATGACAAAGAATTCTTTCAGCTACTTATGTTAATACGTAGATCTGAATATTTGTTTTTCTGTCTCCTGGCACGTTAAAATTTGCTCGAGCAATACTTTCGTTACGCTTTGAAGCTCTAATGAGGGTCATGCCCAGTTGAACCGGATGAACGAACGAATCGGGTTTACCACACCCTAAAATAACATGTGCACGATAAATTAAGAAAGCTTTACCTAGTTATTGACTTTCATTTTTTTGCGCTGGTATGCAGTATGGCAACCAAGTCACTTTTTATATTCACTGGAATTTTTAAGAACGATGCTCAGTCTAAAGATTCCAATTGTTTCTATTATGCATTGTCCGCAATGCGCTTGACGAGAACCGAAGATAATTTAACCTGGTTTCACGGTTAAGGAGGTCGCGGGAATCAGGCTTGCCGTGATAGCATGTTTGAAGGCTTGCCCATTGGCTAACAACTGGGCCACCGTATATTTATTGGGGCATTTCTCTAAATAGACATAATCTAAACTAGCGAAAGTGTGCCTAAACAGTCTTCCTCAACGGCAAAATCAATCGCTCATTTCACACAACTTAGGTAAATTAAGGCGTAAAAGACCTCATTTTTTGAGAAAAACATGTGCCTATTTCGCCTCAACAAATAGGCATTTTTCTTTTCTGAGCATGCGCAAGTTTTGAAACAGCAACCCTGTGCAAATTGTGATTTATTAATCTGTGCAATTTCGCTCCAGCGGGCAATCTTATGCTTTACCACATCCGCAGCTACCAGATATATGCGAAAATCCCACAAGTAGTTGCAAAAAGGGGCTGCCAGTGAGTGACCATTTATGGTAAGATAATTTCTCTATGCAACTTAGGCTCTATTAACACTGAATTTAGCAGCAATGCGTGTACCACGTTAACCACTTGGAAGTATTTCACTATTTATAGCAGTCGCTTTATCGTTCATTTATCATAGTAAAGCGAAGCACAAAGGTCAGAAAAAAAAGAAGTAAGATGTCTCCAAAATAAAGCAGAGGGAATTTAGTTGGTTTTGGCGGCAAAAGTACCAATATATGTCCGGGACATGCAAAAACGAACAAAATTTTTTCCGATTCTCTCCTTGATTGGACATTTAAAAAATTTGAAGAATTTGGGCATTCATCAGTTAAATACCGTAGTAAAGCAGATTCCTACATAAATAACTGATTAAAGAGGGCTTTTTATTTTATCAGGAGCACATTCAAGGCACATCTACTCACCCCAGTCATTAAAGTTCATGCCCACAACAACACCGTCATCTAAATGCTTATGCGTTTCCCTGGCGTACTGCTAATTGTTCTACCACAAACGACGAAGCTCGATTTGCTCTTCTCGGCCGCCTATGTTACGCTTTGCCTTTACACAGACGTCAGATCAAGGGACCGCCTCCAACATCCTGTTTCTTTTCCTCGTGAAAAAAACCTTTATATAATTGGCAACCTAGATGTCCTCCAAGGATTAGTGCGATATGCAGTGTGGCAACTAGTCAAACTGCCAAGTTTTCGAATATGCCTCACACAGCTGTTACAAGAATCCGGTTGACTAAGTCAAAGATGAGCTCTTGACTTCGAGAATGGGGATGCCACGGGAATTGCAGTTTTTGGAAAGTTTAAATGTTATGAGGTCGAGCAATAACCAAAAAGTGGGATCAGATTAGCCGATGCAACTGCAGGCATACCGTTTTCTATGTACCAGAAGTATTTTTATTATTGTGTGCTGTGTGATTATTGGGGAATCCGGCGAGCTTAAAGATGTCCTGAAAACGTCTCAGCATACCTTGCTGTTTTCAGCGGTTTAAATCGACTGCCCAAAAGCTACGTTCCATAGTATGTGTCGATTAAATCCATCAATATAAGATACTTAGAGATTTCATCCATCTAGTGTTTTTATGGACGTTCGTTTTTTTATGCAAATGGTGGTTTGGGTCATATTTGTGATGTCTAAGATGCACGAACTTCAATGACTGGAAAAAATGGATGTTCTCCGGGAGGCAATGCATCGAATGAATTCCTGATCAAATCAAAGCCCTCTTTATTCGGTTATTTCTGGAGGAAAGTGCTTTACTAGGCCATTTCGGCGATGAATGCCCTAGTCCTTCATCATTTTATAATGTCAAGTCGAGGAAAGAAGCCGAAAATGTTTGTTCGCTTATTGGTGCTCTTTCCGTTCAAAACGATAAACCTCCATCTCCTCTTTATTTCTTACCCACTCGGTTCTCTTCTCTGACTTTTGTGCTTAATTATAGTACTATACATCTGCTATTAAGTGCTGTTTGTAAATACTACAATACTTCTCAAGCGGCAAGCGCGGTGTCCGTCGCTTTTCTTATTTGCATATTAGCAAGGACTAAATCACATTGAAAGTTTCTTACCGTGTGAAAAAAAGATTTACATGTCTGCTGGAGGCTGAGCCGGATTTACGCGGACTTAAAAATAAAGTTGTTTCGGTAAACCTCTATGTTTTATGTTAGTACCGTCGAGTTGGGAAACGCGCACATATGTGCAGACGTCGTGAGAAATGACTTTTTTGCATAACGCAGACTGATCTTCTGGATTTAGGTTCTTCTGTTTCATGAGTTTAGTCGTCTGCTGTGCGTTCTTAGAGGGTTTAGGAATGCTCCTTTTTGAGCTGTTGTTAATTGTGTCTGTGCTATCGCTCAAATAACTGTGAACGTTATTCTCACCTGTGCTATTGTCTTTGGAAATCGCCTTTTTTTGATTTTTTTATGCAAACCGTAACATTTTAGATTAGACTTTAACAAGCCAAGCGGCTGCAAGTTAGATTGATTTAAAAATGTTTATGAAGGGCCTCTAGCACCCGACTGAACAGGGCATTTAAGTTCTTTAGATTGACTTGCCTTGAGAGTTGAATAAAAGGGTAGTTGTGACTTTGTTCCAACAACTCCTTTACCTCCTTTTCCAGTAGGTGAAGTGGTTTTTGCTCTTTGATATAATCTTCCCTCAAACGTTATGCCTCTGTGTCCATAATTCAAAAGACATGCCTTTTGCTTCACAGGTGGAACCGGTGACGTTGAACGCTTCTTTAAAGTCTTCTGCAGGAAATCACTGTCGCCCGTTGCTCTCGGTAGCTGACGTGGACTGCCGACTTCCAAAGCTACCAAAAACTGCTTCCTGCTCGGACACAGATTCAATGACAGCAGCAGCAACCCGAGTCGCCTTTGCTGTCGCAAAACAATGTCAATCATCACCAAAACCTTTTCGGGCTTTGAAAAAATCTCAGTGAGTTTTTTGTTCGACTTTAACTTCGCTCCTTCGGTAAACTGGCAAACACAAGATTCGTAGCAGCTCTGTCCTGTTTCTCTTAATGCAAATCTATTAGACTCACCTTTATTCCCTTAAGTCTTAAACCATGTTTCATTGCGTAACTATAAAATCGGAAAAATCTGCATTCACATTTTTTTTAAAATGACCTTGGACTTCAGGTAATACTAGTAAAACAAGTTATACAATCTTAAACTCAACCACGTGCTTTGCGTAGCCTTTTTTTTCACAAAGGCCGCACGTGCGTGCCCAGTAAACGTGTTTTTGCTAGAAAATGTGGGCGAGCGAGAGGGTATGGTATGAACCTGGTTTCTTCGGAGTTACACTTCCTCGGCTTCCTCCATCCTCAGCGTGTGTGTGTGTGTGTGTCCCATAAAAAATGCCGAACATGGGGGTTGTGGTGGCACACCTAGAAGCGGCAAGGGCCTAGGGGCCCTAACCGCACCAGCCACCTGCGCCCTCTCCCATCTCCGGTCCTCATGACACCAGGCTCAGGTGGGGGAGGAGGAGAGAGTGCGGTAGATGCAGCGCAAGTGTACTATCACTGTAAAGTAAATCACGCGCAAGTCACCGTCCCTGCACCACCCTTCCGTGGAGCATACGTTGGACGTCGTCGGAATACGACGGTCGAACTGTCGTGTGAGTGTGTGTCGTCTCTGCTATGCTGATGGACGCCCACCGTGATGAGCAGCCTTGGATCCGCATCGCCTACAGAACTGACGGGCACCTTTTAAACAGTCGGCGTATGCAGGCCACAACGCGCGTGTCTACGACTCCAGTCGATGACTTGCTCTTCGCGGACGACTGCGCCCTTAACACCATGCCGGAGGAGGACATGCAAAGGAGCATGGACCTCTTCGCCACAGGCTGCACCAATTTTGAATTAACAATCAGTACAGCCAAAACAGTTTTCATGTCCCAGCCGCCACACAGCGCGGAATACAATGCTCCCCGAATCAATGTCAACGTGCTCAACTCAAAAATGTGGAAACCTTCGCTTATCTAGGAAGCACGCTGTCACGCAACACGAGAATCGATGACGAGGTTGCCCAACGGATCTCCAAGCCAGTCAGGCCTTCAGTCGGCTGCAGGCCTCCATGTGGAATCGCCACGGTATTCAACTAAACACCAAACTAAAGATGTACAAAGCTGTCGTCTTGACGACACTCCTTTATGGAGTGGAGACTCGGACCGTCTACTCGAACCAGGCCAGGAAGCTGAATCACTTCCATCTCAGCTGCCTCCGCAGAATACTGAAGCTGAGATGGCAAGACAAGATTCCGGACACGGAAGTCCTCGAGCGGACCGGAATCCTCAGCATCCACGCCATGCTGAGGCAAGTGCAACTGCGATGTAGCGGCCACCTGGTAAGAATGAACGACGAGCGACTACCCAAACGACTTTTCTACGGAGATGTCGCTATGGGTGCACGCCGACAGGGAGGTCAAAAACGACGCTACAAGGACACTTGTAATAAATCGCTGAAGCAACTGCAAATCAACTCGGCGACCTGGGAGGACCTAACCCAGGATAGACCGGCATGGAGAAGATCCGTAAAGACTGGTTCAGCAATCTATGAGGCCAACCGGATCGCCGCTGCCAAGGCCAACAGATTGGCACGAAATTCACCAGCGCCCCGGACCAACACCGGCAATGCCCAGGCCCTTCCAACATGCCCGCGCTGTCAACGCACCTTCCGCGCGCGAATCGGCCTGGTCGGACATATTCGGACGCAATGCACCCACAATCCGACAATTCCAATTTCTACGTCAAATTCTGCCAACCCTCCTTCAAACTCCCCCACCCTAACTCCTGGTATCGATTCCATTACTCCCACCATCATAGAGACCACATCCCAATACGCATAACCTGTTACCCCCACCACCGCCTTCGCCGTCGTCGTCACCACCACCACCACCACCACCAGCGATGGGGTCTCTCTCCTTAACTGTCCTCAATGCGACCACACCTTCACCTCACGCATCGGCCTGGTCGGTCACTTGCGAATCCATCGTACAGAGACTGGTGAACCAGTGCCTGGAGCACAAACACACAACAGAGATCGCCGCCTCCATTGCCCTCAGTGTCCTCGCGCATTCGCTAATCGCATGGGCCTATTCGGTCACATGCGCATCCATGACAGCGAATTCACCGCAATGCTGACAGCACCGATACCCCATGCACACCCTCCACTCCTGTCATTCTTACCGCCACTGCCCCCCCCACTACCATGAATGACATCCCCAGCCTCTTCCAATTTCTCCTGCCCACACTACGCCCGTAACTTCAACTCACGCATCGGCCTGGTCGTTCACCTGCGAATCCATCGCACCGAGGCTGGTGAACCAGTGCCTGGGGCTCCGACATACAGTTGATGTGCCCGTCTCCACTGCCCTCACTGCTTCTGCACATTTACACACCGCATGGGCCTATTAGGACACATGCGCCTCCACGACAACCTGCGGTAAACCACCGCGCATTGAAATTCGAGCGGTCCACCGGTTCCCCTTAATGTGCTCCAGTTGAAACAGTTGTGGGGTGTGGCTGCTGCGCACAGCACAGCTTCGCAGTGTGTTAGATGACTTGTTTGGGCGTCACGTGAGTGCAGAATGGAATGGGGACTAATTTTGTTGCGATTTCAACCAATGCGAACAACAGCTCATCCCTGACCACCCCGAGACAGCACGCTGGCGTTTACTTTTATTTTGTCCTTCCCCCGCTCCGTTTAACTCAAGGCCTCTTGTTCATCGCTATTTCACAGCAGAAAAGCGTGAGTAACAATGCAGCTGGAGTGAGTGCCATGTATCCATGGAACGTTGGCGTAAGAAAACCTCTACTGCGGCGATGGTCCTAAAAGGGTGTTTTAGGCGGTTGGATTTTGACAGCCTTACATAAATCTCGTTTGCCATTACTTTTCCGGATCAGGTACCTGACTATTTACCGAAATTGGGCGTGCCGAATTTTTCTTTTAGAGATCCCAGCGTTTCCTATTGACTACCCCCTATAATGTGTGGGGTTGAATTTAGGGTTACTTACATCAAGTATATGGTGTGAATCAAATTTTCTGACTGACTGCACACTTTCAATAGTATTGTACGTTTCTGTATAAGCCCACGAAATCGTTTTGCACCAATGTAGGGGTGTATTCCTATCCAAGTCACCTAGAAGAAATATACATGTAACGGTTGTATTGCGGCATGAAATGACCTCAACTCATGCTTCATCTTCAAGTAAAACACGTTTGGGATGCGCCTAATGCGTCTTCATCGTCCTTTTTCTGAACTATATTGGTATTCTGAGTTATCCACAGACGAGAACAAGTTTTTACGTCTTAGACATGAATTAATACTAGCCTTGGCTGCTGTACATGAATGGAAATGTTCCTATCTCGATATAAGGGAATTATGAACTGATCGTTCACACTACCCTAATGATCCTGCCCCACCACGTCGTTTCTTGGTCAGGTGTTTACTTACCTCCCTAGTACTTTTCCCGGTTTCCACTTTGCTTACGCACATAAGGTGTCTGCTGTTTAAACGCAGGTAACACTTTCATCTTCCGTTAGTCCCGTGTCAGAAGCCGTAAACACGGTGTCCACGCCTTTCTTGCGGCATCCTTCGGATGACAAGAACGACTTCAGGCAAATTTCGATGTGCTCGCTATTTTTTTTATAGACAGCAGACATTCAACTCTTAACGCTGTCACTCTCTTTTGGCTATTTTACGTTCGTAATTCCATCCCACCCCACTCTCCCTCCCACAGATTAACCGCGCAGCCGCCTCCGCCTCACTCCTCAGCCACCCTTCCACTGTCATGTCCACCCGAGCAGTCTGTCCCCTCATTATCCTGCTCCGTGACTGCGGCATCCATTTCTCCGCCTAAGCCATTGGAGCCGGCAACCCCCAGTATCTCTCAGGCTGCACCCACCTCCCCTGCAGGCTGCCCCTCCTCGACTTTGTCCAGCCCTGGGAACGTTCCAGTGTCTCTTCCTCCGCCCCGCCCTCTGCCGACAGCCCTGCCGCACAAAACGTCGACGACCACCTGCCTCCAAGACCGCCGTCACAGTCCCACCTCCTCTTCTTCACCACCCCCTCATATATCGCCTTCCTGCCATCCGATGACTGCTGTCTCCAGTGCCGCTGCTCCTGCTGCCGCCTCGGTGGATTTGCGTGGTGATCCCGCATCACCACAACCACAACGAAGAATAATCACGCACCTTATTGATGGCCACGTACTGTATGAGAGTAATATGCCCTTTCCGGTTAGTGTTTTTGACTGAAATTTTACTCTATAATTGCTCAAACCCTTTGTCAACATTAAGATGGGCTATCTTTGGAAGTGTGATTTAGGTGTTGCCTTGGCTTCCTGCGTAGGGGGTTTAGTAACTTGGATTGATGGATAGTCGCATCATATGCTAGATGCACTAGGCGGTCATCCCATATCGTGCGCACTTAGCATTCGCTCCTCATCTGAGGCTCCGCAAATCTGTTGAGCATAGTGCTCGTAATCCAGAAACCGCCTCTACTGGCTGACCAGAACAGATCACGGAGGCCGGTGTGCTTCAGTGCCAATGAAGTCGTGTTAAGATTCGCGTGGCGTTACCCAATCGCTGCGCTCAAACCCATTCCCAGTCGTAGTGACCTAGTCCTGCCATTTAAACAGGACGGCTGCGGTCCGAGGAGGTAACCTGGCTTATGCGCTCGTCTCCTTCTGTTATTCGATTCGCGCCCAGTTTTACAGTTTCTCTCTTAGGGTATCATAATTATCATCACCACCACCATCCTCATCATCATCGTATTAAGGGAACGAAATATATACTGCTTTAGTCTTTTCCCAGAAGGTGATGACTCTTCAGCAAATCTGGAAATCCTTGCCAACCTAAACGAAGCTTCTCTAAACTTGGGAAAATCAATATGCAAAAACAAATGGGTGTTGTGGACAGTGGCGTTTTATCAGTAATCCTTCAGTAAACATGCATTCCTGCCTTGCCTCCGCTTATTTAGAATAGTTGATGACCGTCATCATAGGCTAGCAGTTTGTCTCACAAGCGTCCTCTATTTACGAGTGCAAATGAAACCCATCCAAGTCACTGATCTGGAAAAAATGGGAATAAGTCATAACAGTTCGGGTATCGTCAACTCAAAACAGGGCTATGCGACGTGGCGGTCGCTCCTCTCTGTAAATAGCTTCGTGCGCCATCCTTTCTCATCTGTTTTCCCTCACCTTCAAGTCTACGTTAAATTTCATAGCAGACAAATCCCCTCCGGAAAGTAAGTTCTATTTATGTGCCTGTGCGTGTTTATCCATGTCAAGATAGAGTGGTACACTCGAGACTACAAAAAATTGGATCGGAAGATGGCGCTGGCGAGTCACTTTGCCGTACCCTAAGAATTTTCAAATGGGTGCCGAGAGCTCGGGGGAAGGGGTGGCATAGGAGGCGGCCACGTGTCCATCGGACGACTAATTCGAACGACAAACGGTCAGCTCCGTGTGAGGACAACACTGGCAGATGTCGTTAATCAGATTTATTTGCGTAGGTTGCTGTATGCCACTACAAGGTTGAAAATCCGAGTGCCAAAAAGTGCGCACGTGCAGAAATAATATGAAAACAGAGCGCATAAGTGTGAGAAATACCGCTTTTGTGTTTTCGAGTGTCACAAATTAAACAATCCTTTCCATCTGGTAGGTGTGATAGTGAGCAAGTTTTTAAGATTTTTGTAATCTCCACTGCTGTTTCTGTAGGTATATATTCTGTCGGAGCACCGGCAAACGTGAATATATGATTTTATTAGTGTTTATTTTCCATTCCACCGTCATCGTGGGTTCTAAAAAAGGTACCCTCTGTTCGGCAGACGGTCTATTCTCATGAATTCGGTTGCTTGATATTAATTTATTGGCTTAACTTCTTTAGTTCTATAAGATAACGGTTAAAATAGTAATCCGGACGATTTCTGTAATATAACTGCGTGACGGGACACGCAAAAGTACAGCTCATTTCATCCCAGCAGTACCACTGAGAAGTTTCGAGTCCCGAACCACCAAAAGGCGATGGTTAAAACAAAGCATACGTTTAGGACAACCTTGATGTTGTTCATGTGTCCTAGTTACTGCTGAGTTGGTTCCCCTTTTGACTGAACATTCTCGAAATGGGCTACCCTAAAAGATACTGTCTTGCTTTAGCAGTTTGAGAAGGAGCGATGCTTGACCCTGTTGTCCTAGCTGCACATTCATTTGTAACTTACCTATTCTATCAGATACCTGTGGAAAGTTTCTTAGTCTCGACTCAATCTTATGCAAGTGTGAAGTTCGAGTCTCATCGTGTGGTTCCTGAGTTATCAAGGTCTTCGGAGATTAACTGTCCTTTCGGATAAGACACCTATTCATGGGACTTCTCTGGTGGACGCGGTGTAGCTAATGCTCTATGGAAATAGATAGACTAAGCAAGGCATACATCGGAGATAGCCAACGGCCGACTGCCACGCGTAAGTGCGATAAAGCTGTCACTGCAATGATCGATTAACTAACGCCCTCGCCACGATCTGCTGGGACTGGAGTTGTTGGACCTTGCAGGGTTACACAATAAATAGCCATCTAATTGGCTACTTTGGTCTTGCTGTTCAGTTCGACTGCTGAAAGACCGCTGATCTTAGTAAACTCAAGCCAAATATTTTCAGCATCCCGGTAAGGATCGGTGAGCGCCCATCTATCATTTTTAATATTCTCGATCGAGACTAAAAAGACAATGAACTCGTGGCGCAGTGGGTTAGCGCATTGGACTTCTAACCAACGGGTTGCGAGTTCGTGCCTCGGGTCTCGCAACACCTGGAGTTTGGTATGGCTGGCTGACGACAGCTAATATGTCAGAAATGACCATTCTAGTCTCCCTTGTCTTTTTCGGTAATATCATCTTCAAGTCTTGTACTCCAACGATGACTTCACAGTCAGCAAGCTTGCCTGAGTTCTATTTAACTGGAGACTCCGTTACTTGGTTTATGATAGCAGATTGATGCATCGTGCCGAAACTGACAACTACTTTGGGTCCGTTGGTGCTCTTCGCTTCTAAGTTCTACAAAGTGGTTCAAAGTCGTAACAGTTGGTCAGCTGGGCTGTAGCGTTTTGCTGGAATTAATCCCAAAATCTGGTTATTTGGCCATAAAAACAGTTAAAGCCACAGGATTACATGGCAGGGTCTCTTATCGGGCTAAGATACTGCCTAAATGTTAACAAATGTCAGCTTGACGAAGTTAACAGCCGAAATTATTTCGGAGTTGACTTGTTGCACAACGGACAAAACAGAGGATACATCCTTGCCGTGATCAACATTGGCCGCCGCAACACCTCGATTACCAGAAAGCTCTGTGTGCAATGGTAATGCATCGGTCTGACAAGAAAAAACTGGTGAATATAAGCTACCTGTTGTTGAGGCTGATCCATCCGGTCCAATATACAGATCGCATCTCAAATGAGACAGTTTGGCCGTCCCCGAAACTTAGCTGAAATGGTCTAAACAACTTCTCCTCCGCCGTCCAGCCCACGAGTTCAGTACTGCTAAGTACTTCA
The DNA here is from genome assembly GCA_017591395.1 of Schistocephalus solidus. NCBI lineage: Eukaryota > Metazoa > Platyhelminthes > Cestoda > Diphyllobothriidea > Diphyllobothriidae > Schistocephalus > Schistocephalus solidus. The sequence goes on from WEDG01002317.1 coordinate 66,348, forward strand.
GTACTTTCAAAGCCCCCTCTCTGCTCAAGAGGAAAAAGAGATAGTTAACCCACTACCACATTCGACATTGGTTTATAAAGATTCCGCAGCGATTCTTAAACCACCAACGTTCGGTGTCTGTCGCCGGAACGAAGTTTGCTTCAGGCTTGCTGTGTCCGCCGCTGCAAACGGCAGTGCATAGAGGGATATCGTACGCGCCAGCCTGATCGAGCCTTACCACAGTCTCTCCTGCCATTATTTTCAGAGGCGATGACGATGGGTATATGTCCTTGCACCTGGAGCCGGTCCCTGTGCGATAGATTTGCAACTGACCAACCAGGCCTATGCGTCATGAGGTTTGACCGTAGTAGTCTGACGATGTCCACCGTATGCTCCATATCCGTGTGGTACAAGGACTGTGACTTAGGCTAGATTATAGTGAGAGCAGACTTGCGTTACATCTACATCTATTCATGATATGATGACGACAGTTTGACCGTCGATTTCGACGAGGTCCACCGTATGCTCCACACCAGGTGGTGCAGGGACGGTGACTTGCGCGTGAATTAGTTTTAAGTGATAGTAGCCTTGCGCTGCAGCTACCGCACTCTCTCCTCCTCCCCCACCTGAGCCCGGTGTCAAGACAGAGTCAAGAAGACCGGAGATGGGAGAGGGCGCAGGTGGCTGGCGCGGCCGGAGCCGCCCCTGGGCGTGCCACCACACCTGGCTCGGATCCCACGGAGTGAGAGTGCCATAAAGGCCACATTAAGAAGGAGCCATTGCAACCTGACTCTCAGTCCGCCAGTCAGCCACTCCACACAAAACACACATTGGGCTGACCACGCGGTCCGAGTTATCCCGTCAGTTGGCAACCTTCCAAGCCACGGCTTTTAGCGCACCGTGATAGTTTCAAGCGCGTCAGATTGTTTATAGTGAGGAATATGCACTGAGCTGTCGACCTCACTCTCTCCCCCACCCCCACAGTCAGACTACTGTCCGAGCCGGTCAGTTGCCTGATGTGGGAGTGGGCGCATTGGCTGACGGATCGGCGTACCCGTCTTCGCGCGCCACAGCACGACCTGGCTCCCCATAACGCACACACCAGGATTCACAAACTCAGGGGATATGGAGCAGCCATCGCCGTCTGACTCCCCAGTCCACTGGTCAGCCACTCGACACACGCAGCACATACGCTGAGCCGACGGCGTGGTCTGGTGGAAGCGTCAGATTGGCAGATCTTCAGCCACGGTTTCTAGGAAACCGTGATATACTCTGGTAAATGGTGATTGTGAGGGTGTAGTCGATGTATTTGTGTAGGTAGTGTGTGCTGATGCAGCTTAGCCTCCGGTGGTTTACCGGAGGTTGTCGGGAGGTGCATGTGTCCTAAGAGGCCCAATGCAGTGTGTAAATGTGCGGGAGCAAGGAGGTCAGTGAAGGCGGGCGCGTCGACTATATGTCGGAGCCCCAGGCACTGGTTCACCAGCCTCCGTGCGATGGATTCGCAGGTGACCGGCCAGGCCGATGCGTGAGTTGAAGTTGCGGGCGCAGTGTGGGCAGGAGAAATCGGTAGAGGCTGGGGCGATGTCATTCATGGTAGTGGGGGTGGCAGGGGCGCTTAGAATGGCAGGAGCGGAGGGTGTGAATGGTGTATCGGTGTTGTCGGCATTGTGGTGAATTCCGCTGTCATGGATGCGCATGTGACCGAATAGGCCCATGCGATGAGTGAATGCGCGAGTACAGTGAGGGCAGTGGAGGCGACGATCTCTGTTGTGTGATGGTGTTCCAGGCACTGGCTCACCGGTCTCTGTACGATGTATTCGCAAGTGACCGACCAGGCCGATGCGTGAGGTGAATGTGCGGTCGCATTGAGTACAGCTTAGGAGATTCCCCATCGCTGATGGTGGTTGTGGTGGTAGTAGTGAAGGCGAAGGCAATGGTGGTTGCGGTGGTGGGGGTTACAGGCGATGAGTAGATGGATGTGGTCTCTATGATGGTGGGAGTAATGGAATTGATGTCAGGAGTGAGGGTGGGGGAGTCAGAATGAGGGTTGGCAGAATTTGACGTAGAAATTGGAATTGTGGGATTGTTGGTGCATTGCGTCCGAAGATGTCCGACCAGGCCGATTCGCGCGCGGAAGATGCGTTGACAGCGCGGGCATGTTGGCAGGGCCTGGGCATTGGCGGTGTTGGTGCGGGGTGCTGGTGACTTTCGTGCCGCTCTTTTGGCCTTGGCGGCGGCGATCCGGTTGGCCTCGTAGATTGCTGAACCAGTCTTCACTGATCTTCTCCATGCCGGTCTATCCTGGGCGAGGTCTTCCCAGGTCGCCGAGTTGATTTGCAGTTGCTTCAGCGATTTCTTCAAAGTGTCCTTGTAGCGTCGTTTTTTTGACCCCCTGCCGACGAGAACCCGTAGCGACATCTCCGTAGAAAAGTCGTTTGGGTAGTCGCTCGTCGTCCATTCTTACCAAGTGGCTGCCCATCGCAGCTGCACTTGCCTCAGCATGGCATGGATGCTGAGGATTCCGGTCCGCTCCAGGACTTCCGTGTCCGGTATCCCTGTCTTGCCATCTCAGCTTCAGTATTCTGCGGAGGCAGCTGAGATGAAAGTGATTCAGCTTCCTGGCTTGGTTCGAGTAGACGGTCCAGGTTTCCGCTCCGTAAAAGGAGTGTCGACAAGACGACGGCCTTGTACATCTTCAGTTTGGTGTTCAGGTGAATACCGTGGCGATTCCACACGGAGGCCTGCAGCCGGCCGAAGGCCTGACTAGCTTTGGAAATCCGTTGGGCAACCTCGTCATCGATTCTCGTGTTGCGCGAAATCGTGCTTCCTAGATAAGCGAAGGTCTCCACGTTTTTGAGTTGAGCACCGTTGACATTGATTCGAGGAGCATTGTATTCCGCGCTGGGTGGCGGCTGGTGCATGACAACCGTTTTGGCTGTACTGATCGTTAATCCAAAATCGGCGCAGCTTTCGGCGAAGAGGTCCATGCTCCTTTGCATGTCCTCCTCCGTCACGGTGTTAAGGGCGCAGTCGTCCGCGAAGAGCAAGTCATGGACTGTAGTCGTAGACACGCGCGTTGGAGCCTGCATACGCCGACTGTTGAGAAGGCGCCCGTCAGTTCTGTAGGCGATGCGAATACCAGGCTGCTCATCACGGTAGGCGTCCATCAGCATAGCCGAGAACATGAGACTGAAGAGGGTGGGGGCCAGTACGCAGCCCTGCTTTACTCCGTTGGTCACTGCGAATGCTTCGGATACCGTCCCGTTGTCAGTGACGCGCGCCGTCATCCCGTCATGAAGCTGACGCACCATGTGCGTGAACCGCTCAGGACAACCAAATTTCTGCATGACTTTCCACAGTCCGTCACGATTCACCGTGTCAAAGGCTTTCGTTAGATCCACGAAGGTAGTGTAAAGGTGAGTTCGCATCTCCTGACACTTCTCTTGTAGCTGGCGGGCGGCGAAGATCATATCGGTTGTCCGGCGGTGTCGGCGGAAGCCACATTGGCTTTCCGGAGCAGGCCCTGCTCTAGATGACCGTTAAGACGATTGAGAAGGATACGGGCGAAGATCTTCCCGGCGATGTTGAGCAACGAGATGCCTCTGTGATTATCACAGAGTTGCCGGTTCCCCTTCCGTTTGTAGAGATGGACGATGGTCGCGTCTTTGAAATTCATGATATACTGGTGTGGGCACACGCAGACTATAAGAAATCAGCCGAATTTTTTTGGTTACGACCTTATTATGATGTTCTAATGTAATCGAACACAGGGGTGGGGTTGCTTATGGCTCTTCCGACGGGATATGGGCACAGGAACCGCCCATATCACAGGTGACTTTGCACTAAATTCTAGTAACATTAGGGCTAGGTTTAACGTAAGGTTAACGTCAGCATAAGGGTAACCTTGGGGGGTTAAGGTTAAGATAATGATTAAGTTCACCGTTTGGGTTGGGTTTAGGGTTAGGGCTCGGAAATCTTGACCATCCTGGAAATTAGCGCAACTTGTATTAAGGAGCGGGGAGTGTTCTTATTCTCGTGTCCTGTCGCCCCCTGGTACGTTTGGTGGCGACGGAAATCTTCGCTGAAAGGTGTCGTAAATTCTGTAACGCACTGTTGGACACAGCGCGCCCTGCGTTGGCTGGTGCTAACTGAAAATGTTCCGATCATCGTTTGTATGACCAGTTTGCTCTGTAAAATTTTCTTATTTTTTTACTGTCCTCTTTTTCATCCTTATCAGTTGCAGTGCGCTCTCCAACACCTAAGATCTTTTTGTATAATTTCTGGTTTTCCGCCTCCATAACCTAGACATCCGCTCTCTTTCTGTGACGGTGAACTCGTTTCCCGTCTGTTTTCTTTGCCTCCAGGTTCGCAACGCAATGGCAGTTGTGGAGGCAGCTCTGCGCCAAATGGACATAAAACCGACAGCTACCAACCGGCCCACTTCGGTGTCTGCTGAGGCGAAGCTCAGCTCTTCACCACCATCAAATTGTCGTCGTACCGTTACTGGTGGCGGCGATTTTCCCTCCTCACCCGCTCGTCACCGATCCCAGCGGTCACAAGAACGTACGCCTCCGTCACCGCGGCCTGAAGGTGCTGCCTTCGCCGCCTCTGCCGTCTCTACGATAGAGGCTACCAATCAGCGCAAACGTCGTTCCACCGCCCCCACACGCCTTTCTACCGCAGATGAGCTACCGACCAATCCTGGCGCGGCCGTTGTCGATCGCTCAAGCGTAGGTGTGACGGTTAGCGCGGATGAACTAGGGCAGAGACCTCTGGACGGCCGAGTGGCTGACGGGGGTGAGAGGAAACCTAAGCGACAGGCCGAAACGTCGTCTGCACTGACGAAAGCGAAGTCGCCCGCCAGTCTGCAGTCGCTGCCCTTATCATCCCCGCTGATGACTACGGGGCCTGCGCCGCTCAGCGTCTCGGTCCCATCCGCTGCCGTTGGTAGGTTTTGTGACTTGTAGCTGCATGCCTTTTCTCCTCCCTATACTCCAAAAAGACGGCTTTCTGTTAACCCGTTAGACCTTTGCTCGAGTAAGTGCCACTATGACGCACACCGTTACAAACTGAGTGTGCCTACGCTTCATATTACCGCTAGGATCGGGGCCGTCGAGTACAGCCTTGCTTTAAACAAACGTAGGCCAGTTGGTTTCTGGCGGATTCTAAGGCGAACACTCCGGTAAACCGAACTGACACGCTAAATGCACCTAGAGTTCACCGGTGTTCGCCCCCTAGTGTGAATAAGAGAACTTTGTTTGCGAGACATGATGGCCATGTCATATTTTCAGTGTGGGGTCGAACTGCACGAAAAATTCCTCTCGATCCCTGCTCATCCGTCCAGTTTGCTGGTAGTTTGTTCACTTCTACCAAAAACACGTCGATTAATGTTCTTTTACCTGGATCTAGGATACCCGCCCCCTCGTGTCTTTACTAGAACACTTCACGGGGTTGCCATTTATGTACAACTCTTACAACCGTGCTGATTCCCAGCTTTCTGAGCGCTCGAAGCCTACCGAGGACAGTGCACTTGTCATTTTTACCTCTTCACAGGTTGTGATTAAAAGTAATCAAGAACACAACCCAAAAGGACAGAGGTATTAGGTAACTACTTCTGACCCAGTCGTCCTCTTCAGCCAACCATATCCCGGACCCAACATTTGAGCCGGGACTACACGCCTATTCAACATTTTGACTAAACAGTTTATCCTCTCGGCTTTCGACTCGCATCCTGTCGACTGCCACCGGGAAAATTTAAAGTCACGTGTGAGGAGTAGCGTTCCTCGATGTGATTTATTTGCAGGGCAGATGTAATTGATCCTGTTTTACTCTGGAACTCCTATAGAAAGTCGTCGCCTATTGCCTGGGATTGGGGTACTATCAGCTGATTATTTACCATTTATTACTCGTCACTCTACGTTTATCTGTCCGGGCCCAAAATGAAACGAACTCGTTAATATACTATCCTTATAACAAGACACATTCGTTAAGAATATTGAATATGGCTGAGTGAGACAGAAAGAATTGTTAACTATTCATTTGATGTCATCCTCAGTGCGTAACCTGTTAGCATAAGTACGGGCTACCCGGATAGTGTAACTGCATTTAGTTAAGGCCTTCTGCGAACTAAACATGATCTCGTGTCTAGGAAACAATTGTTTACGGACTGTCCAATAGTGGTACTTCAAACTTGGCTGGCGAATGAATCCGGTAAACGATCACCGACCATAGCGCTATTGCGCCGTATCCAAGGGTATCCGCTACAATCCTGCAGTGTTGAAGCTTCACCGGAGGAACTGAATGCTGATGTCTACCCCCGATCCCAGGAAGGGCAGGAATCCATCCCTCTGTCAAACCATCCACGCAACTGCTTTTCCGTGGTCTACGAATTAAGTGGGTTTTGGGGGCTACCGAAGGGTCATGGTTCGTACACTAGGTTCTGAAAAGCGCCATTTCCGACCCAAAACAACAGATATGTTCGCTCAGCCTATTGCAATGCACATTTGGGTGAAAAATAGGTCGTTTAAGTTAGTTCTTCACCTTCCTACTAGTGACCTGGTAGCGGGCTACCATTTCCATCGTATTTGGAAACTGGGTGGTTTTTTTGAAGGCGTTTACTGAAGTTCACTTATAGAGCAATCTCCCTTCTACAAATTACCTATTCGGGCAGTGGAAAATTCGCACATTTTAGGGGGCATTAGACTCTCTTAGTCTTCTACTCATGGGTAGAAGGATCAAAGCAACCTCGAAGTCCTCGGGAGGGAGGCTAGTTACCAGCCGCTCGGCGCTTTGTTTCTGTCTTATCAAAATCATCCTATGCCTGCCACCACTCTCTCCCTTGCCAATATAGGCGAACCGTTAACTGAATTCAATATCTCTCTCTTTAAGGCGGTCTGCGATCACCATTGCCGCCATCTTCGGTCCCGGAAGAGTTGCGTACCAAACCTCCCCCGCTGCTCGCCTCATCAGTCCAAACCGCCGGTTTGAAGTTAACTATCCACTCCGTGTACGATTCCACACACGCAAACAATAAGGAGCGGCGGTGTTCTGGTGCAACGAACAAATCCGACGTCCCCCACTTTCTTCCTTCTCCCATCACCCAGGTTAATTGCCTTCTATGTCTCCTACCTTTTCCGATTGCATCTTTGCGTCTGTCTGAGTTACGCCTGTGTCTTGTCATGGGTTTTATGCAGGACACGTTACCTTTCAGGCCTTAAAACTGCTGTTTTCTGTTCAGGAAAGTGGCAGGCTACCCACCCGCCTCCCAGGGGCTTTTACGAGCGGTGGTGGTGGCGGTAGCACTGTTACCACATCCTTGAGACCCCCTGCACCGTCTGCACCCCCGCCTCCTGGTCGAATACGCAACTGGTCGGTCACGGATGTGGCGGGATTTGTCACGAGCACACCAGGTTGCGCACCATACGCAGACGCCTTCCTTAACAACGAGATTGACGGCGAGGCCCTACTGCTGTTGGCGGAGAATCAGTTCATTCAACCGCCCATAAGCATGAAGATTGGACCAGCATTAAAACTGGCGGCTCGTCTGGAGACCTTGCGAACGAACAGCGCTTACTCCTGATATCGCTTTTGGGTGGCTACTCGCTTGTCCAATGCAAGTTGCAGAAGATGCCTTACATGTTCACAGTACACCTTATATATAATGTTCGCCTGTGAACACCAGCCTTCATAGAAACCACCGCCAAATCAGTTTTGGAGGTTACTGTGCGGCGTTGTGACTCCTCGGTGCCGCCTGTCAGGTCCACCCTCTCTGGTTATCGCAGTCTCCTTTCAAGTCTCAGCCTCCCACTGTACATTTGCTCTTCCCTGTCCACTCCCTCCTCTGTATGTCCTTCAGATGCACATGCGCCCAGCTTTTGTGCTGTTGTTCCTGTTTTTCACCTCATGCACAGACTAAAAACCACTCTCTCCTCCCCCGCCAACCCACTTAACTGTCCTCTACTCCCTTTTCTTGCGTGTATTTTAAATTGGTGAGTTATTTGAAAACTAAAACAATCGTCAGATATTCATAAACTATATTCACACATGTTCATCTTCTCCCCCTCCTGTTTCACTGCCGCAACCCATCAGTGTTAGAAGTTAGTGGGGTTGTTTTCCGTTTGTTTGTTTCTGTCCTGAGCGAAATTCAGGTCATATTAAGCGATTTTTAGCCCTTTTTTATTCAGTTCGAATGGAACTTTTATAACTGACATCGCTTTTTGTATGGTTGAGAGGGAAGTGCCTTCTGCTAGTAATTCTCGCATACACAGACAGCGGAAGTGCTAGTGACTTGTCAGTGCGTCTACTACGAGGATCCGGAAGTCATTAGACTGTCCGTTTTCACCACTAGTTACACTACTACTACTACTGAAGATGAAGCACACTCCATCTTGGTTGAGCGTACATCCTTGGCTTCGCTAGCATAGCGATTTTCGAGCACTACCCATTTTCGATACCGGCATTTGTTACTCCCAGCTTCATGAACGAACCTATTCTATCTCGATTGCTATTACCGGTAAAAACAAGGACAATTAATATAACTGGGCTGACCCATTTGTCGTCGTTAGTTCGTCACGCTCAAGTCTGTCACGATCCAAGATATGAACTGAGCCCCATGAATAACTGGACTTTTGGTGTTGCTGTAGAGGGATTCCTACCATCAGTGTTCTTCCATAGCGTGCTTCGCAGCTTAATAGGTACTGGTCAAAAATCAAAATCTGATTCAAAATATTTCATCTTTATTGTGAAAATTAAATCTGACATAAATAAAAGTGAAGCAACAAATACTTATTTCATATCGTGTAAGATTGCGACGAAGTGGCCTTCATTTCCCTTAAAAATACGCCAGGAGTTGCTCATATAAGTACCTCTGAAGTAAATGTCAATCTTGCTGTCTTACCATAACTCTCAATTTGCTGGATGTGTGCATCTGTACTCGGACTAACGTAACTTTCCTGGTGGTTGACGGTTTCGTAATCGTACCCAGCCTGATTAAGTCGCCGATGAGGTGGCCATTCGTCAGAATGTATGGTTGAACCTACTTCTACTTCGCGTTCAATGATAGGCATCAACGTCGCTGTATATCCCTTTTATATGTAAACGTGTCTAACATCGGTTCCCTGACGCACTCGAAAGAACCGTAGACCGCCAATGTGAGTCGTGGTTCCGTTACTTCTGTGTTGGACCGCCAGCGTTTTCTTCGGCAGGGGCATCTTCACGGTCACGATTGTACCTGCGGCGCCTTGCAACTCTGGCCTCTTCAATATGTACTGGGTTTTCTGATGTGCTATTCAGCTTCCCTCTCCTAACGACAGACGGCATTTCGGAGCAGATTTCCTGGTGATAATTGAACCAGTCAGTCACAGTATTTGGGGATCTACCATTAAGCTTTCGACACTTTTTCCAGTGGCATTTTGTTGCTCCAGAGGTAAACAAATTCAAAATTTTACAGAACTTCAAATTAAAGTCTAGTCTTCCGTTTAAATCACAATAATTGAAGGATCTATTCTCCTCTCTTACTGAGCCAACAGACTGGCAACTCTTCTGCATTTCCGGCACATTCTGTCCACCGAACTTCTTTTTCGTGAACATTAGCGATCCATCGCACTTACGACACGGTTTTTCCTCTACTAGAAGATCATGTCGGAGGAGATACCGTGACGCCACTACTTCTTCGCTTCAGTATAAAACAAGCTTTTGAAGGGTGTGCTGAAATGGGAACAAAAAACGAAGGTAGGAATCGCGCTATAGTAGCAATGAACGTGGTCGCCCTCTGACTAAATCATGTGCTCGCACCCTGTGGTCGACTACACGTCGGGATTGCGTGGGTGATTTTCGTCAATCTGGCCGGACTACAGGACGTAGCTGTAGAACAAAACATCTCTGCCGTATCCCTTGCAATTAAACTGTTTTTTTTTAACACCAGGCCCTTGAGTTCTGCATGATTTGAAAGAGATTTACTGCTTATGTAATAGAATCGTACGAGTTCACTTTCGGCCAATCTCATGGGGAATTCAGTGCATGCCTTGTTAGATCCAAACTAGACATTTACTACAAGGGCGATCAACTGTAGGAATTCGGGTTAAGAAACGGCACTAGGAACCCGCCCCCCGGTAATAAAGGTGGCCATGTGCAAAATTCCAGGAAGGGTGAATATATCCGTGCCTAACCCCAACCTGAACATGATCTCCACAACTAATCTTCTCAGAATACAGCGCAAGGCCCCCGAATGGGGGTGGGGAGAAATTATATTGCTGTGTCTTGCCGAATTTGGGACAAACACGAAGTGGTTTCTATGGTAATATCTTGACCCTGTTCATAGATATAACATTTTGAATGTCGGTTTCGACGTGGTCCATCGTGTGCTCCACAGGATGATGGTGCAGGGACGGTGACTTGCGCTGCAGCTATCTCCCTCTCTTCGTTCACCCTTCGGTGTCTGGTATCAAGATAGAGGCAGGAAGACTGGAGGCGGGATCGGGCGCAGGTGGCTGGCGCTGCGTGAACCTGCGCCTACGCATGCCACCTATGTTCGGCATTTTTTATGGAAGTGCAACCCGAATAAGGCCCACCGTCCACTGATCTAGCCCCCCCCCGCCCGTATTGGTCCGGTGCATCTACCACGGGGCCTGTATAGGGAGGCAAGTTCATGAACACACTGGGCATATATCATTCGTCACCGGAATGGAAGGATTTCACTCATTTTCAGGGTATTTCTGTTAATGCATTCAGAGCCCTGTGGTTGGCGGTGCTTCTCACTAGGGACTATTGTACTGGCTCCGGTGTATTTCAGGGTATTTCTGTTAATGCATTCAGAGCCCTGTGGTTGGCGGTGCTTCTCACTAGGGGCTATTGTACTGGGTCCGGTGTCAAGGCATGGTCAGGAAGACCGGAGATGGGAGAGGGCGCAGGCCCAAGCACGGGAATTCACCAGGACACAACACTAAAAGGCGGGCCAGCTTGGATCCTAGCTGAATGGGAATGCCACAAAGGCCACATTAAGAAGGAGCCATTGCAGTCTAACACTCACTCCAGGGGGACAGAGTTATCCCGTCAGCTGATGCCCTTCCAAGCCATGGATTTTAGAGCACCGTTATAGCTTCAAGCGCGCCAGTTTGTTTATAATGAGAAAAATACACTGAGCCGTTGACCTCACTCCCCCACCCCGAGCATCAGGCCACCGTCCGAGCCGGTCAGTTGTCTGATGGGGGAGTGGGTGCAGTGGCTAACAGGGCCGAAAACCCGTCTTCGCGAGCCACAGAACGACCTGACCCCCTTGACACTCACACCGAGATTACCAAAACCAGGGGCTACGAAGGAGCCATCGTCGCCTGACTCCCTGTCCACTGGTCAGCCACTCAACACACAGCAGACACTGGGCTGATGGCTTAGTCTGGTACAAAGAGTCATTTGGCAGCCTTCTAAGCCACGGTTTTTAGTAAACCGTGATTTTTTCAGGCTCGGATCACATGCAGCAGGGGGGCCACGTGGAATAGGACTCGAGGATGATACGTTCCCTCCCAATTGAGAGGTGTTGGTTGAAAACGCGTTTTGTGTGGTGTTGCGTGTGATCGTGCGTGATGTACAGGCTGATGGGGAGAGATTTGGTAATGTTATATAGCCAGCGGTGTTCTAGCGCAGATTTTGCATGACCCGTGCGTTTTGTGAAAGTGCGTGGGCAGTGCGGACAGTTGAGACGTGTGTGGCGGGCGTATGTTGGTGCTCCTGGTACTGATTCGCCAGGCCGATGTGTGATGCGCGTGTGCGGAGAAAATGAGGACAGGGTACGTCGGGAGGTGCCGAGTCTGCGGGGGTTGTGCTGCTGATACTGGTGATCGCGCTCCTGGGAGGACTGGTGATGGGAGTGTTGATGGGTGCGCAAGACGTGTTAGGTGTGTTGGCATCGCGGTGTATTCCGCTTTCGTGGAGGCACGTGTGACCGAGCAGGCGCATGCAGTGTGTAACTGTACACGAGCAGTGAGAGTAGTGGATTCGCGTGCAGCGACCGTAAATCGGAGCCCCAGACAATGGTTCGCCAGTCTCCGTGCGATGGCTTCACAGGTGACCTACCAGTCCGATGCGTGAGGTTAAGGTGTGGTTCCAGTGTGGACAGGTTGGGACTCAGTCCACATCACTGGTGTTGGCGGTGGTGGTGTTGATGTTTAACGGTGTGCCATGGTTATTTGCATTGGTCTTGGTGGCCTTGACAGCCAAGGTGCGCACGGCTTCCTCCGATGGTTCGAATAACGGTTGCTTTTGTGTGAGCTGGATTAAAATGCGAGAGTTTGTGCAGCATCTTTTTTCTTTCCAACACTCTTATCGACTGGGTACAACGGTGGGCTCAGTTGCTGACCTCACATAGAATCCAGTCTACGATTTCCACGCACAAAGGTCCCTCACTCCACACGGGTCGGGCTTTCAAAGACTCCGAGCTCAAAAGGGCTGCCATTTCGTCTAAAGGTTTCAGTCAGAGGTAATGCGACCCCCATTATAAACCAATTTACGCTGAAATCGCCGCTCGGCCCCTGGGAGACTATCGGTCCTCATTGTTAATGGTAGTAAGATTTACTGACCTCGGGTTTTGCTGAATCTGAGTTTGTGGTACCTTGGCAGATCCAGTCTGCGGGGACGCTTCAGTAATAACCTTACCAGCAAAATCAAAGGGAGATTTGGATGAACATTTCTGGCTTATTAGCTGTCATCAGCCAGCCACGCCAAACTCCAGGTGTTGCAACACCTGGGGCTCGAACACTTGAACTGTTTGTTAGAAGTCCAAGGCATTAGGTATTGCGCCACGGGCTCGTTATCCGGTCGGTTGCGAGCGCCAGGGGTTGCATCAGCTGGGATCTGACATAGCTGGCTGACGAGGGCTAATAAGCCAGAAATGACCATTCAAGTCTCTCTTGTCTTTGTCGGTTATATTCTCACGCCTATAGTGCCAGTCGCTGTGAGGTTGTCGAATTTTTCAACTCTGCCAAAATCCTCTACTAAAAACAAAAGCATTTTGGGCAATAAAGATTGCACAGGGCACCGAGGGAACAGACAGCCAAGTCCAAAGCACGCAACTGCTGCCTACTGACGAAACTTCCACTCCTGTCGACAGAGGGGACAGAGCTGGCCCGACTGACGGGTGTTAAGCCAATTAATAATGCAATGCATGTGAAAGCAGTGGGAGCACTGGCCCCAGACCAGGGGACAGTCATCGCCAGGCAGTTTGCACTCCGAACAGCAAGTCTCAAAGGTGTTGCGACAAATGCTGCAGGTGTTGTCGTTGGTACACCAGCGCCAAGTTCCCACACCGAACCAGTTATTTATCTGCAAGGAGAGGAAGATTTGCAATCCAGTGTCTGGTGTAGGTAAATGAGCTGCGCGGAAACCCCGAGTAAACGGAATCGGTCAAGGAGACAGCCTGAATGAAAGGGGATGACCTATCTGCTGAGTGTAGTAAACTTGATCGGGTTTTCTTCTCAGTTACAGATACGAGTCCCAGAATATAATTGGGGAAGAGTTAGACTCAATCGCTGTGGCAAGAACTTTATTCGCCGGGAACATGGCGTTTATTGGCCCGACTTTTCGGATTTTATATCGGACTCATAATCAGAGACAGTCACACAAAAAAGGTTAATTGAGGCACCACGCGCGCAGTATATATAGGGCGTGGTTACCAGGCCACCACAGGCCTAATATCGTTGCAGTCCTCGTATTAATCGCTAGGGGATTGTAGTTTATGTGATTATTGCTGTTTTGTCCGTACCCGAGTCGTTAATTTCCGTGATTTCATCACTGTTGTCGATCCCTGGCGTGACAATTACACGGCCATTTGGTCCACTGTCTCGGGAACCGCTGGTCACCTGCATCCTTCTCGCGTGGCTAGCGATTTTGTCCAGGCAAATCGCAACACCGCATATGGAACCACGAGGTGATTGCACTTGTCAATCGACTGTGGACCAGAGAACCATGACTCAAGCAGTTCACAGCTAACGCGGTTTTCAGCTCTCGCGAGAATTTTGGCCTCATCATCATCATCCGGGTCCCGTCGGATGAGCCGTGATCTGAGTGTTAATGCCCTTTTTCCCCACTCGGGTACGGACCAAACAGCAATCATCGCATCGGCTACGACCCTTCGCAATGAACCGGAGGACTGCTAACGATATTAGGCTTGTGGTCGCCTGGAAACCACGCCCCATAAATACTGCGCACCTTGTGTCCCCTATTACCCTTTTTCCGTTTGAGAAACGTTAGGCCAATAAACCCCATGTTCTGATCATTGCCTCTTCTTCCTCTGAAATGCTTCCTGAAACTTACCTGTTCGTTTCTATTTGCGACATGTTACTTTATCTGTAAGACCGGCAGCAACCCAAGTATAGTCGCACCTCATATCAGGCTACAAAACTGGAATCTTCGAGTATATTGGATATGACATTTTAATGTGCATAGTTGCATATCTCCGAATAATTTGTCCGAATCAATACTAGTCGCAAGGCGTTTTGGTTGTAAAAATTGTCTCGGACCGTGGTAACAGTTCATCTGTGACAGTCTACTCGTTGTGGTCACAGTGACTTAATTCACTCTCCACTTGTGACTCAACATTCGACATGCAAACACCGTGGAGTCGATCCATATTTTGGTTTTGACCGCAACCGGACATGGCTCAACCACAAGCTCACAGTTTTCAGCTGACGAACACAACGGCAACAATTGGCTCAAAGCTTTGGCAAACGGTTGGCGCCATCGCCTTCTGAGCTGTCTACTATGTCGGACAGCGATGCCTATGTCATGTTTAATTTCCAAGGAAATTAATGTGCGAAATTGGAGAAAATCCTTCGGAACAGACCCTTTTCAGACTCGGTCCGAAAGTTGAGATTACTAGTTAAGATGAACTGCATCAGCTGCTGCAGTATAATCAGTAATATTCATATATGGCCAGTAGGCAGTCAGTAGTATACAACTACGCAATTATTTACCATTTTGACAGCGCAGGTACTAGCTAAAAGCCCAGATACGCGTGTTTCCTCGAGCTTGTGCCGCTGCCTGACACAGCTGCGAGGTATTTGACCTTCCCTTTCATTCTACCTTCCTGACTCCTAATTGGAGCACTTCTCGGTAGGAATAGCTTAAATGCCTTCCCCCGCTAATGCTGGTAGCTTTGCACTAAAATTCCCGAAGAGTCAGTATTCCCGTGTCCTAACCAAAATCTTACTCATTACCCTAATCTGCAACCACACTTCTGCCCTAACCCTACCATTTAATCCTACCCTTCGTCCTAAACCCAAGCTTAACCCTAATCCTCCTTTTCCTGCAAAGTTAGCGCAAAGTTACTTACCGTATGTGACCTATATCATGAAAAGTGATGACGAAAACTGAGATGATCAATTGATGGCGACTAAAATTGCTGCACATTTTATCTATTCACCTGGCCTATGCCGGAAACTCCTATTATTCATGTGCTAGTAACGATCCTGAACTAAGTTTGCGCCTCCGTGCGTTTTATATGAGAAGAGAGTGATCTGAGCTCGAGATTTTTTACCAAATGAAACTAGCTGCGCTGGAAAATCGTTTTTTTTCTACGCAAGTCAGATGAAGGAAGGTGCTAGGCTGTTAGATAGCTGCTATAGCTCACATTACACTTAGTCTTGGAGGCTATTTAAGTGGAAACCTCACTAAATGATTATATTCCCGAACGTTGGGGTGTAGGGGTACTAGTTAGGGGGGGGGAGCACTCCACAGGTAGCATTAGGTCGTTCCATTTGTCTCACGCAGGTGGTGAATGCTCCTGTGGCCGATTCTAACTGGTACCCAACTCTCACCTGTGACTCCTCGAAGCTTAGTTCCGCTCCGTGGTCACACCTCGGGAAACCGCCAAGATTGGCTGACTAAACCAGATGAGGGTCTGCGGTGCTGTGTGTGTCTCCACACCCTGTACGTCTGATCCCTTCCCCCCTCTCCCCTCCTCCTTACACTCCCCCTTCTAGCCTCACTCTTCGCTCTTCTTCCCACGGTCGAAAAAGTCCAACGGCGAGGGTGACATGCAATCACGTAGACAGCCAAGGCGAATCGGTCGTTCTCTCACTAATCTGAATCATAAGTTATAGTGGAGTTCAGTAGCCGCCTAGGATGACCCAGCAGCCTATTTAGGGACAGCACTGCTTACCCCTCACGGGGGAGGAGGCTTAGAAAGGTACCATAAACAAATTCTGGGTTTCACGACAGCTGCAGCGGACCATGGATTGGAGACAGCAATTTCATACGGTCGAAAAACTTCAAAAAATACCAACAACTCCTCTCCCAATCCCTCCCACTGCACCCTCCGGGGTACCCCGGGCTGTTCGGGTGAGCCCGCTCACTCTAGCAGCCTGGAAGATTAGATCCGTTTTAGACAATCGGAGGAGCAACTGACCGGAAGGGACAATGGCACTAGTCGATAGGTAACTGGTGCGATACCAGGTGGACATTGCTGCCCACAACGAGACCCGATTCTCTGAGCAGGGTCAGCTGGAGAAGATGGGTACCAGCTACACCTTCTGCTGTAGCGGTCGCCCAAAAGCACAGCGACGTGACGCTGATGTTGCCTTTGCCATCTGGAACAACACCGTGGGAAGTCTGCCATGTCTGTGGCAGGACATCAATGATCGCCTGATGAGCCTCCGCCTAGCTTTTCGGGTACGCATGCTCGCTACCATCATTAGCGCTTCGCCTCCCCCCTCCCTAAAGACGAGCTCCAAAGAGGCAAAGAACAGGTTCTACGAGGATCTGCACGTCCTCCTGGGGACTGTGCCGAAAGCGGATACTTTGAGTGTCCTTGGTGACTTTAACTCGCCCGTCGGGATAGACCATGCCACGTGGAGAGGAGTGCTGCATCCTCATGGTCTTGACGGCTTAAATTACAACGGACTTCTCCTCCTACGCACCTGCGCAGAGCCCCACCTCATCCTCACAAACACCTTTTTCTGCCTCCCCATCCGGCACAAGGTGACCTGGATGCACCCGCAGTCGAGACACTGGCACCTGATAGAAGTAACCAGGTGAGTTCCAGGAAGCAATTCAAAAGAAGAAGAAGAAGAAGAGGCGATCACTGGAACATGGAGTTTATTGTGTACTTATCAGCCTTTCTGCTACACTCTCTGATGATGGGTTAGAGAGAAAATCCCATTTACATTTACATTTCAGTGCACTTACACCTGTGCATTGTTATTTCGAAGCTTTGGTTCAATAATTGATGTCGGTTTGCGAGGGATAAGCAATTTTTCGTAAATTTTTGCACTGTGTACGTGATAGGTCAAATGCTGCGTATTATGGGTGGTTCCCGTTCCTGTTTCCTGCCGGGGTGGGGGGGGGGGAAGAGGAGAGGAGAGGCAAAAAATCGTCCACTAACGATTTCGCGTTGTCGACTGTTACACCTTGGCACACCCACTATCAGGATCCGTCTGTGCTGCCGTCATTTTGATAGGTATGAACTTTAGACTGTGGCTGTGAGGGGACGAGATAAATTGGGATTTTCACTCGCCATTGGCTGAGGTTGCTGCTTCCAGTGATGTTTTTATATGCAGAGGCAGACCAGGAAAGACAGGGCAGACTAGGCCAGAAGGTATTGCTGCCTGTTCCTGCCCTATGTAGTCAGCCATATCCCCGGATAACACTTCCGACCGGAACCTAGATTTCGACTGTCGGGAGTCATGACGTCCGCGACTGGAATAGGGCGTGAGCGCAGCCATAAATTGCGTGCGCACGTGCCTCATTATTTCTTCTTCTTCTTCTTATTATTATTATTATTACTTGTAAGGAGGAGCCGTCCTAACAGATTCGCTCTCCCACCGCCCTGACGACTCTTCCTTCCCACGCTGCCCTATCGATCCACCAATAGGAGGTGCGCAGGTCGATATCGTGCAAGTTGCTGATAAGGCTTAGAGCTCTACTCAATCATTCGGATAAGTCTGAAGGCCAGTCGAGACGCTAACCCTTCAAGGACACTGTAGGAGTGGTGCAATTACAGCCAAACCTTGTAAATACTCGTATGACTTTTTTTGCCGAAAATACACTGTAATAAGGTATAAATAGACTTCTACACTCCCGCCCTTGCTGCTGAGTTCTCCTTTGGGTATTCGATCGAGTTGTTGGACGGTGACCATCAAGGCTTGAGGCAAGATCATAACAATTGGTGACGCAGATCTCACTAGGTCTATTTCTGCGGAGCAATTAATGTCTACCCTGCAGCAACAACACGTTCAGTTCGATGACGTTAGCGGGCGCAGTTGCTGCTTGCATCACTGAATTTATTTACAATCCCGATTCCGGTGTGGCTTTCGATCCCTGGTTTAAGCGTTGGGAAGATATTTTCCGCGTTGAATTTACCAAAGCCAATGATGTATGGAAGGTGCGCCTATTATTAATCAAATTGGTCATCAAAGAGCACGAGTGGTACACTGACCTGCTTCTGCCAAAGAACCCTCGCGATTTCACATTCGATGAAACCGTTAAATAATTTTGAGACATCTTTGAGGGGAAGTCATCACTGTTCAATAGTCGATACCAGTTCCTCCAACTGGTGAAGAACGATCCAGACGATTTTTCTGACGCTTGCCAATCAACCGCGAGTGTGAAAAGTTCAAGCTGCGAATGATGGCATAAAATCAATTTAAGTGTCTCATCTTCGTGTGCGCTCTTCAGTCATCCCGCGATGCTGAAAGCAGAACCCATCTGCAATGGTAAATTGAACAGGACCCCGACTCCACTCTACAGACATTGACTGCCGAGTGTCAGTGGCTCAATAATCTTCAACATGGTTTTGCCGTTGTGGAACAACCCAGTTCCTCACTTGCCACCACCAGCATTCATGCCATCACCCACACAAAGTCAATGTCACTACACAAGTCCCAAGAATCGAACCCCAGAAACCCATCAGCTACATATTGACAATGCGGTGATTGGCATTTCGTTCGCTTCTGTCCATTTAAGAAGCCCATTTGTCAGAAATGCCATAATCGAGGGCACAAGGAAGATTACTGTCCAGCAGGCCAACACTCCAAATCAAAGTTACATAATGGGAGGATGAGGCGTCCCCATTGTTCTGCAGTTCATTCCGGCCTAAAGTCGAACTCCATTCTGGCCACGTTCAAGACTGAGTCTGAGGCACGGAGAAATTACGTTACGGTTATTATCAATGGCAAACCAGTATGCCTCCAGTTTGATACGGCCTCAGACATCACACTCATCTCCAAGCATACTTGGCAAATGATTGGACAGCCTCCGATGATCACATCGAAGAAGAAGAAGACTTTGAAAGTTTCTGGAGGAACTCTCCGTTTCACAAGTGAGCTTGAATGTGACATTTCTTTTGATGGCATTCAATTCAATCCAATCCTCAAAACCGCCAGGACCTTAAATTACTTGACCTTGACTGGATCGATAAACTTGGTTTTCTGGCATTGCCACTTAATCGTCTTTGCAATAGTGTGCAGGCATCTTGGCTGAGTCCCGCCAAATTGAATCAGCCGGCTGCAAGGCTGACGTCTACTCTACAGGAGAAATTCGCTTCAGTTTTCGAAGACGGCCTTGGTTGCTGCACCAATATGAAGGTCATTATAGTCTTCAACTGAATGTAAACCCTGTGTTCCGATCGAAGCGATCAGTACCTTATGCCGCGCTTACAGTAGTAGACTAAAAACTGGAACGCCTTCAGCAAGTCGGTGTGCTTCAGCCAGTTAATTACTCTGCATGGACCGTGCCTATTTTGGCCGTCAAGAAGGCTACCGGCAAAGTTTGAATCTGTGCTCATTTCTCTATCGGTCTCATTGTCACCCTGGACACACATCAGCATCACCTACCGCTGTCTGAGATCTATCTACTAAGCTAAATGGTGGAACTTGTTCCGCCAAACTTGATCTATCTGATGCATACCCCCAAATCGAGATAGCTTAAGAATGCCGGGAGCTTCTAACTATTAGCACTCATCGCAGTTTGTTCCAGTTCACCCGTTTGCCATTGGGTGTTAAGACCGCTCCCACCATCTTCCAGCAAAGCATGGAAACCATGCTGACGGGTACTGAAGGAATTGCAGCCTATCTGGATGATAGCATCGTCACTGGCTCAAATCCAGATGAATTGTTGCAACGCCTGGAGACTGTACTCAGTCGGATTAAGGACTATGGCTTCCGCCTGCGTCTGGACAAGTGCAATTTTTTCATGCTCTCTTTGATATACCTGGTTTTCATAATGCACCAAGACGTTCGTCACCCAGATCCAGATAACATCGACACCATCAAGCAGATGCCTCCACCAAAGGATGTACATTACTTACGCTCTTTCTTGGGTCTCATGAGTCACTATAGGTCATTTCTTCCGGATATGCACCGCCTTCGTAATCCAATTAGGGAACTGCTCAAGGAAGATGTCAAATGACGCACTCTCGCGCTTAATCAACTCGTGGACTAAGGAACCTGAGGATACAGTCATCATGTCCGTCTCCATTGAGTCAGAGGTTCACAGTCTGTTTATGGATTCCATTAGCGCACTCCTGTCACTTTTTAGGAAGTCCGAAATGCAACCCAATAGGATCAACTGTTGAGACAAGTCATTAATTACCATCAAACTCAGTGACCTACAAAACTTTCTGGAGAATTGCAGCAGTTCTACCAAAGACGACATTCTCTGTCCACCGTTAATGACTGTATCCTGTTCTATGAACGTGTCCTTGTTCCACAGCCACTGCAACCAACGGTCCTAAGACAGTTTTACATGGGACATAAGCCATCAACCATATGAAGGCTCTCATTCGCAGTTATGTGTACTGGCTCCACATGGACTAAAAATTGGAACAGCTGGCCCGCTCAAGCACCAAATGCGCCTTCGCATCCAAGGTGCCAACGAAGACCACACTCAAGGCATGGCCTGTCCCTCAAGCCCCGTGGTCCAGGGTCCACATCGATTACTCTGGACCGATCAATGGCCAGAACTTCCTTATCACCATCAATGCATACAGCAAATGGCTGAAACACTTTCACATGGAACGCACGCCAACCGGAGCCACAATCAACACTCTTCGCTGACTGTTCAGCAGATTTGGTTGTCCCGAAACGTTGGTGAGCGATAATGGAGAGCAGTTAACGTCAGCCACTTTCACCCCGATTCTGAAAGCAGTCAGGGATTAACCTCTTGTGTTCACTACCATATTGCCCACAGTCCAACGGACAGGTTGAACGATGCGTCGGCACGTTCAAGTGAGCTCTCCAGAAGTCAAAAGGGTAGGGGACAATGGAAGAGGTTCTCGAAACCTTCCTGCTGAACTATCGGGCAACCGCAAACCCGAGCACTCCACATGATTTCTCTCCTGTGGAAGCTTTGATGCAGAGAAAGCTTCACACGCCATTCGACGTAATTCATCCGCTGTCACCTGTTAGTGTTGATGATGAAACAGTTCATCCGACATCGATGGAAAGGTAATTCAACTGCCACCATTAAAAACGCAAAGGTTATTCCAATCCTGGTAAGACAGTGCTGGCAAAGGATTACAGGAACAATCATGAAAAGTCAATGCTTGGACGTGTTCACCGAAACTGCGGTGACGCGTTCTATGAGATTCGGGTCTGATCAGACATTTGGGTGCACCACGCCGATCAGGTAAAACACACCGAATGCACTGAAGCGTCAAATCCAAGCCCAAACCTATCACTGGAACTATTACTGGACATTTTCCACCGGCCAAAAGCAGGTTCAGAATGCCCAGTTCCAGTGGCAAGCTGATCCCCATAACCAGTTAGATGATCGGGTCGAAGAAGAACGCAAATGGTTCTGTCGCAGGTGAACCCACGGCTCAAATCGTACGCCTCAGCTCAAAGGGGAGGAAGTGTAAGGAGGAGCCGCCCTAACAGATTCGCTCTCACACCGCCCTGATGACTCTCCCCACGCTGCACTATCGATCCACCGATAGGAGGTGCGCAGGTCGATATCGTGTAAGCTGCCGATAGGGCTTAGTGCTCTACTCAATCATTCGGATACGTCTGAAGGCCAGTCGAGACGCTAACCCTTCAAGGACACTGTAGGAGTGGTGCAATTACAGCCAAACCTTGTAAATACTCGTATGTACTTTTTTGCCTAAAAAACACTGTAATAAGGTATAAATAGACTTCTACACTCCCGCCCTTGCTGCTGAGTTCTCCTTTGGGTATTCGATCGAGTTGTTGGACGGTGACCATCAAAGGCTTGAGGCAAGATCATAAAATTCTTCTTCGTTTTCCTGCAACTGTCGTATTCCTATGACAGAGTGAAGTCAAGACGAAATGGAGGTTGATGTGAACACAATGACTGGCAAAACTAAGTAGCCCGTATGCGCGTGCAACACGCGACTTGGTAATTATTTTTCATGTTTGAGGGAGTCTACAAATATAACACAAACGGTCATCCTCATTAGCAAGAATATCAACAAGCTCCCTACTTCGGTAGATGCTTTTAAGAAATACTGTATTTTGCAGGTTGTGTTTAACACGTAGAAAATGATATAAATTTATTGGCAAAATATTGAAATATTGAAAATCATGAAGTATTCACCGGTATTTCAATAATGCTCTAAAACTTATTGTAATCCAATACCAGAAACACCTGTAAAATGATTTTAAGAAAGGATATTTCTCTAAATATACCCAAAATGATACGTTTATGACTCAACTTGAGAATTCTATTTAAATATATTCGTCGCATCTACGGTGATTTTTCACATTTTCAGGATTTGCCACTCTTTTAAAATAGTATTTCTAAACAAATTAATACGACTTTTCACATTTCCTTTAAGTTTTAAATTCGCACAGGGTTGTTCGTTAATATTTCAAAGCATTGGTACATGCGTTAATGCTGGTTTGCGAGTGATTATCAATCTTTCGTAAATTACGGCATTTTGCTTGAGTTAGGTCACGCACTGTACCTTACTTGTCACTCCTTGAGCTTCATTCAGGAGTTGCCTGGGACCTCACATGCGCAAGAATACCATAGAGGCCACCTGGGGAATAAGCCATTGCGGTCTGATCTTGAATTCCAAGTAAGATTAATATATGCCATCAGCTGGAAACCTTATATGTCATGACTGAACGTACGTCCTTAGGCCTTCAGTGCTGGTTTGGTAGTAACGATGATGAACAACCCACACCTGGCGCACGGTAGATGGCCTACCTCATGAAATGTTGTTATGTAAATTTCAGTGGGTACTTTGGCATATATTTGCTGACACTATTTTTGTTTTCATTTGATATACTTATTCCCATGCATTTTCTACTGTGAGTTGTCATATAAGGATGCCTTTCGACTCCTCGCTCCTAGCAACTGGGGTTTTTCAACTCCCGCAACAAGAGGAAAGGCCCTGAACACATCGACCGACTCAGAGACGCCAACACAGCACCCGATCCTTTGTTGGCGTGACACATGACCGCTGTCGGTATGCCACCTATGAGTTCCTGTTAGCCGCAGGTATGCCGTGCTCACGATAACGCTAGAGGTGGTGGCGTTCCACTCATTACCTGGAGCGACCTTAAAGTATAGATCCCCCACTGATTTGTGCCGATGCACTATCTCAGGGCTGTTTAGTGTGACTGCAGGACAAGGAGTAGATAAATTCTGTCTGCGTAAATTATCGTCCCGCATGAAATTATATGTTTTCTGATGCCGTCAGAATTATTGTTGCCACCCTTTGCTTAACTGCACTTCATGTTACTTTGAAAAAGACACTTCAATTTCCCAAGTGCTAAAGTGACTATCTGGTGAAAATGTTTCTTCCGCGTTGTATAGTGGTAGTAGTTTGGCTTCCGAGGGGTGAGGTGACAGTTTACCCGACGGCTCTTTATCCGCTGCGGTCGCATCCTGGCCCACTGGTGGCATTAAGAGTTCGAATCCCGATTTTAGGACCCCATCATAACCATGTCAGTCTTATCCCAATGGAAATTAGTCTAAAGTATGTATGAGAAATCGCATTGTTTTCCAGAAACACGGGGCGAATTCAGCGTTAAAAATTACGTTTCGCAAAGTTTTAAAGTTTTTGTCACGATACACAGTAATAAACATGTTTTACAGTAGTTCGTTTTACCACTTTCAGAGTCGAAAGTAGTAAACATGCATGCCCCTTGAGTACCCGCGACATGCTGTCACCTTTCTGCGTCATGGCGTGCGGTCGCGACGCCATGACACTTTCTATCGGACGTTGCTTTTGAACACTTACGAAAGTGGCAGCCAAACGGCCAGTTCACACTGAAGAAGGATTAACAGTAAAACAATGCCCAGAATCAAGTATGGTGGACCAAAATGGTCCACATGCAAGTAGGACGACTGTTTTATCGATCATAGGCCGAAAAGGTGCCATTATATGCTCCTTAGGACTATTTCCAGGAAAAGTTTTCACACTGTGTGGACAGCACCTTTCCAGGACGGTCGACGTCTGATGGTTTGGATGGCCATCAACTTCGGAGTGTAACAGAACTGGTGGTCGACAACGGAGACCTTAACTAGCAAGGTGATCATTGACATCATTAAGGATACCTTCGGTTATAATAGCATTCATCTATGTTGAATGGACACCACAAGCTTGCAGGATGATGCTCCTACTCGATACGCAAATGGGTATGATTATAATTTCACTAAAGACTATAAGCTAATTTTTTTACCACAGCCAGTCCCATCTGCGGGTTTCGAACAATTTTCGTTCCTGCTAACAGCCCGGAGCTCACTGCTATTGAAAATATCTTCGCTTTAATCAAATTAAATTGGATCAACCCCAGAAAACACTGCTCAAAGCAGGAAAAGCTGGCATTTTTGCTCGATTATTGCATAGACCGACCCACCATAGGCAACTAAGCTCCTTTTCTGTCAGTCAAAATTACCATAGTCTTAAAGGCGAAACGGCAATCAACAAATTACTAGTATATTTTATTTGTGTCTGTTTTTTTAAATTTTTTCCTATTAAACTTTCGTTTTTTGGTGTCAGTTATACTACACCCTAAGTAATTGACCGGTAATTAAAGTTATTTGTGGATTTGATACTGTCTTGATAAAATAAATAATTTATCAGTTAGTAAATAATAATTTATAAATCCAACTTTACCTTCCTTTTAAAACGGTCGTTTCTCTAAAGCTGCATAACTTTTATGGATGCGAAGCAGGTGGCCTGTGTGGTACAATGGTTTTTGTGCGAATTTAGCTAGTTTTCATTCGTTAGATCAAGAACTGCAACTGGTCGGAGGCGCCATCTAACGGAAATCCTATCAGTGACCCCATAGAGTTAGATATGCGCCTACTCTAATATATTACTTGTCGTCGCGCATTGAGGAGCAGGAATTTTCTACGGCACCAATGGAAAAGCGAATTAATCGAGAAATCTGACCCAAAGCTGTGTTTGCCGCTCATTTTAGGTCCTCTGATGATTGTATTTTCGTATAAAACGCGTACCGACTCATTTTTTCCTGTGTTATGATGGGCATTCTGTAACTGTTCCTTAATGTCTACGCAGACCACAATAGGCTTGTGAGCGATAAATGTCGGTTGTACTCTTAAAGAAGGGTTTCCGTTTTCTTCAAAAAGTGAGGAAATGTACACCTCTAGGCGAGTTAATGTGGATATCTTAACCCTAGCCGCTTAACCCTGGAAGGTCTGCTTACACGCGGTTGCTGACTCTTTGAAGGGTAGTGGAAGGGAGGAGAGGGGAGGATGGAGGAGAGGAATCCCGCCAAAATTATGCAACTCGCTATAGACAGTTAAGGCTGAGTAATATCTAAATATACCGAAGATATATAAATTACTAAAATAATAGGTTAGATTAATTAGACTTTATTGTCAGCAGCAGAGTTTTACATTATTTTGGCTAAGTAAAGAAGACGGTATAATTTAGACAAGATGGGAGTTAGAATGCAAACACCTGCGTACATTTAGTAGTTAGAGCAGCTTCTGTCCTGTCAATGTTAAGCTTTGATTCCGAGGCACTCACATAATCCCTTGAAATGGTAAAATTCTGGTATGCGTCAAAGAAAGATAGTAAAAAAGGGAAAATATGTAACTAATGGTCTAAGGAAGAAGATTTTATCAATGACTTTAGCCTAGATTGAAAAACTGCAGCGGATTTTTGCACGACGCATAACTTGTTGGAATGTAGGAGACGGTGAGAATTGATCAACAACGCCCGATTCACCACATTATCTAAACGATTTTTCCTGCATGTGACTAGACTCCGCATGACAGATGGTAGATACACATACCTAGGCCTTAAATTCTACTATACGTTGCCTTGGAGAGATTTCCGATGCATAATGGAAACTATCACTGCCAGGTTGTCAGGCTCTCGACTCTGCCTTCCAGGATCGTTTCTTAGCCGCCATTTTGTGCAGGCTACTGTTGTGGGAGTGCTGGTGCGGAAGTGCTGTTCGCGAGGATGGGGAGCTGCCTCTTGGGATCCTTCCGTTGGGTTGCCGCAAAGGTTTTTTTCATTCTATTCAAAAGGACTGGGACCGAGCTCAACTTCCTTTCCTCGCAAAGATTGCTAGTTGGTTGGGGGGCTCCGAGTCAGTGTAACGAATTTTCTATGCACTTTCACCGTGAGTTCGATTTTTGGCCTTCATCTGATGAGGACCTAAAAAAGCATCCAAAGTTAGCCTTATCCTTTCATCCTTAAGAAGTCACTACAGGCAATTAAATCCTCTCCCCACTAATAAAGAAGTCAAATATTCAGCACTAAACGCCCGTGTAATTGCTGTCAAAATTCCGCTGATAGGATTTCGAAATACGATACCAGTAATAAAGGATAGTTTCTTCTCCATTGTGCAATGCATTTGGATAGGTATGCGGAAGTTGGTATCGGGCTGGAAATGAAATTGTCACGACGTTATATGCTAGACAGTAAAACGTATTTTTAGATGTTACAACTATTGTATAGTCCTTTATACCCATAAGATGGTTCCGAAGTTTCTTAATCAGAAAATGAAGGAAGTTCGTCAGGCCCTGAAACCCAATTGGTCCCTTTACTTTAAAATTATTTTTTTATTTCTTATACTGGCTTTTAAAGCATGCTTTTTTTATCGCGGCTGTTTTGTCTGCTCCAATAAATAGTCAGGTCGTACTAGTTGCCCGCTACATATACATTAGGGAATTCAAAGGTGACTCACCTACATCTCCCTCAAATATACTGATACTGATACTGATACTCGCAGTTCATGATTATTCACATATATCTTAAAACGTCTACTAATTTAAATAAGTAGCTGTATTAAATATTAATAAAGTTCACTTAATTGGAAAAGCACCTGAATTATCTACCATACTGACAGCACGGGTACTACCTAAAAGACAAGACACGAGTGTTTGGCCGATCTTGTGCCGCTGTATGACGGAGCTGCAATATGTTTGGTTCATCAACGGGTCTTACTAACGTTCGCCGTGGAAAAGCTCCTTTCGGCATATATGATTTTTTTCTAGCCATGAGAGCTTTAATTTGCGATCCAGGTATAATCAGTTAACTGAACTGCTTAAAATCAGTGTTTTTCAGTTATCGATAAAAATTATTCCTTTTGTAAGCATGAGTTTGCTGTGTAGCAGGGACAATTATCATCCAAAATAAATGGTGACATGGGAAAATTTAATAGACCTCGGGCCGGAAATTATAAGAAAGTTTTTTTTTAACAACGGAACCTTGACTACCCTATAGGTGTGGTCCGGATACAGAGGTCTGCGCAATATTCGAACACTTATTCCATACGTAAGTTTCTGCAAAAGGACAGGCATGACTGAACTTCAAAACTGCAAGTATTATCCTTGTTAGGAACGTATGAATTAAGGCATTAGAATCCATGTCTCAGAAAAGTTACATATTTTCGCGCATAAATGAGAACCCTAGCACATAGCACACGATTGTTTGCATGTCTTGGCTAAAATTAATTCTATCAGATGGGCATTTCCTCGGCATCTTTCTTCTCCGAATTCGGTTTTCAGAATGAAAGTCTGTTTTTATGACCTATAATTTTCTATGTACAACCAATACTCTCAACATGTTATTCTTAGTGGTGGTTTGGTTATGTCGGGAAACAAAAAGACTTTATAAATAATTATAAAATTATAATAATTTAGAGGGTATGAAACCATGCAGTATGGATAGCATGAATAAACATACAAGCAGTGCATGGTATTTTTCGGCGATATAATTAAAAAAAATTTATCGTTGGGCCTAGTTGAAACCCTCGACGTCCCTTTCGGTTGTATTTACCTGGTGCCAACTATGTCGCTCATTGGGCGGAGACGGTCCTCCTACCAGATGGCGATACCGAAACTACAGTGAACGCGTTCGTCATCCTTTGGGTTATAATTTTTCGTGCTGCTGCTATGGTGACGACGGACTCTGGTGGCTGGCAGTTCGAGTCCGTCCTGCAATTCTTAGGAGGCATGCGGAACCGGACATTCGCATTGCGCTCGGAGACCAGCAGTGTGAGCTACTGATTTCATGAAAAAAAGAAGGCTATCATTCGTGCCTAACAAAATACACAATTGTGCGCAGAAGTCGTGCTGTGGATGCATTCCCCGCTTAATTTTGTGTATCAACTTCCACAATTTATGTGATAGGCTGCTTCCAGTCCCTCATTGAAACAACAGTCAGTGTCGTATTTTCCAATATACTTATTCCCATGCATGTTTCTACTGTGAGTTGTCATATAAGGATGCCTTTCGACTCCTCGCTCCTAGCAACTGGGGTTTTTCAACTCCCGCAACAAGAGGAAAGGCCCTGAACACATCGACCGACTCAGAGACGCCAACACAGCACCCGATCCTTTGTTGGCGTGACACATGACCGCTGTCGGTATGCCACCTATGAGTTCCTGTTAGCCGCAGGTATGCCGTGCTCACGATAACGCTAGAGGTGGTGGCGTTCCACTCATTACCTGGAGCGACCTTAAAGTATATATCCCCCACTGATTTGTGCCGATGCACTATCTCAGGGCTGTTTAGTGTGACTGCAGGGCAAGGAGTAGATAAATTCTGTCTGCGTAAATTATCGTCCCGCATGAAATTATATGTTTTCTGATGCCGTCCGAATTATTGTTGCCACCCTTTGCTTAACTGCACTTCATGTTACTTTGAAAAAGACACTTCAATTTCCCAAGTGCTAAAGTGACTATCTGGTGAAAATGTTTCTTCCGCGTTGTATAGTGGTAGTAGTTTGGCTTCCGAGGGGTGAGGGGACAGTTTAACCGACGGCTCTTTATCCGCTGCGGTCGCATCACGGCCCACTGGTGGCATTAAGAGTGCGAATCCCGATTTTAGGACCCCGTCATAAGCAAGTCAATCTATTGGCTTCTATCCGACAGGCCTCATTTTGACATTTCGTCAATATTGGCCATCACGTGTGTTCGGAAGGTACGATGGCTGTACCAATGCATTTCGGCAACATGTCCTAGCGATGGTAGAACCTATCTCTCCACGAACTGAACTTCATGCATATACCACGTCTATCGTAGCCAAGGGCATGCCCGCCCAATGTAAGCATTATTAAACATTTGTTACAGTCTCACCTTCCCTCTCCTACCCTAATTCGGAACTGAAAGAAAAGGAAGAAGAAAAAATATGCAGAAGAACAAGAACAAGCACACGGACAACCACAGGCAGAGGCATCGGAAGAGTGTCCCAAATTAAATTAATTGATAGGTACTCCCGTCATGCAGCGAGTCCGGCTGTTCGCTGGTAATTTTTTTCACATAATTTTCCTCCTCTACTAAGCCTTTAAGTTGCGCGTATTTTAGTGCCTGTCGTGTGAATCACGAGTTTCTGGTGCTGCCTAACGGACTCTCAGTGTCTGAAATTTAGTCCAATGCTCGTTAGCATGTTCCGTTTGTCCTCTAGATGGGCAGCATGAACCATTTCTTGTATTGTTTTTTAGTAGATAATGAGGAAATTCGTCAATCTTGCAAGCAAAGTCGCTTATAGTTTCATCTCCGATTTGCAGTCGCCTCGGACTTTAATCTTGGTTGCACCGACGTCCAGATTGCACCCATCTCTGGCAGTATGGGTTGCCAAACATGATTGAACTCCCAAACAATTTAAACTCAATGAATTCTTAGTCATCTTCATCCACAAGTACCTGCGGTTATTCCAACCTAAATGCATTCATCGTGGCTGCGCTATAGGGAATATAAATCAAGTGCTTCTCCTGTTGGTAGCCAATTATTCGCTGGGCTACTTCACAAACTTCCTTTTTGAAATGTAAAACCAGAAAGAAAGCTGGTCGGATAAGCAATCATTTTCCTTCTTTTGAAGGAGTGCCACTCACTGATTAAATGATCGTTGCGAATGGGCTTGGTTCTCATCCTGCATGCCGGCGGTGAATTCCAAACCACCCCTATTTCCTAAAAATCGTTTTTCCGAACCATGCTCATGCCTCATCCTCTCATTCAGTAATCTATTCGTCATGCCTTGGCGACCCGAGAAGTGATAGTTTAACACAAAAATTAACTTGTAGTAGTAAAGACCTTCTCTGCATCTACCAACTCTTCTTTCCATTCTTGCTGCGTTCCCCCCGACTTGATTTAATCAGAAAGGCTGGGTGGGTGTAGGAACGCAGGGATGGACAGGACAAACTTCCGTTTTGCGCACGAAATGATTGCTAGGTGTCCACATTGACGGATTTTACTCGGATATCTCCTTCTTCGCAAATTACAGCCTCCGGTACCTCGGCGTTTATCCTCCCACACCACCCACTTTGAAACGAAATCCTGCCTAATCAATCCGTTTAATACCTTCGCTAGTTTGCCTCCTGCGAAGTGCACGCTCTGCTCAAATAATAAAGGTGGCCTTGCACATAATTCCAGGAAGAGCAAATTTTCCTGTGTCCTAACGCTAGCACGAGCCCAAACATAAACCAAAACTGCGTTCTTTCGTAAACCGTAGTCTTTCTGCTAACACTAACTCTATCCGAAACATTAACTCTACAGTTAATACTAGCCCTAACCTTACCCCCAAATATAACCTGACCTTTACCCTTACCCTAATCTTAATCTAAACCTTAGCCTTAACCCTTAAACTAACCCTTCTTTTCTGTGGAATTTGGTGCAAAGCCACCTGGGCTGCGGGTGGTTCTTGTTCTCATGTCCTTTTTAGGGCGCGCCATATAAGTAATCCTTGCCTTCCGATGTTTCGTGACGATTAATTTTACTTCCCACCGAATAAGTACTACTTATGGCGTATGCCTCTGGAAGACCCGAAATTAACTCTTTTGATCTCCTGGGTGCCTAATTTATTTAAAGTTGGGTCATATATAGACGACTATGACTTCTGTATGGGTATTTTCTTGTCACATCAAGCGACAGCGTAAAACTTTCGATTGTGCACGAAATCACCACTATGGGTGCTCGATTACCGGCCGCAAAATTCAACTGGTATTTGGCAGGTTTCGAAGGAGAACTGAGTGCCTCTGAGTCCAAGAAGAAGATCAAAAGTACACTTACCTCCTTAATTTCCTTGTGCCAAACAGGTGACAGAAATCTATTCAGAGAAAAGTGTTTGCTATCATAGGGGAACCAGATGTACGCGAAGCATTGTCGAGCCTGATTAAACACTGCTTTCGGGAAATCAGCTGATCACTTTCTTAATTAGTCTGTCGGTTGCCTCTGCGGCCCTCTCAAGGTTTTTGATTGTCAGAGAACGCCTAGAGATTAGTCTAATGGATAAAATTTCTTGCTGTGAATAATTTTAGGTGAAGGTGAAGGCGTAAAAGAATTTTAGATGAATAAATATTACTTATACGGCCCCTTGAACCGGATACGGAAATGGGAACGCCTGCCTACATAAGAAAGATGGCCCTGTGCATAATTCTAGGAACAACAACTGCCCATAATGTACGAAATTGCCACTACTGGTGCTCAATTAGAGGCCGCAAAATTCAACTGGTATTCGACAGGGTTCGAAGCAGAACTGAGTACCTCTGAATCCAAGAAGGCAAAACGTGCACTTACATCTTAGGGGGGCCATATAGGTAAGCCTTACCTAAAAATGACGTTATATCTAGTTTATGCAGTCTGTGATGAATTTCCGAGGAGGATATTTTATTGAATTTACCCTCGTTAAATAATGAAGGCATTTTACGTGTACTGAACCCTCATTTTGACTACAAAAATGCAATCAAGGTCCCTAAAAGCAACAGCAAACCGTGAAAATAGAACGAATGGGAATCGGAATTTATCACTGGTTGATCATCTGCTAACTATGGGAAAACTAGCATTCTTGCACTCTAACTTGAGTGAAAATTCAGTGTGTGTTGTGTCATGGTGCAGATCCCTGAAGGGTCCACCGTCTGCTCGAGGATCCTACACATGTCAGCTTTCAGGGCCGATGGCTCCACACCTACCCCAACTTACAGCTGGCCTTCTCTCCAAAATGGTGACTATTTGCTCTGCCGTTTCTGTATGACTCGAGACTGGTATTGTAGCAGATATCAGGTGATCTCAATGCATTACGGTTGACTGCACAGTTTTGAGAACTTATGATGCCTTTGTTAGGTAACTTTAAACGTGCTAATACGCCGACGGTTTGCGGAGGTTAGGGACGGGGATAGGGGTCAACCAAACCTGTTAAACCTATTGTTTTTTTAAACAAATCAGTAAATTACGCCTACTAAACAATTTAAGTAGTTAGTTATTTGTTTATACAACCTATTCTCGCCACACCCGACGGTTTGCGGCGGCTTGGGGGTAGGGATAATGGTCATCCAAACTGGGGAAGTACGGGCATCCCAAATGAGCAGCTTATTTTATAATAAACTATATATTTTCGTTCACAGAGGTAAAGAGATTCTTCACGATACTTTTAATTTGTATTAATTTTATTGACACCTTTCCCGCCTACATATGGGGTCTCGTGATATTAATTTAAAAAATATCCTAAAGTTTATTTAAGAGCTTCACATCAAACGGAATACATTTTTAAAAGATTTCAAATTCCCTTCTGAAACAAGACCATATTCCAAAAAGTAATAAGCAAAGTTGAAAAATCGCCTACGTATCCATTGGAAGGTAAAGAGACTTTGATTCCTTCGAAAATTAACCGATAAAAGAGACTCGGTAACCTGACTGCGCGGACACTTCTTCTGGCCGATTATCGTTCTGATTCCCAGTAGTATTAGTGACCGACTGGATTATATTCTGGGCTCAAAACCTTGGGGATGCCTTGTCAAAATATATAGTGGCTAACTTGGCCTGTAACCTTTTACCAATTGAGAGTATGCATCGCTTTTCGAGAGTCAGTGGTGAACTTGAGCATAAAAGTCATCTGAGAAAAGACTAAGTAGCCAACGTATGCAGCTTTACGGTCAAGAACAAGGTAGTTTTGGACGAAGATATTAGCTGCTCACTGCTGTTTGCAAACAAAATAACAAACTAGTGAAAACCAAGTAATCAACTACTTGAAACTGACCAGGTACCTCAAACTGTCACCGGAATAACGTAGCTAATTAATAACCAAAGAACTATAAACTATTGACTTCCCCAAACAAGGAGATCTCCAAAATTTTAGTGCCATTGCTGCATATATCAGTGCCCGAGGCTCGAACTCGTGACCTGTTGGGCAGAAGTCCAACGCTCTATCCACTGCGCCACGAACTCGTTGTCTTGCCGGTTTCGATCGTGTGTGGGAGTTCGGATAAGCGTCTCTTGCTTAAATAACTTCCTGAGCCCGATCTGGAAGTTTATTCTTAAATACTCCCAAAGGGGACCTTGTGGGTTATCCTGAATAATTCCACGAATACTCATTTTAAGACCCAACGGTAGCTCCCTTGAGCATATCCTCCCCAAATTTGTGTGGTGACTCTGTCAACCAAGCATTGAACCAGGTCCTACTTCTGGTTAGGTGGCACAAAGCATAAAACTTTAAATTTGTAGATAAAGTAAGTAGATAGTTTAAATTTCCATCTTCTATGGTGAGTGCAGGCAGATGTCACCGTTCACGTTTTAGATGGCCGTAAAAACACACATCATTTTTTTGGTTCAGATAGAGACATTCTAGCCCTTTCATCTGCATACTGTTATCAAAAAACTGAACAGTGGTAGAAAAATCATTCGGTCTTAGTATGCTAAAACACCCCTCAATTGAGTCGGCCTCCTCGCGACAAAGTTGTTTCTTCTCACATGACTGACGTATATAGCCTGGGGATATTAATCGTTCAGGTCAAAGGATCCACCGGTGTACACTAAAAAGAAGCACCAAAACATCCGGTTAGTGCCCTATAGCGACAGTCACTGCATTATTAATCCTACAGCCTTCTTTGAAAATAGCATATGCCTTGCGATACAAGTAAGAGCCTGAAATTCCGGCACTTTGCTGTGTAAGGATTCCCTGTTTGGCCTTCTAAACAGGAAAAGGAACCACCCACAATATATGTGGTGTTGTAACGAACCACAGTTCCGACAGAATTTTTTTAATGGACTAGGAGCACTTTTTCGCACGGATCCCGGATGGGGATGGAGTGATGGAATGTCGGTGAAGATGCCGGTGCCCCTTTCCACTCTCGAACGCTGACCCCCATCCCCACGAGTACCGTCGCCGTTTATCGTATCGCTACCCTCCGTTCAATGTCAGCATCCCATTGTCCCGACCCTGCAGTTGCCCACCGGTTATCCAACAGACATGACGTAATTTCCCCCACTCCAAAGGGGATATCGCCTCATGTAACGCTCCCTTCTTTATTTTCTATTGTGCCCTTTCATACCTTTATATCCTTCTTAATAGTAGAATCCATTTCCAACATTTCTGCCGTTCCTTCTAATGACTGTTGCGTTTGAGTGATCGTCATGGTGCTTAGATACCCTGTTCAATACGCACATAGTCTAATAACGACTACAGGTGCGTTACTCGCCCGTGTGTGTGTGCAAACCTCGAAGGCTGCGGCCGCTGCAG
Source organism: Schistocephalus solidus (assembly GCA_017591395.1). NCBI lineage: Eukaryota > Metazoa > Platyhelminthes > Cestoda > Diphyllobothriidea > Diphyllobothriidae > Schistocephalus > Schistocephalus solidus. Next base: position 101,211 of record WEDG01002317.1, read on the forward strand.
TGTTGCGCTAAATTCGAAAGAAATTATTTTTAGGATTAATGTGATGGTTAACTTTCCAGTTAAGGTCAGAGTTGGGTTTAGAGTCACGATGAAGCTAAGGGTGAGGGTTATTCTCGAGTTGACCGTGGGGATTGAGTTTAAGGTAGGGCTGCGGTTAAGATTAAGGATGCAGTATAATTTTATGTCAGGGTCAGCGTTAGCGTTGAGACACGGGTATATTTATCCTTCCTCAAATTTACCGTAAGGCTATTTATTTTAAGCGGGTGGGATGGCTCCTATTCCCTCGCTAGATAGGCCAAAACATCGTAAGTGATCAAAGAGATCATGGTCTTAGGCTTCTTTGAAATTGTATTCAAACAGTATTCTAGACTTTATTACTCATGCCGAGGTTCGCACTTCTGATCCGAGTTACCATACGCACAAATTAGCCGTCGGGCGAGATCTGCGCAGCCCATTTTTTCCTTCTTCAGGTGGGAATCAAAAGGTCGAAAGTTGCTGTGGAATTTTCTAGTAAAGGCAAAAGGTAAAAATGTGTACTGTGCAAAATGTGTATGCAAAAAAAGAAGGAATAGAGTCACTAGATAATATTCTGGCCATCGGTCTGGCTGATAAAATTGTATCAGAACTCTGGAATTTGTCTATCACTGCCCAAGATAACGTGAATTTAACACCATACCCTTAAAAGAAAGTTTCTTTTGTTATTCAGGAGAAAATGAACGGTTTTTAATTTAAAGAAAGATGTGGGAGTTAACTTAAATTTCACACCCTTCCATTAAAAGAAAGTTTGTTTGCTTAACTGCCAAACTTTTCATTAAGTTGAAAACATTTTTTTCTCTTGAATAACCGCTGTTACCAACTATAATCAGTCCTCAGGGTTTTTCCCTGCTAGCTCGATCTATACTGTATGTTTATTTCGGCATTGCCTGTAAACCAGTATTAACTACCATTATTATTTATTATCAATTATTGCTAAATTTTCCGAAATTAGGCGCGTAAAACCTACACTAGATATTCTATCTCATGGAATATTGACCTGAATTCTGAAATATGTTGTCAATTAGAAAATATTACTTAAGCAGACTTGCAGTATTACTTAGCATACAGGATAATACGAAGATATTTCAGTCACATCAGGATGCCGGCTTCGGAAAAGACTTCTTTTGGGCGCATTAAAAGTCCCTTCCCTCAACTTGCAGGCACTTTTACCACTCATTTTCCTAAATTCAACTATATTTTAATAAATAAAGCATCAAAATATTCCTTCTTAACCTCATATGCTGGGAAATTACATCTCAATCACATCTCAGACTGAATGAGATGGAATCTTTCGGTTTTAAAAAGTTAATAATTATTAGATTTTTTAAGACCCTGAAATTTCCATTAACAAAGCATCGTACTTTTCCATTTAGGAATGCTGCTCGTAAAGTTTGCAGCATGGGTCACGTCCATTGCAAAATTTCACAAGCACTATATTACCTCTTCTTAATAGCGTCTATAAATATAAGACTTTCCTTACACTGCAAATATGCAGCTTAAAGTTTTGAAACCCTGAATTCAGGTGTAAGAGCAGCTCGGGTACGAAATTGTTAAGGAATTGACTAAAAACGTTAAGCCGAAAGATAGCTTTTCTTCAAATCTAAAATTTGACGAAGACGCAATCTTTTATCAAATACCTTCAAGGAAGAATATATTATATACGTTTTCTACAAGGCTGTTATGCTGCGCGGTCAAGAGGATACCACAAACTATGCATAATACAGAGTCGACCATGTATGCAACCTGAAGTACAACCATAAATGCGTGAGATCTTGATCTCACCTATTCCATCACCGCACCAACCCTATCAGCTGCTGTTAGTTTGTGATTTGCCCCAAATTGAGTGACAATCTCAGTCCCTGGAAGACCGCATTGCATTTCCTGTCTACTTTTGTCTTTCAGGCAGCTCTGCTAGCAACCTACCCTCCTCCACCTCCCAGAAACGTGTCTGCCAGTAGTCCGGTTTCTTTTGCATTTCTAGCCAGTGTTTTAAAGTTAGCGGTTTAAACTATTCGGATAGTCTCGTAAAGGTGCAAGAAGGCGTCTGAAATTGCTCATAAGTTTGCTGAACAATTTGCTTGACAATTATCGTTCCTTCTTACAGGAAGGAACTGCTACATTATACAAAAGCTTTGCACATACATACAGATAACGGTGCTATCTAGTATTTGACATAGGTAATCATCGAAACTGTGCCAATACTCGACTGTTAAAAACAATTTCCTTCTACTTGAATATGTTATTCACTACTTTGCAATGACGTGTATTTTGACTGCAATTTTGCAGTTAAATATTTTTTTTATTAATAGGGTCTTCAAAGGCAATGCCTATTACCCTTAAATATACTGAACTATACTGAACTAAATCAAACCGGCTTACGATTCATTGCTTCTCAATACAGCGTCTCCGAGTGGGTAGTTAGGAGGCTGAATAAAAACGAGGAAACTGCGGTGGGGGTAGGAAACTGGATGATAGCGGCCAAGAAGCCAGAAGCTGTTATCACAGTCTCCCTCGTCTTTGTCCGCATGGGAGAGATTACTGTCCTATAAGTCAGTACTCCTTCGGAAGGAATAAGCAATGTAGAATTTAGAATCCTTGTTTTTGCGTTTCCTATATTGAGTTCTTAATTAGGTAGCTAGGTCGAGTTTTGAAAAAGAAGGAAAATTTTTTTATTTCTCCGCCGCATACAGAGAAGACTACTCAAATGGAATATTAACCAGTAATCTTTCAAACATCTTCGGAGTAGTTCATGAAGTTCAAAGCCCACAATGCTTGCGGCAAATAGATATATTTTGTGGAAGGAGTTAGAAAAATGAGGTCCTGATCCATTGCGGGCTTTATAAATAGTATATAGGCTTACCTTGGTATATGAATCCGAAAGCGTCTTGGACAGTTCGACTATCACGAAAGAATACGTCCACAGTTTTCCCACAGGGTGAACGCAGAACGGTGATTTGCGTCTGGATCGGTTTACAGTGAAGGAGACTTTTACAGCGTCTATCGCAATCTTCCCACCTTCACCGGGCCTGCCCCGACGACAAGCCAGTAGGCGGACTCATGTCAGTTTCAACGGCTTCGATCGAGCCTTGAGAACTAACCTATTTCCGGAGAAAACGGTCAAAGCCCCATAGCCAACAGAAAAATGCGCGCATTTAAATGCCATTCCACACAGAATGGCACGAAAGAATATTCCTTGGTGGATGGACGATCAACGATCGGTAACGGGACTCACTCTTCCCGTTCTGCCTTGGATCTCACTCTCGAGCCTCGCTGGAACGGAACGAGGGAGCCTCGTAACCGATTGGTGAGCGTCCATGCACCATTTTAATATTCCCGATCGAAACCGGTATGACAAAGAGCCCGTGATGCAGTGGGTTGGAGCTCTGGACTTCTAATCAACAGGTCGTGGGTTCGAGCCTTGGGCCGTACATCACCTGGGGTTGGGTATGGCTGGCTGATGACGACTAATAAACCAAAATGAACATTCCAATCTCCTTGTCTTTTAAGAAGTCGAGATTGGCGAAGGTACGCTTTCGATTATTCATCATCAGGCCTTTACAATAATATAAGGGAGGGTTCAGTAACAAAAGATTAAACAGCCAATAAGCAGTAAGTATGGGGAGAGAGGGTTGAGGGCGTTCAGAGGTCAGGGTTTATTGTCTAGTCCTGTAGGGGCGAGGGATGGGGAAGGGAGAGGAAGGGGTACGGCAATTATCTAGGTTACTGCCTCGTGGCTGTGACGCGACGTGGCAAGAAGTGCGAACGCAGATGCTGCGTTTGTTTTCGGCCAAGGGAGCCTCAGGGTCACAACAAGCGCTTTTCGCGAGCACAATGTTGGGTTGGTCAACCGTATGGCCACTGCCTCTGCTGTCGCAAGTATCCGCTGGCGCAGGAACTCGGGGGGGTTTCGTCGGTACTTTATCGATTACTCAGCATGCTTGGTTGACGTCAACCCGGTGACCGCTGTCAACCAAATGAGCCACAATTGCGCTTGAGATGCACTTTCCCGCGCCTTGATTTAACCAGACAGGATGGTGCTCTCGCATCCTCTTGGATATGCGCCTAGTTGTTCGATCAATGTTCGACCTTGTCTTTGTCGGCAATGTTCTTCTGCCTAGAATATTCTTTCCTGACGTGCACAAGAGAACGAGCAGACTTGTGCCAATGCTGATATGTAAAATTCCGATATTTTGATGAACTATTCGGAAGGGCTAGACTATTCGTTTAGTCCCTCCATTTATATTGTTTTTTTTACTAATACACTGCTAATAAAGATATTGTCACCGCAGTTAAAAATGCTTTAAATATCTATACTTGAGGCGAATGTTTCCTGGTTTGAGCCTTGAAACGAATATAGGAATAGACTGAAAGAAAATAGTCAAAAAGCTTTCAAAAAGAGCAAAGGAGCTGAATTTAGGGCGACAGCTAATTGGCTGGACGCTGTAAAATCTTGGAGAGCAGCAACATGCCGGCTGCCACTTTAGTTTATTTCATCTAATCGGAACCATTTTGTCTTTTTTGATGCAGTTTGAAGAGGGGTAATAGGAGCCTGACATTCCATCTTCTTTGTGATAGTTCAATGAATATTTGGCAAAGATAATGAAGAATTTCTGAAGATGGATTATGAAAATCCGAAGAAAGAGAGTCATGTTATTCTGGAAGATTCTAGCAGTGCCTTTGAGGGATATAAGGATAAAAGTGGTGCAGGAAAATCTTCAGTTGCTTTCTATCTCTCTTTTATAGGATGAGACTAGCTATTTCAAGGAACTTCTTCGGTGGAGGGAATACTGTATCGTCCAGACATAGAACCTGACTATGAGGAAGTACCTTCCTCATGCAAGTGTTCTAAAAAGCTCTTGCTAATGGCACAAAGGTCCGATGACAGCGGTTTGCAGCAAATACATGCCAATGTTCAACGCATAAACTTTCCTCTCAAGAAACTTTGTCCCTGATTCGTTTCCATGTCTTTGGTGTGCTTATCCGGCCGTCGGGTTGTTATGTTGCTAACGTCGATTGCGCCATTGTAACAGAGCTTTCGTATTTCCTAGGAACTAATAAACCAAAAGGTGAAATGTAACCTATGCAATCTGGCACAGTAGATGAAACAAAGTGAGAAAAAATTACCTAGCAATGATCGGAATGACCGTTTCCGGCTTATAAGCCGTCATCAGCCATACCCAACCCCAGATTTTGTAACTCCTGATGCTCGAACAATCAGATCGAATGTTACGTTCCACGATTTGTGAGCTCCTCTCTACGATGTTTAATATGCCCGATCCTAACCGGCATGATAACGAGCCTGTGGTTCAATGGTAAGTGCGTTGGATTTCAAACCAACAGGTCATAGGTTCGAGCTGCAGGGTTTGCAAATCCTGGGGTGGGTATGGCTGGCTAACGACTTCCAGGAATGGCTACTCCAGTCTCCCCTATCCGTGTCAGTAATATTATTTTGCGTATCATACTAGCCTCTGTACGGTTGCTAGCGGGGGTGAAGTGTGTACTGTACCGTGATCGATGAACGTCCCTGTACCATTACCCACATTCGGGGGAAAGAGTAGAGTCACCTTATTTGGATGCCTAAAAAGGACACGGGAAAGGCAACTGTCCCGCCCAATTATAATAGGTGGCATTATGCTAAATTTCAGGAAGGGTATATGTTCCCATATCTTAACCCTTACAAGAACTCCAACATAAAACTAAATTTTAGCGTAAATCTTGATCGTAGCCCTACCGTAAACCGAAACCCCACAGTTAACTTGATCCTTTATCTTCAACATTATACTGACCCTAACCTCAACCTTAAACCTTACCCTGAACGTAACCCTTTCCTTCACCTGAGTACTTAACTTGATTTCTTCGGCATTTTGAACAAAGCAACGTGTGTTGTGAGTGGTGCCCGTTCTTGTGTCCTGTTTAGGCGGGCTTGCAATGCAACCCTACCGACGAAAGAATCAACAAATGAATTGTCTCAAGTAACTTCCAACGGTACCTTTTTTGGCCAAATTTTCTCAAATTCAGGTGGCCGCACCTTCCATGGCAAACCAAATTCTGCTACAATCAACAAAACATACTCGGTTTGTCCTCCTCCAAATCTGGATCATAAGAGAAAAAAAAAACAATTCATCAACTCAAAGTAAAACACTAGGAACAACGCCTTTCAGGTTCGGTCCGTGCGCACCCTATCCAAGTAAGCATGTGTTGGCGGCACGAAAGTACATTTACCGCTCATTGGCCGACAAATTTTAATTCATGGTCAGAGCGTAGAGTTGTTGTGCTTTCAGAATTAGAACGGGGTGTATCAAAACCTTCCTATTAATTAATTGCTCTTGTAGTCACCTGGTGGATTCTAGATTGATTGCTTAGGAAATCCTACTTGGGCAGTCAGCTCACTGTATCAGAATTGGTGGAGTCCATACGTTACAGTAAGCTGGGCGGATAACTGGACTCAAGTGTGATTAAACTCACGGCTCCCGGATGGGGGCCTCGTTGCTCAGTTGGCTAGAGTAGTGGCTGTACCAAAGCCTTCCCCCTTGCTGGCATTGGTTCGAATCCCACCGAGGTCGCTGAGTTTTAACAAGTGGGTCAAATTAAATATTCGTTCCCTGTACAGCCCTGTGCCTAGAGAAAAAAGAAAATTCGAACTAACCATACCAGTTAATCAATGATTTTTATTATTACATTTCGGTTCGTCGCGTTTTTCCTTATGATATCTACAAAACGCATGACATCAAAGCCCCGATAGTAATTTCCGTATATCTTGCCTGCGCATTTATGAATAGCGGAGTGCCACAGAAATCGTAAACATGACTGGAATTTATGACTGCCTGGTTTAGCTAGTCAGACTCCTACGGTCTCATTTAAAGTGTATTTCACTGTAAAATTAAGAGCGGAATCGTCACACTCAACAACTGCGATGCGACTGCCTTTTAATTACCTCCGAAATTAATCGCTATCCCTTGCTAAAACAGTCTGAAGTAAGCTTTTTAGGTGCCGACTGCAAGTAAACTGCCACCAGGTAGCCAGCAGTAGCTAGAGGTTACACGATACACCATCCTGGCAGCACAAGTTCGACAGTTCGACCGTCGATTTTGACGAGGTCCACCGTATGCTCAACACCAGGTGGTGCAAGGACGATGACTTGCGCGTGAATTAGTTTAAAGTGATAGTAGCCTTGCGCTGCAGCTACCGCACTCCCTCCTCCTCCCCTACCTGAGCCCAGTGTCATGACAGAGTCAAGAAGACCGGATGCGGGAGAGGACGCAGGTGGCTGGCGCGACCGGAGCCGCCCCTGGGCGTATCACCACACCTGGCTCGGATCCCACGGAGTGGGAAGTGCCATAAAGGCGACATTAAGAAGGAGCCATTGCAGCCTGACTCTCAGTCCGCCAATCAGCCACTCCAAACAAAACGCACATTGGGCTGACCAGGCGGTCCGACTAATCCCTTCAGCTAGCAACCTTCCAAGCCATGGCTTTTAGCGCACCGTGATAGTTTCAAGCGCGTCAGATTGTTTATAGTGAGGAACATGCGCTGAGCTGTTGACCTCACTCTCTCCTCCACACCCACAGTCAAACTGCTGTCCAAGCCGGTCAGTTGTCTCATGTGGGAGTGGGCGCATTGGTTGACGGGTCGGCGTACCCGTCTTCGCGCGCCACAGCACGACCTGGCCCCCATAACGCACACACCAGGATTCACTAAATCAGAGGTTACGGAGGAGCCATCGCCGTCTGACTCCTAGTTCACTGGTCAGTCACAAGACACGCACAATACATACACTGGGCCGACAGCGTGGTCTGGTGTAAGCGTCAGATTGGCAGCCTTCCCCAGCCATGGTTTCTAGGAAATCGTGATTTAATCAGGTATATTATGATAATTGTGAGGGTGTTGTCTATGCATTAGTGTAGATGGTTTGCGCTGATGTGGCTTAGCCTTCGGTGGTTTATCGCAGGTTGTCGTGGAGGCGCATGTGTCTTAATAGGCCCATGCTGTGTGTAAATGTGCGGGAGCAGTGAGGGGAGTGAAGACGGGCGCGTCGACTGTACGTCGGAGCCCCAGGCACTGGTTCACCAGCCTCCGTGCGATGGATTCGCAGGTGACCGACCAGGCTGATGCGTGAGTTGAAGTTGCGGGCGCAGTGTGGGCAGGAGAAATCGGTGGAGGCTGGGGGGGATGTCATTCATGGTAGTGGGGGTGGCAGTGATGGTAAGAATGGCAGAAGCGGAGGGTGTGCATGGTTTATCGGTGTTGTCGGCATTGTGGTGAATTCCACTGTTATGGATGCGCATGTGACCGAATAGGCTCATGCGATGAGTGAATGCGCGAGGACAGTGAGGGCAGTAGAGGCGGCGATTTCTGCTGTGCATTGGTGCTCCGGGCACTGGCTCACCAGTCTCTGTACGATGGATTCGCAAGTGACTAACCAAGCCGATGCGTGAGGTGACTGTACGGTCGCATTGAGGACAGCTTAGGAGAGATTGCCCATCGCTTATGGTGGTGGAAGTAGTGAAGGCGAAGGCGGTGGTGGTTGCGGTGGTGGGGGTAACAGGCGGTGAGTATTGGGATGTGGTTCTATGATGGTGTGAGTAATGGAATTGATGCCAAGAGTGAGGGTGGGGGAGTCTGAAGGAGGGTTGACAGAATTTGACGTAGAAGTTGGAATTGTCGGATTGTTGGTGCACTGCGTCCGAAGATGTCCAACCAGGCCGATTCGCGCGCAGAAGATGCGTTGACAGCGCGGGCATGTTGGCAGGGCCTGGGCATCGACGATTTTGGTCTGGGGCGCTGGTGACTTTCGTGCCGCTCTTTTGGCCTTGGCGGCGGCAATCCGGTTGGCCTCATAGATTGCTGAACCAGTCTTCACGGATCTTCTCCATGCCGGTTTATCCTGGGTTAGGTCCTCCCAGGTCGCTGGGTTGCTTTGCAGTTGCTTCAGCGATTTCTTACAAGTGTCCTTGTAGCGTCGTTTTTGACCTCCCTGTCGACAAGCACCCGTAGCGACATATCCGTAGAAAAGTCGTTTGGGTAGTCGCTCGTCGTCCATTCTTACCAGGTGGCTGCTCCATCGCAGTTGCACTTACCTCCGCATGGCTTGGATGCTGAGGATTCCGGTCCGCTCCAGGACTTCCGTGTCCGGGATCCTGTCTTGCCATCTCAGCTTCAGTATTCTGAGGAGGCAGCTGAGATGAAAGTGATTCAGCTTCCTGGCTTGAATCGAGTCGACGGTCCAGGTTTCCGCTCCGTAAAGGAGTGTGGTCAAGACGACGGCCTTGTACATCTTCAGATGGTGTTCAGGTGAATACCATGGCCATTCCACACGGAGGACTGCAGCCGGCCGAAGGCCTGACTAGCTTTGGAGATCCGTTTGGCAACCTCGTCATCGATTCTCGTGTTGCGCGACATCGTGCTTCCTAGATAAGCGAAGGTTTCCACGTTTTTGAGTTGAGCACCGTTGAAATTGATTCGGTGAGCATTGTATTCCGCGCTAGGTGGCGGCTGGGGCATGACAACCAATTTGGCTGTACTGATTATTTATCCAAAATTGGCGCAGCCTGCAGCGAAGAGGTCCATACTCCTTTGCATGTCCTCCTCCGTCACGGTGTTAAGGGCGCAGTCGTCTGCGAAGAGCAAGTCATGGACTGTAGTCGTAGACACGCGCGTTGGAGCCTGCATACGCCGACTGTTGAGAAGGTGCCCGTCAGTTCTGTAGGCGATGCGGATCCCAGGCTGCTCATCACGGTAGGCGTCCACCAGCATAGCCGAGAACATGAGACTGAAGAGGGTGTGGGCCAGTACGCAGCCCTGCTTCACTCCGTTGGTCACTGCGAATGCTTCAGATACCATCCCGTTGTCAGTGACGCGCGCCGTCATCCCGTCATGAAGCTGACACACCATGTGCGTGAACCGCTCAGGACAACCGAATTTCTGCATGACTTTCCACAGTCCGTCACGATTCACCGTGTCAAAGGCTTTCGTTAGATCCACGAAGGTAGTGTACAGGTGAGTTCGCATCTCCTGACACTTCTCTTGTAGCTGGCGGGCGGCAAAGATCATCTCGGTTGTTCCGTGGTGTCGGCGGAAGCCACATTGGCTTTTCGGGAGCAGGCCCTGCTCTAGGTGACCGTTAAGACGATTGAGAAGGATACGGGCGAAGATCTTCCCGGCGATGTTCAGCAACGAGATGCCTCTGGGATTATCACAGAGTTGCCGGTTCCCCTTCCATTTGCAGAGATGGACGATGGTCACGTCTTTGAAATCCTTAGGAACTTGTCCTTAGCACCACATCTCCTGGAAGAGTGTTGTGAGTTCTGCCATCAGCCGGGGCCCACCGTGCTTGTAGACTTCCGGTGGGATTGCGTCGGATCCCGGTGCTTTACCGCTGGAAATCTGCTGCACGGCCCGGATGGTTTCTGGTAGGGAAGGCGGCAGATCCAGGTCATTGTTCGTGTCCACTTGAGGGAGCCAGTCAATGGCAGCTTTGGAGATGGCTGATGAGCAATTAAGGACGTTTCTGAAGTGTTCGGCCCAGCGCTTCAGAATTTGCGATTTCTCTGTCAGCAGTGTTGTGCCGTCAGAGCTGAGCCGCGGTGCGGACCCCTTGATACACGGGCCGTAGATGGCCTTGATGGCTTTGAAAAAGTTTTTCATTTCATTGCGGTTCGCATACCCCTGGATTTCCTCAGCCTTTCGGATCATCCAGGCATCCTGCATCTCCCGCAGCCGTTGTTGTACAAGGCGCCGGCATCTGAAAAAGGCTGCTTTGGTGGCGTCAGTCCGAAGGTCCATGTAGGCTTTGTGTAGGCCATTCTTCTCCGCGAGTAAGTTGCTGATGTCGGCGTCATTTTCGTCAAACCAGACCTGGTGTCGACGGCATGCGCATCCGAGGACTTCGAGGGTGGTGGAGTGGATGACATTTCGCAGTTGACACCATCGTGTCTCCACGGTAGTGGTATCATCTGGAGCATGCAGGTCCTCCAGTTTCTCGGTTATTTGGTTGCTGAAATCAAAACAGTGAGCAGTCAAATTTAATAAAATAGTATTTAACTTACATGGCGACCTCTTACCTTGGGGCCTTCGTCGGGGTTGCAGTCGGAGCCTCATCTGGGAGATGACGAGTAGGTGATCTGTCCAGCCATCGGCATCGCAGATCACCTTGGTTACCAGCACGTCCTGTTGATCTCGCCTCCGGACGAGAACATAGTCCAGCAGATGCCAGCGCCGCGACCGAGGGTGCATCCACGTGGCCTTCTCCCGCGTCAGAAGGCGGAAGAAGGTGTTGGTCAGCAGGAGACGGGTGTTCCGCACACGTGCACAGAAGAAGGAGGCCGTTATCGTTACAGCTACCGAGACCGTGGGGACCCAGCACTCCCTGCCAGGCAGCGTGGTCCGTCCCGACGCGGGCATTGAAGTCACCAAGGACAATTTACTTGTCCACCTTCGGCACAGTCGCCAGCAGGGCATGCAGGTCCTCGTAGAATTTGTCCTTCGCCGCATCAGAGCTCGTCATTGGGGGAGCGTAGGCGCTGATGATGGTGGCGAACTGGTCTCCCCGAATAGGCAGGCGGAGGCTCATCAGGCGATCATTGATACCCTGCGGCAGACAGGGCAGATGTCCAACAATGTCGTTCCGGATGGCAAAGGCAACACCAGCGTCGCGTCGCTCTGCCTTTGGCCGGCCGCTCCAGAAGGTGTAGCCGGCACCCACTTCCTCCAGCTGACCCTGCTCAGAGAATCGGGTCTCGCTGAGAGCAGCAATGTCCACCTTTTAGCGCGCCAGTTCCCGAGCGACTAGCGCCGTCCTTCGTTCCGGCCGGGGAGCAGCCTGGAGGGTATGGCGAGGGGGGATAGGGACGGTGGGTATTGTTGTTTGTTTGTGAGCAGCCTGGAGGGTATGGCGAGGGGGATAGGGACGGTGGATATTGTTGTTTGTTTGAGTTTGACGACCGCGTATTTTGCGATCTGCGAGCCGCGAGCCGCGGCCGGCTGCAGAAGACGTGAGACTCAGCATTTGTTTAGGGCACCTTTTCTAGTCCCTTCCTCCGCGAGGAGGCAAGCAGTGCTGTCCCTAAATAGGGCTGCTCGGACATCCCAGACGGCTGCCAAACTCCGCTATGGGTTACGGTTTTGTTTTAGTGGGAGAACGACCCGAGTTAGCCTGGGCCGCCTACGGGGTTGCTGTCGCCCCCACCGTAGGACTTTTTGAGAGGGGGGGAGGTGGGAAGTTCGGGAGTCTGACATACCGGGTGGGGAGAAACACACAACACCGGAGACCCTCACCTGGTTTAGCCCACCGGTCGTGACGGTTGCCCGGGGTGTGGCTGATGGAAGAACCCAACTTCGAGGAGCCACAGGAGAGAGTTGGGTACCAGTTAGGGGCGGCCACAGGAGCATTCACCACCTGTACGAGACAAATGGAGCGACCAAATGCTATCTGTGTGGTGCTACCCCTAACTAGTACCCCTACACCCCTACACCATATCACGTAGAAAGCACTAGTTCTCGTCCGGTCAGTCAGCCACTACACACAAAACACACATTGGGCTGACCATGCGTTCCGAGTTATCCCGTCAGTTGGCAACCTTCCAAGCCACCGCTTTTAGCGCACCGTGATAGTTTCAAGCGTGTCAGATTGTTTAAAGTGAGGAAAATGCGCTGAGCTGTCGACCTCACTCTCTCCCCCACCCCCACAATCAGACCACCATCCGAGCCGGTCAGTTGTCAGTTGGCAGCACAAGTACCAGCTAAAAGCCAGACATTTTTGCCGATCTCATGCCGCTGCATGACACAGCTGCAAGGGGTTCGACTCATCAGTGGATCCCTCAGTATTCCCCGTGGGCTTTCTGGTAGCTACTCTTGTTTTGAAATTACAGGTTACACAACTACATAATAGTTTCTTTAACCTTTGCTGCCTCTAAAAACGTGGCACGATTGCTTCATTATTGAACATTTGAAAACTGGAGAGTAGTTTGTCTGAACATAAAAAATCTGTTCGACGGGGAGACAAGAACTCTACAGGCCGTTAGCAGCTTGGAACAAATTTTACTCCACTTTGCAGCCACATAGAATTCACAGGCGGTGATGGAGGCGTGTGAATTTGGCCAAGAATCCATGAAGCGATGTTTCAGGTTTCCTCCTGCGTGCAGCCAACATACGCTACTGAGTTGAAGTGGACAGGTAGTGCCGTGGTTGGCTACAACGGCCAATATACCTCCCGCCCTTTACCATCACCCGATGCCAACTTCAGTTGGATCGCCAGGCCAGCGGGTGATGAAAAAATCACCCTCACCACCCGGTATCCTGAGGTCAATCAGTCTGAAGTAAGCTTTGTGGGTGCCGACCGCAAATTTCTGTGAATATCTGGCCGAAGTCCATTAGCCACAGTGGGAGAACCGCGTAATATTCAATAAACTGCCAACAGGCAACCAGAAGTATTTATAGAGGTTACACGATACATAAACCTGGTAGCACAAGTACTGGCTAACGACCCAGACACATGCTTCGCCCATATTCTGCCGCTGTATGACACAGAGCTGTGAGGGGTTCGGTTCATAAGTGGGTCACTAAGCCTTCCCCGTGTGCTTTCTGGTAGATAGTCCAATCGGGAATTTTGTGCTTTATAATTTCCGCAGGGCAATGACGCAGTATGACACCCAACTCGAGGAGGAAAACAAGGTCAACGTGTAATACGGGACCGGTAGCAATAGGGGTCTTATGGGTGAGGCAGAACCACGGTAAGGAGAGCGCGATAATAAGTTGACATTTAAAAGTGTATTTACGCAGAAATTGTTCAAATAAATCTAGTTGTGACCTTTAAAATGAGGGGGGAGAATGAAAAATGACGCTAAGCAACGCTAAATCACCTAGACCACTGAAGCAAATCACCATTGTAGGATTCATGCTGACGTGAGTAATGCGAAGGATAAGAAAACCGAGAATTCGACAGTGAACTCCTGTCTAGCAGGCGGTCGACGAAATTAAAAACCTCTACTTTATAAATTAGTAGGCACTTTTAAAAAATATTAACCACCGAGTTGGGTTTCATGCTGCGTCCTTACCTTCCTCAGATTTGCATCGGTCTGAGTTAAGCTTTGTAGGCACAGAATATCGGTGAAATACCTGGCTGGGCTTTTAATTAATACCTGTGCTGTTAATATAGTATATCCTGTAACCTCCACATAAACTGTAGTAGTTTCTATGGGAGGGGGAGAGGGTGAAACATTACTTCAAAGACGCGTCTAAGCGTGTTTTATTTGAGCTTTGGAACCATTCCGTAATCACAGTGTCAAGATTAGGCGAGTACGGTCGTGTTTGAAGCAGATCGACGCTGTCTTAGATGCCCCTGAGCTGGTGCGTCGTTATGGCGTATGGCACACTAGTCGAGTTTCTTATTGATTTTTTGAAAGATTGCGCACACACTGACTTGTCACTATGATTTGTCCAGAAGGGGGAATTAATTCGTCCGCCATCTCTGTTGGCCTCTCTGGACTCACCGTCGTAAAAATGAAGCAGACACATCAAGCATTACTGTTATGTATCCCGCTGTCATCGTTTGGGTGCGTACATGATGGGCAGTCAGTACTTCCATCTACTGAAGTCTACGGAGACCTTTTGTTCGAGACAGCGCGCTAGCAATATGGTTGCTTATTTTAGCGATTCCTGCTGTTTGGCATAAACTTTCTTGCTTAAAAATAGTTAGTCTTCCTGAACGAAATAAGGATTTTTGTCGGATGGCAAATACACATTTAGAGTAATTTAAATTCCACCACTGAATTTGATTTGTTTTTTTTGCGTTAATTTCGCCTTTTAAGATGGAACTGTCATCTCTGGCAGGATCTGCAGATAGGGGAAGTAAAAAATAAGAAGCAACGTTGGCTACTAATGTTGTTAAATTTTGGAATTTTAGAATAGATTTCCCAAAGCAAACCAATGAACCCCAATCAGCGCATCTTTCTTTTCATGTGCAGAGGGCAAACAAGTTAGGTTCCGACGCTCCAGATAACACTGGAGATTTTTACATGATGAAATTAGGTCATCCTTTTCTGTGACTTTTCTCCAATAATCGGTATAAGGCCTTATAACGCAAAAGCTAGGCATTTAGGGAAATTTCGGTAAATAATGGTCCTGCAGTCTCACCTGGTGTTCCCCTTGTGTTATGCCATCGGAAATGATGTGAGTAGTCATGATTACGCTAGCTGGTATTCTCGTAGGCAGTTATGAACAGGGATTTGCTTGGGAAGTTTAGAATTACATCGTTTCGAGAATACATGCATGAAGTTAGATTTCGGGAATGGATGGGCTAGGGATTTGGGTTTAGGGTTGAGACCAGAAAATTACGGTTAGGTTTGGGGCTAAGGTAAGCTATTAACCTCAACGACTAACCATAACCGCTAAATAAAACTAATAGACATAATTAGTAACCCCAACTGCTACTCCAAACTGCTAATACTGACTACTAACCCTATCAATCCTAACTAATACCTCTAACTAAGAAACCCCAGCGTCTTACCCTAATAACAACTTATCCTAACTTAAAACCATAGTTCCATCCGGAAACCAAATCCCAAATGTCTTAACCACAGCCCTAAACCTGAAACTCTCATCCTCTGATCACAATCCCTATCTTAGCACACCCAAAACTTAACCTTATACCTCCATCCAAAAGTATCTATTTCTCAACTCCCCAAACACACCCCAACAGCCCTGTCGATAACTGCCTAAGAGCATGCAAGCCTACGTAACCATGACAACTCAAACCGTTTTAGTAAGCATACCACAAGGTAACGAACAAGTAGAGCTGTAGAACCATTCGCTACAGAAATTTCCTTGCAGTTTCGAGGCAATCTAAAGGAAGTAATTTTGAAATTGGAAAGCCCCAAACTATACGTATCGAATTCTGAAGTAAAATCCGATAAACATACGTTTATGACAAGGCGGCAAGGTGGATGATAAGTTCACTTCCAAGTTCATCGCAAAAAAGGGCAATTACACAGTATTTTACCGGGAAAAATATCAAATTCCATTTTACTGTAGTTGTCGAGCCAACTATTGCTTGAGTATTCATAAAAATGTAAAACATATGTTCAACAGTGCCCTTTTTTACTTTTTAATCCATCTTCTGATCCTGTTACCGTCAACGATAATCCTTTTGTTTTCCGAAGGTACGTATACTTTTAAAGCTCAAATAAAAAGATTGGAGAGAGTCAACTGCCACTATACAAGTAGCAGCTATAATATGACGTCCGAAAAGCTCCAGAGCTCAGCAATTATCCCTCCACTTCATAGGTTTTTGCCCTAGTCTTCTTCGTCTGCGTTTGGCCTCTACTGTTCTTTCATATAAGCCGCGCTATCAGATGGTTTTGTTTACTATTGTTTCACTTGCCACCACCTGGTAGCTACAAATTATTGTCTCCGCGAATTTCGATGGAAACAAAACGTGCACTTATCACGGAATCAATAAGAAAGCCTTGAATCGTAAAACAAGTGACAATTTGCGGGCTCTTTGTTTTCCTCGGCATGTCTACATCATCAGGATCTTTGTATGTCTTTGAAGTATGCAGTCTTTATAATCCAGCCTCCTAACCCAAGTGGTCTTCCGCAGAGGCTAAGGGTTTATTCACAAACACAACAATGAATTGCGGAAATTTTCTATGTTTCAAATGAATAACCGGCTATATTTTACTCACTAAGAAAACTCAAAGAAAACGCATTTATTGGTTCATTCAGCTTATCGAAAACTACTCCGCTACACGATCCCAGAAGTCGACCAAATGGCATGTCGTATCGATTCCGTCTATAGAGCATCAGACCTTTTTTCTACGCTATGAGGAGGACATCACATAGTGCTCATAAAATGGTGCCTTGGATTGGAACCATGTTGTGTATGTGAAAAGCAGCACTAATAACTATACAAGCAGGATGCTCTGTAAATAGACCTTTCACGGCCTCAAAAATATCATAATAAGGAAACTTTTAAACCCGAAAGATACTCTTTTCGCGAGTAAAAAATTTGAAAAAGATGTTAGTTGCTACCAAATCAGCATGCACAAGATAGTCTTGTGCATTCTTTCTATAAAATATTTGTGAATTAATAAGGAGACCAAAAATAATTGAGAAAAACAATAACTACTTAAGTATACATTTATATAGAGTGTAACTTTTGCAGGCGGCCGGAAAGAAGCTCCTTTAAAAGCCGGTATCCTTACGTCACAGAAATATCTTGGAATTAGGCTGCACTCTAATAAATATTACAACCTTACTTAGTTGATAAAAACACATTACAGAATTTCTGCTGAAATTTCATGAGATAGCAAATCAGCTGTATTGTCTTGTGTGAGAGGCTTATCTGGCTTATCTGGCCTGATAGAAAGGCAATACAGGGCGGTCCGTTGTATCTTTAAGTGTCAGTGATGAACGCTGTTGACGTTATCAATTTGTGATTATTAATGACTCGTCGCGCGGCGACCACCTGTGAGGGCTCTGAATAGAAACTTTAAGGCAGGGCTGCAACATTCGCTCCTCTATCCTGCAGGCATTTGAGTTGTCCTAATGAAGTCACACTTGGAGAAATTAAAACATCTCCAGCAGAACAAAAATATCCTCATAAAGAGGCCAGAAAAGGGAACAGGCCTTGTTTCAATGGACAGAACAGATTACATTAGGAAAAGACAATCAATTCCGTCGAACGGATGAGGTTGAAATGCAACTGACCAACTGTCTGAAAAGACTTCAAACGGATGGCTTCATAAGCTAACATGACGTAGAGCGTCTCCGTCCCGTCGGCACGCATGTACCTCTATTGTACGGCTTACCAAAAATCTCAAAAGACGGTATACCTGTTCGTCCCATCCTAGATATGAGGAACTCGCCGTACCAAGCGATAGCCAAATGGCTAGTGGACAAACTTAATCCCATACAGTATCAGCTAACACTCCCTGGCCACCGAAATACCTTTGAATTCGTTGACGGTGTGAAAGGCCCCAACCTGAATGGCATGGATGTCCTGTCTCTTTTTACGAATGTGCCAGTCACGGAGACATTCAACTACATCTGTTAATTCATTACTTCCGATCAACAGGGTATAGGAATACCAGTGAATGCGCTCAAGGAACTGTTATAAAGATGTACCTTGAATGTGCAGTTCCTATTTGGAAAACCCTGTACAGACAATTCAATGGAGTAACCATGGGCTCGCCTCGTGACCCACTTCTGGCAAATATATTCATGAAAAAGTTGGGAATTTTACAGCTTCGTCATCGAATAAACCGTCTGAAATGTTACGGGTGCTACGTGGATAATATATTCGCGGTTGCATTTGAATAAACTGACATTTCAGCTCTAATGGGTACCATCAATCAGGCGCACCCGTAAATCCAATTTACATTGGAACAAGAACAGTTTGAATAGCTCCCTTTTCTGGACGTGCTTATGAGTAGAGGGCGTAGGGTCTATCGTAAGAAAACATGCTCCAGGAAATATAACAATTTCGGGAGTTTTTACCGCTAAAATTTAAGCGTAATTTGGTGCGCTGTTTGACAAAAAGAGTGAAAAGGAGCTGCTTGGCCAGTAGCCTTGAAGGAGAGCTTAAGATTTAGAACGCAATTTTAACAGAACGAATATCCATATCTATTTATTGTTAAGAACATTGCCTGAAAGACCACCAAAGTCCCACTGTTAGCTGCAGGCAAGAAAATACTTTTCATCATGGTCCCATTTCAAGGTGACGCAGCAAGTTAACTCTTAAGAAGGCACCTAAATCAAGCTGTATCAACAATCTTTCCAGCAGCGGACGCCCATGTACTATTTTCGAATACTCCCATCCTATATGAAGAAGGTAAGACAAACGGCCAGTCCAGACCACCTCTGCGTGCCTCTATTTCTTTAGCTGTTCCCGTGGGACAGAATATATTGTTCACACAAGCCGGACTTTGTCCAAAATGATAAGAGAACGACTTCCAGCATGGTTAGGCAAGGGTCAAATAAAGAACAAACAACTCCATTCTCGCGCTTATGGTAAACACAGGTCATCACATTGATGCCTTCCGGCTGATTTACAAGGTCCCCTCAAGCTGTTCCAAATTCCCGAGACAGTGGCTGCCAGCTATGGCAGAAACGGCTGCAATCAGGTTACGCATGTCGGTCCTGTGCGCCCAAAAGAACTTCATGCAGGTGCCGCAATTACCATAGCCGAGAGCCACCAATCCAACCACTCGCAGTTAATTACTTGTCCCGGCGGCCATCATCCTTCTGACAATGAACAGAAGACTGACCGCAATTTTGTCTCCTCCCCCCACCCCGACAACCACACGATTTTGATTTTCTAATTGCCCACATATTTCACTTAGGTACACATGCATATAAAGGTAGAACCCTGAGGAGTATTTGTCAAAAGCAGGCTTGTGCTCGCCAAGTCGCCGTTTGAATTTTTAAATGACAATTTTCCAAACTGTAAAACAAAATAAGTCCTGAATCCTTAGTAACTGGCCTCACAGCTGCCTATTCTTTTCCCAACGTTTTTGCTGATTATCAATGCTTGCGTTTATTATTGGCCGACATAACTGAAAATAGGTATGAATCAAACGCACTACCTATGCTATTACTGCTCTGAAATAGGAAAAAAATATACAAAGCATCACTTCAAATCCCTACCGAATGTTACTTTGCTGTTGTTTTCATAACTTTCCTTAGTTCTGCACTTCTATCCAAACCCCGGACATGAAATTTCAATCTCCGTAAAACGAATTACACTACAACATAGATCCGTGATTGTGTTTCGAGACAGCCCAACAAAGTGTGAATTATACCACCCCAAACCTTTAAATACGTAAAATCCTTAAAATATTCGGGAACAATAGAGAATTAAATAAAAACGAATGTATGTAGAATATTATTTTTCAAAACATAATATAGTTAGCTCAAAATATATTTGAAGGCTATCTCCGGGTTTATACATCCTTAAAATGAGTGCGTTACTTCCGAGACTCATTAACTAATTTCCAACTTGTTAACATTTGAGTACAAAAAGAAATCAGAAGCGACTAAGTCGGGTTCTGAAGAAGGCTACCGATCAAGGTCTAACCAACTGTGCATAAGCCAAATCCCACAAGCAATCCGCTGTGTTATCTAACTGAAAGTGAACTCTCTCTCTCTCTCTCTCACTCTCTGTGCGTGTGCTTGCGGTTCATAGGAGTCATGTTTTCGTCAGACAGGCGGTTAGTGAATTGTAGAAACGTTTGTCTACTGGCTTTAATGCTTTCCTTCTTTCCCTCTAGTGGTTACATTACCCATCTATGAGATGATTTGGTTGCTTAGACGCTTGAAGGAAAGCTAATCTTTCGTTAATAGTCACAAATAGCCATAAAACACTTTAAGAACCTACATATTTTTCTTAGTTAGAGGGCTAAATTAAAGAGTAATTCTGACTAATAGATGGGTCCTGGTTTAACGTTTTTGGGAACATACAAATCTAAATGCTATTTTCTTCCATATGGCTTCACATTAGGGTGAATAAATGGGCTTCATCCAATGTTCCAATTTCGGCACTTTGCCAAGTTTCATCTTTTACACTGGCCGATGGTTCGTCGTGGAAACCGCCATCATTAGTATATGTAGGCGCTCCTGCCAAAGCTTGGTTCACTGACAGAGTTCCTTTTTAAATGAGTGCTTTAAAAGATCTTAGTAAGGATTATGAGTGGTTCTGCACTTTTTTCAAAGAACGCGTGTAAGAGAAATAAGTCCTGCAAATAGACATGATGATTACTTAATACGGCTACTGCAAACAAAAACAGCGACATAGTGAGTAAATTTGTAGTCCGTGGTGCTTTTGAGGTTTGCTTGTGGTAACATAAACTCACAAGGCCAAACTGAAGGGTCAAGGTCAGCTCAATGGCGGCCATACGGGGTTGAACACCAGGCCATTTACCTCTACTGAACATAAATCAACTCTCAAGGGAGAATTCCTGTTTGGTTAAAATCTCCTGTACTCGAGCATCACCTCAGTGAATCTGAAAACTTTGTCCTAGTTTTTTTAAAGGAACGCCTTAGTACGGACCATAGCGACAAGGTTTTAGACTTTCGATGACGATTTTAATCTAATTTTTAATTACTTTAAGCATGAGGCATAATAATTCAATGGTGTCGTTTAAGAGTTTTAGTCTCAACTACAATTGTCTGTAATGTTTTACTATCCACCAATGCTTTTGATGCAGACTAGGGAACTGCAAATCACGCAGCCAACAGTTAAGCGTCTGATGGTATGATCTTAACCTCCCTTAAGTATACACAAAAGCGGTTGTATTTTATCAAAATTCTCTGCCATCTGCGTTTAAAAGGATGGAATTTTGGTTCAGGGAAACTACTGAGCATCGCTCAGAAGCCACACGCGACCCTATACTTTGTGCGTGTTACCGGTAGTATCTGTTGGAAGGGAATCTGTTGATTTAAGAAGACATAAGCCTGGAACGCCTGCCATGTTTGTGTGCCTACTGTTGCTAGCTGATGGACGGAAAGTCAGGCTGCAATGGTTAATTCATAACGTGACCGCTATGGCACACCCACACATGTGAGATCGGAGCCATTCATCCCCGACCCCCTCCCCTTGTGCGAAATCCTGGTGCTTGTTTTTGGAGGGCCAGGTCGTGCAGATAGTACGCGCAGACGAGTTCATCAGCAGCTGCGCCCATGCTCCGCACCAGTCCACTGACCGGCCTGGACGGTGGCTGGGGCCCGGGATTGGGAATAGCGAGTGAGTTCGACGGCTCAACGCATTTATCTCACTATAAGCACTCAGACACGCCTGAGGCTATCACGCTGCACTAGAAGTTATGACTTGGAAGGTTGCCAACTGATAAGATAACTCAGAGCTCGCAGTCAGCCCAGGGTTTTTGTGCGGAGTGGCCGAGCGGTGGACTAACAGTCAGATTGCAATGCTTCCTTCTTACTGCGGCCTCAATGATACTTCCACTCCGTGGGATCCTAGCCAGGTGTGGAGCGGCTCCTGTCACGATATTCGCATGCTTCCTCTCCCGTCTCAGGTCTTCTTGACTCAGTCCTGACATGGGAGCCTGGTTTAGGAGTAAGGAGGAAGGAGGAGGAGGAGGAGGAGGAGGAGGAGGAGGAGGAGGAGGAGGAGGAGGAGGAGGGAGGAGGAGGAGGAGGAGGAGGAGGAGGAGGAGGGAGGAGGAGGAGGAGGAGGAGGAGGAGGAGGAGGAGGAGGAGGAGGAGGAGGAGGAGGAGGAGGAGGAGGAGGAGGAGGAGGAGGAGGAGGAGGAGGAGGAGGAGGAGGAGGAGGAGGAGGAGGAGGAGGAGGAGGAGGAGGAGGAGGAGGAGGAGGGTAGGAGTGCAGCGCAAGTCTACTATTACTACTGCTACTACAACCATTACTACTACTACTACTACTACTACTACTACTACTACTACTACTACTAATACTAATACTACATCTACCTCTTAAATAGTAAAAAACAGCATGAAAACTTCTCTCACGTGCGATGGCTAACCGGTTCTTTTTCATTTAGATTTCGGCTTAAGTTTTTGCTCTGAGTCCATGTGGACATTGGTAAATTAATGTTATACTTTCTTTTACAATGAGAGTACGGTCTTGCTTAGCAATTACTCCGTGTCATGTTAAAGTATTTTCTTCGAAGGTACCAGATACATTCTCTGTTGAGTTAAGCTCACGAAAAAAACTACCAATGTTTTCTCTACTGCAAACCAAAAACTAGGCCGCCTGGGTTTTATAAAAGCTTCGTTTCTTATTTGACGGTCGAGCACGCGAAAAGAACATCAATCGTCATTTCTTCTTCAAAAAAGAATATAAAGACTTAACTTCCAAAGTCGAATTATTATTTATCTGGGCTTCCAAACTCCAAATCTCACTTACTGCCTCAGTTATACAAAATAAATAGAATGAGGGTTCTACTCAGAATTACACGAACATAACTTGACCGTTCAGTGTGGAGCCCACATAGCCCTACTTGCTGTCCGACTCCTGGGGAAAGGTCGAAAATAAAAATGCTGAGGCGAATGGGTTTTGCGGAAATCGTGCTCTGGAACTCCAAGGAGAAATCGACCACCTTGGCTATCCATATCCTTTCATCATTCTCATTCTTATTCACCTCTCTGTAGATGCACGAAGGCGACCATCGGTTGCCTGAAATAGCTTTTAAGTGCCATTTGGTCGGCAAGCGTTTTTATCTCTGGTGAAAGACACATGCATCACGCGGAAAGGCTCTGGAGACGAAACGGGGGTTTCGTCGTTAGATGCAGCTGCTCGAAGTCGCAGACGTGTAAACAGAGGAGACTTCGCTCCTGAATTGCTAACTCGGGCTTGGTAACTGCTTTTATACTTTATGGTAACTGATACTTTACCTGCCTAGGATCGCACAGATATGATGAACCAGAAATAAATACTACAGACAGCTATGAGAATATGTGTTGAATATGCCAAAATGAGAGGTTGATATATAGTTGCGTGCGCGTTTGAGCTCTCGGAAGACGCACTGGTTCGGTTATCGTCAGAGTAGGCAGAGCTGCAAAATCGCAAGCTAGTTCAGTGCCCTACGGCTGCACATTCAGATACCAAACAGTGATGAGTACAGTCAAATGCTCGACGTGTCTAACCATTATAAATCCCAAGGATAGTATAAAACTTACTTGCCATTTTCGCAGGTCATATAATATATAAGACTAATAATATTTGCGTGTTCGTCACTGCGCGTCGATATTTTTGCCTCAGACCAGTGAAAAATGCTGGGGTTGGTTGCATCTACTGGGACGAACGGTGCTTTAATTTGTTCAACGTCAGTAGTAAACACGTATAATGCAGCACTGAGGAAACTTGAGGTGAGGACGAATCGTACAATACAACAAAAGTCTATAAAAAAGAAAGAAATTTATTTAGCTGTCTTTCTCTATAAATCAGTTTACAACGTTGAAAAAATTTTAACACCGGTATGATATTACAAGGGTCATCTGGCAAACATTCTATGAGTTGCATGCACAACTTTTATTTCATCGCCAAAGATCTCGTGAGGAAGGTAAATCAGGAGTAGTCTGGAATCTCACTTCATGCAATAGTGCAGTGACATTAATAACAGTTTTCTCGAATCTCTTTAGCAACTAGAAGAAGCAAATCTCTTCAATTAACTTAGGGTAACCGTTTACGTGACCATTTATGGGTGGAATATATTTCGGTTATAAATTGATTTAGGGCACTTATCGGAGGGTGGTAGCTGCAAATCGTGAAAACTTCTTTTTCACGAAGCCTCTTTACACCTTCTCTTGTGGTGGTCGTTGAACATATCATCTCCAAATATTTTCCAGAAAGCACTAGATATAAAATTCATACGTTTTCCCAAAGCCATATAGGATTTACCCTTTGATGCTGATTTCAACTATACTCGGTAACCCCGCGTGAGTGTTCATCCCGAGGTTTTTTTAAATTCTTGACTGAGCAATGGTAAGGGATTTTATGCCTAAAACATTTAATTTTGCAGGCATTGGATCGCTGCAAACTGCGTTGTTCCTTATGCCTCGTTCGGTATTAGTAACTAGGAGACCACGACCTTGGTCTGCTTCAAGGTCAGTAATTCCGCTTCGGACATAAAAATTCTGAAGCCAGATTTCAACAGATCTTTCATTAACTTATCTCAAGCCAAATATATATTTCTACTGTTGGTGCAGTCCCTTCAGCAAGCGGACCGTGGATATGGACCTCAACTTCTACCCCATTCCCCTGGGGAGGCAGTTCAAAAACTTATGCACCGACCCATAAAACCTAATGACGGTTTTCGAGAACTTTGGAGCTATAAAATGGTTCGGTTGTGGTAGTTGGTTAAAAGATTCTGGTTTTTATATGAAATGTAACAGAAATATCGTCGTGGGATGAACGTCTCGGTAAGTCAATTATCCGACTGTATATTTTATTCGAATCTAAATTGTTGGAATGTCATCTGTTGATAAGGAAAACGTGAGCAGATTTTACAAATAAATTTAATGTTCGCAATAGATTTGGGTTGCTGTAACTGCGAAAAATTACTCAATACTGAAAACATATCCTGAGTTAAGTGGCTAAATTTACGAGGCTTATTTGTCTTTAGGAAGAATTTAAAAATTTTGCTCGGCATTAATTTTAAAAGATAGGATTATATGGAAGAGTGGGAGTACCGGCAAAGACAACGAAAACCAGGATAACCATTTATGAGTTAGTAACCGTCGCCAAACTAGTCTGCATAACCTGGGATTCGAACCTCAGTTCCCTTGTCATCGAACGTTAAGTAGCCTGTCTAACAGTGAGTCACAGGCTCATGAGCTTGTCAATTGTGATCTGAAATATTAGCAGTCATAGGAAATTGAATTCACCATGGTCTTCCCGTTGCGCCTTGGAGCTCACTCTAGAGCTTTCATAGGTAGTCGCGTAAGAAAGAGCGAAATTTGCAGAGAAGAAGTGCCGACAGAGATGGGCAGGTTCCGTAACCTGACCGTTAGATGCCCCTTTGTACGATATTATTGTAATCATGGAAGAAGGTTATGACCACGTAAGTTAACTGAGACTCGGCTTCTGATCCGTAAAGCCCCTTTGTAGCATGGAAGATAACCGATAGACTGATCAGAACTTTGTCACCCGAAATTCATTGGTACCGTTGAAATGCTGCGCAAGTAATAGCGTTTCTTGACCTGTCAAAAAGGTGCTTTTAGACTAATCCTATTTAAAGTTTGGTAATCTGATAATGCACACGATCTTAGGGTCCCTTTAACGAATAGCGCGGGAGTGAACATTTAAATTGTTTTTTAAAGGACGTGGACTTATCTCTAATGCACCACAGGGACACTGATTAACTTGGTGTTTCTCTCCAAGGAGGGTCTACATGGCTGCGTTTGCAATTAATACATTTTAGGAGCTCCTCTAGTTTTATTTTTTTCTGCTGTCATAGGGTGTAAAGTCTGCTTTATTGGCGAAATCCCATTTATTGCCAAATCCTGCATCCTACACTGAGTATTTTTTGAAATTTCCAACTTAAAATTTAACATCAGTCTGCTTAGAAGGGAATATTTAAATGCATAGGCAAAATGCCGTTGTGATATAGTTTGATATAGCTTGATAAGCATTCTAAACACAGGACCATTTGCGGAAGGGGCTCCGAGGCAAACTATTATTGCTTGATATGCGTGAGTTAGGTCTGAGGATACCATGATAAATACCGAAAAATAATCTACGAGACACAAAACGTTGAAAATTTTCCTGGGGTCACTGTATAAAGCCGCGCACAACAGATAAGGAGCTTTGGAACTGAACTGCGGTTGTAGTAAACTTGCACTTTGTAGCTATGGGCTTCGTCTTGATATTTGAAAGAACGTTTCAGGCGTGTAGCAACATAAAAAATGCTGTTCCTTGCAGCTAAGCTATGAGCAGTTCCCAACACTTGTATTCTTCAAGTGTTTTCAAGTGATTTATCAACTTATATTAGGGCAATTAAGCCCTGGGCCAAACACAAAGTTTCACTCAATGTCCTCTAGCCCGTATTATGGGCCCAGTTCACATGACCTTTGATAAGTCCGGTCCCATTGAAAACTCGATTTAGCATGCTTCCTCAACTTACTCTTTAAGTGTATTGCTCCTGGTTTATTGAACTAATTATTTACCCAGTCATATATTTGGTCAGCTATAAGTTAAATGGTTAATAAACGACTTTTTCGTTTGCAAACGGTCAACTTTGAGGTAGGATTTTTGTACGAGTAGGAAAGCTCAGAAAATTAGGCGCCTGACTCCGATTCTCCGTCGGTTTCATCCTTCCCTATTTCAGAAAAGGAATGAGACTCAAATATCCAATTAGGCTAGGGAGATGCAGGACGTAACACGTGGCAGGGATTGGGCTGACATTTTCCTTAGCACTACAGGTTTAGAATTAACCCACGATCTGATTATTTGCACCTGTGGGTGAGCCACTTTTAACGCTCCTTGATCATTCCGTTTGTGATATTTGTCTATAACCAAGGTAAGAATGAAGAAGAAAATAAGATCCACCTCAAATTTTACATTTTAGCTAAAAAATGAAACTTTCAAGATGGCCAAAAAACTGAAATATGTACAGAAACCTTGTTTGATCAAAACCTAAAGCCCACTGAGCAACTGATCCTTAATTCAAATTTTTTTCTTTAAATTCGCTTGGCAAAACGCACCTTATTTCTGCTTGCGGGTCTTTTGAGCCAGCTCTGTAAGCGCCAGCTCGAAGGATGACCCATTTTCCCGGAGTTCAGTTTCCGTAGAACTGCGAGCGGACTGTGTTGAGGTCGCACTGTACAAAAACAGGATCTGCATTGTCAGGACAAGGGAATAGGAACCACCCACCATACATGCGGTTTGCGCCCAATTTCCGGGAACTTCGGTTTACGATTAAAATGAGAGGTAGGGTTAAGTTTAGGATCAGGTTTAAGGTTGGGGTGAACGTCAGCGCTAGGGTTGGGGTCAGGAGTACGTTAAGGTTTGGGCTCATGTTAACTGTAGAGTTTAGGTTTAGGCCAGGGCTAGGGTAAAGAGTAAGATTGCAGTTTATTTTTGTATTAGGATTAGGGTAAGGATAAAACTACGTAAATTTTCACCTTTTCAAAAATTTCTCGCAAGGTCACCCATGTTAAGTGGACGGGGCGTTCCTATTCCCGCGTCCTGATTAGGCGGCCTGATTAGTCATCCTGATTAGTCATCCTTGCCACTGCATTGTTGCATGGCATGCGTTTGTCAAGCTGCACTGTGTTTTCGCGGGGCCTTGTCTATTGCGTGTCGCATGTATTGGTGGAAGGTTGACGTAATGTCTCCTATTATCAGGTCACATGCAGTCGATATCTATCTCATGAACTGGTAATTGAAATTCTGAAAGGTGATTTCGATTTGAAAAGATTACGTAAGGTTGTACGGCAAATTATCGTGCAGCATAAACGCATGATATTTTAGTCACGTCAGAATGTCGGCTTTTGAATGACATTCTCTTAGGCCGCCTTCGAAAACCATACTCCGTAAAAAGTTACTAGTTAATTAGTAGGTATTTTTTCCATTGATCTTCAATGCCCTTAAAAAGTCTAATATCTTTTATAGAAAAAATGCATAAAAATATTCATTCCTTTATTCATTTAGCGGAAAGCCACTTCTTCGAATTTGATGATCGATAAAGGGGTATCTTTCGGCTTAAAAACGTTTTCTACTCTCAAACAATTTTAAACTCAAACTTCCGTTAAACTTACATTTAAGGTTCAAAAACTACAATTTGTATATTTTTGTGTAAGGTATAATTATACATTTCTCAGTTTTATTAACACGACATCATACAATGCTCATAACTTTTAGTCGTTAATGTGGAAAATGTTGTACATTTTAAACGGAGCATCATACAGTCGACAGATACGATGCCTTATGAAGTTACATTTAACAGCCTCAAAAAGCTCTTAATTAGAAACTTTTTAAAACCAAAAACTACACTTTTATTGATTATAAATTCGAATTAGGCGTAATTCTCTACCCAATGAGTGCGCGAGAGAGACTAATTTGGTACATTTTTTTCTATAAAATATACTTGCATTTCTAACTACATGGAAAATGAATTCGAAAACTTCATGTTACTTACGTGGTCATTCTTTATAGAATATAGTACTTGCGGGCGGTCGGGATGGTCGTTCACAAGCCGGCATCCTGGAGTGACTGAAATATCTTGGGAGTATGCTGCACGACAATGCACCTTACAATACTGCTTAAGTAATCATTTCAACTCGAAAACACATTGGAGCATTTTGGTTAATATTTCATGAGCTAGCACATCTACTGAAAGAGCTAGTTCAAGTCAACTCGGATATAACTCCTGGTTTCCTCACCACCAACAAATCCAATGCACTTTGCAAATAGTATTACACGCTCACAGTCTCGACTTTGAACGTTGACCACTCAGGCCTACGCAGAACTAATAGCCAAGCTGCAGTGGCCCCTTCTTAATGTTGCCTTTGTGGCATTTTCAGCTAAGCGAGATCTGAGACCCCCTGAATTAAGCGTGGTGCGTGTGCGTTAGGAATCATTTCCTGTGTGGCACACGCAGGCGGGCTGGTTGGCTTTTGTCAGTCACTGCATCCATAATAACTTCAGGACCATCTTGCCATCGGAACATGATGGGTGTGGGAAGCGTGAGGTAGATGCAGCCCAAGTCAGTTTTACTGGAGAGGCGAGGCCCATGGGCATTCAGATTGACAGATGATGCCCATTCGAAGCATGTGCTCGAACTCGGCCTTGGCGGCAGACGGTCGTGCAGGCGCGAGACGGCGAGGTCGAGAAAACACAGGAGGCTCGTCGTTTGGATGTGGTGAACAACGTCGTTCGGTGGGGTAGAGGTGCTGAAGTTGGGACGGGTGAGTCCAAGGTGCTTGACAATGAACTGCCGATATGGACTATCAGATACAGGGTCCAGAACGGCGAGTTGGCGGGACACCTCTGAAGAATGAGTACCTCAAACGATCAACTTGATGGTGTCGGACGCGTAAACGGGCGTAGCGGTAGTCGACCATAATATCGAAAGCGGCGAGAAAATCTGCACTGAGGATTTCACAGGGGATATCAACAACGACAAAGACCCAAGGGACGAGACGCCGGCGACCAATGTCAAGGGAGAGGGAGCGGGTCAGGAAGGTGGTGTTGACGGCCTGAAGGAAGAGGCACCAGGGTTGGGGCACCAATGGTTGGCTGCTGTGGGAGGGATGACACTCGGTTGAACAGCAGTATCAATCAGGATTTGTCTGCCACTCTGAATGTCGCAGACGTAGAAGGCGAGACCAGGGCTGGAGACGCCAGTGATATTGGTCGCATTGACCTTCAGACTGATCGGTTTTACCCGTTTGCTCTGCTTGGAGACGAAGGAGCAGGGAAAGATATGTAGTGACGGGCTCTGGCGCCGAAGGTGGTGTGATATCAGCAGGTGGCTGCTGAGGTGGGACGAGACGATGATGGCTGGAAAGGCTGGTCAGCTGAAATAGGTGGATTCCGGAATGAAGAGGCTGTTGTATCTTGCAGGAAAGCCACCGGTTCGGCAAGCTGCGAGAGCTCAGCCTTCAGGTGTGAGAGGGGAGACACAGAAGGAACTGGCGAAGTTGGGAGCGCAGCAGGCTGTGGCCCGACAATGGTGGGCATCTGCATCAGCCTTTCGGCCGTAAGATAGTCAGAGGCAGAAGCCAAAATATGCTGAACTCCTAGTGGAAAGCTGTCCATTTTCAACATCTGAGTATATCGTAGATTTGAAAGAAGTGGCGTTCTTTAGGGGTCACCGAAGTTAACAACACAAAGGTTTCCCAAATCAGAAGTCAGGGAAAACGGGTTAGGTAGGACAAGCTTTTACCGAGGAAACGAGGGTCTCCGCGCGCAGTTGACACCAGTTGCTCTCGTCTCTCCGCTGTTAAGACCACTTGGCCCCAGGGCGTCATTTATGGTCTGCAGCTAATCAGTGAAATGACGCAGGTGGATTGGTTTAGAGCATTTGCTAGGCTGGTGCCAAGACTCGCGTAGTCCCAGCAGGAGTGGAAGACGGGCGATGCGAGTCGGTGTCTGCACCGGCCCTCACGTGAGCCGACTGCCTCGACCAAGAGCGGTGAACTAAGAGGCGCGCGTGGGAACGGACTGCCAACTGTCAACCAAAGTATCGGCCCTCAGCGCAGCTCCCTGGAACTTCTGTATTATTTCAAGCCATTCGAAGTTTTTAATTATACTTGATTAGAACAGGTACAGTGAATATCACTAGGACGCCTAAATTAACCGGGCATTTGTGTGAGCATCTGACGTGGAAAGGCAGGTCAGGATAAAGTTTATTCGAGTGCCATGATAATATCTTTAGAACCGAAGAAACCAGGGCTAGACAGATGCTGTTTTTGTGTAAACAAAATATCTTCACATCGGAGCCCGAATTTGTGCTAGCCCATACGTGCTCCTGCAGATTAGGTGGTTTGGTGAGCGATGGTCGGCACATAAAAACACGACGTATACGTAAAATATAGTTTATGTGCTGCTAAAGTGCAACAGTCTAGTTTGACAGGACCAGGTCGCCTATGGCATGGTTCGTAACTGAACTATTACCCCTATTTTTGTTATGAAGCCGCATTCTCTGATGTGGCACAATTAACATTCATGTACCGTGAAAGTTCAGGTGTCACGTTCCTGACCAGCCCAGTGCTAAATACCAAGTAGGTGGTGTGGTTTTTTGAACCCACTTCCAGGGCGACAGAACTGAGGAGGTAAATTTGACATTTTCAAAGCACAGGTGTGACTGTTGGCCGGAAGTCAAGTGTGTATTAGTCAGCATAGCGAAAATGCCCATCAAGATCTCACTGAGCAAAGGACACCGCGAAATGTCATGACGAGGGTTATGGCCTTGACGAGCGAAGGACAAGCGGTGATTTTATTTAAATAGCAAAAACTGTGTGTAGGCCAAACCGCCTCCAATTTGGCAGCGGCTATCAGGTACGTAGACGACGCTTGGAAGAAGTGTCACTACAAGTACCCAGAACAAATAGTTTCCAGATAATTGAGATCAATAAGTGCAAACAGTTTCAAACTCGTTTTCCGCTTTTGGGCTTTTCAATTTACATGAACTGGGAACTGCGACGTGGTTCAGCGTTTTACTGTGTAATAAACAGGTAAGGTAAAAATAAATCCGCTTAAGACGGGACAACATTTGTACCTTTGGTGCTGATGGAATAAAAAATGGCAAATACATGCGCGAAAGTTGATGCTTGCCATGTGAGAAATATGGCAATAATATATGAGGACTCGCAGAGGTGAGTTGTCCTCGACAATGGCTACTTGCACGACATCACAAGGGCGGTAGGTCGAAATTTGATTGTAATGCAGAAGTAAATGAACATATGCCAAGACAACCGTACATGTGGTGAATTGCGTGGTTAGACTGTTCTAATCGTGACGACGACGAGGATGATGGTGTAGGAAACGCGAAAGACTCTCAACAAACCCGGACTACCCTGACTTATGTAAGATATCATAATTAAACTTAAAAACTGGCTGGTCACCCAGCACACGTACCATGCGGGGCAGCTTCAGCAGGGTTGCGTTCGTTCATTAAAACAAATAGTACAGTTAAAGAAAGGTTACTAGACAGTCAAAGGCGAGTTTGTTTGGCGTCTCCACAATGATCATGCTGGTGGTAGTGACGGTGGCAGCAACAGCCGTGGCAACGACGGCAATTTCAATGATAATTATGGTGACAATGGACACAAATGTGTGTTCAGATGAGTTGTGGGAATAACTACCGATGTTTCATCCTCATCCCGGCTCGTGTTGAAAATTAGCAGGTTTGCCCAACGTAACGCGAGGCTGCTTCCGGCATAGGGTACGCCAAAAATCTGAGACACCTGGTCCATTTGTGGAGAGCTGGCTTGAAATAACTAATTTTTATCCTTATCAGTGTCAAAGGCAAACAGACCGCAGTCAAGTAACTTACCATAGAAGTATGCCCTAGGCTTATCGAACGCTCACGCATCAACTGTCTCTGTTCGTAGTCGAAGCCCAGTCTTACTATCCGAAAAACTACCTGAGCCTTACTGTCAGAAGTGATTAGAATATTACGCTGTTTCCAGTTGCTAAAGTCCAAGGTCGGGATGAAAAGAGTGCGACGATGGTGTAACGATGGTTCTCGTGGTCACACCATAGCCGTTAGGGCTATGCAAGTTCAAAAAATATTCGATTTTCTCAGTTTCTAGGCCAAATCCGAGCGAAGAAGCTGAGGGCACGATCAAACTGGAACTTTCGGACTCAGGTCTAAGGGACCGTGCGAGTGCAAAACATATGGGATTTTGTTGAAGACAAGCAATAAGGGAGGCGGAGGTGTGGCGTCCGTGATTTTACCGAGTTAGCGCCCCATAGCTCACAGTGGGTTCGCGCCCCACAGCTCACAGTGGGTTCGCGCCCCATAGCTCACAGTGGGTTCGCGCCCCATAGCTCACAGTGGGTTCGCGCCGTGCTGTGGGCGTGCGTCCTTGGTCGGAAAGTTGGCCGCACCACCTAGCTCGCGGACGGCGCTAGTGATAACAAGGGGGAGGGGTGTAGATCGACGGGTCTGCTGACAGAGTTGGTGTCAGACGCCTAGGCGTGCAACCGTTCCAACCCCGTCTTAGTGCGGGCTCCAGCCCGTAGCCGCGACAATGGGCGAGAAGGCGGACACTCAGACGGATCACGTGCTTCCCCCCACGCAGCCAGGTGGCGCGGCCCACGGCCTGACCAACGGCGCACGCAGTCACTAAGCCGTCAGACCACCGTGAGGTAGGCGGCGCGACCTCGGTCCAGTCACGGATGCCACACCTCCCCCTCCCTTATGTTTTGCCTACAAAAGTGCTCACTTGTTTATGTACTCAGTCTCCCATGCTGGAGTCCCGTAGGTGTCCGAAAGCTCAGACTAATCAACGTACTGCTCCAGTTATTTAGCCTATATCTTCTTTGCAACATGAACCTGAGACTCGCACATGCGTCTCCACTCGGAAAATACAGTAGATGTACTATCGCATGAAATTTTAACCCAAATTATGAAATGGGTTTTCGATTAAAAAATATAACTTTTATTAGAGTTGTTATAGTAATTATCGTGCAGCATAATCTCAAGCTACTTCAGTTATTCATTTGATTCACTTGTGAAAACTCAGCGGTCTCGGTGGGATTCGAACCCACGCCAGCAAGGGGAAGGCTTTAGTACAGCCAACGCTCTAGCCAACTTAGGTACGAGGAGCCACCTGGAGCCATGAGTTGAATCACGCTTGGGTCAAATGAATTATTCAAAGTTGTAAAAATCCTCTACTACTTCAGGATGCCGGCTCTCGACCGAGCTCCTTTTGAGCCGCCTGCGAAACCTTCACTCTGTCAAAAACGGACTTATTAAGTAGTCTGCCATTTTCCCATTGTCTTTTGCCGCCCTAATTACTTAAAAATACATTTTATAGAAAGCCTGCGCAAAAAATATTATCTCTTGCATTCATTTGGTAGCGAATTACGTAGTTTTTAACTGGTGTACTTAAATAAAGGGCATTTGTCGGTTTTAAAAACTTTGTCATTCTCGAATAAGCTGAAATCTGGCCTGCCTGCATCTGAATTAATAAGGACATCGAAGGTCAACGGGAAACTTGCCTAATACTCATGTAGTCAGTTTTTTTTACAGAGTGTAGGTATTGCCGGCGGCCGAAAAGGAGCTCAGTCAAAAGCCGGCACCTTGACATAACTGAAGTATCTTGAGATTATGCTGCAAAATAATTTATACAACAACTCTACTTAAGTAATACTTTTCGAATCAAAAACTCCTTTCATAATTTTGGTTAATATTGAATGAGGTACTAAATCTACTGCATGTCCTCTCTTCTCTCCTCCCCCCCCCCCCCCCTCCCCACTCCAATGAGTGTGCATCTAGGCGCTCAACAACCGTCCAGGCTTTGTTCATAGGGCATCAAAGGGCCTTATGTTACAAGTTAGTTTATGTCAGTTTATGTCGTCTGAAAAAGAGGACGACGGCTGAATCACTGACACGGTAGGTTTATTAGTCTGAGCTTCCGAACTTAAACAAGAGTTCAGCATCAGATAATGTTTGGTCTATATAAGGGCAAGGAGGGTGTAGGGGTACTAGTTAGGGGTAGCACCAAACAGATAGCATTTGGTCACTCCATTTGTCTTGTAAAGATGGCGAATGCTCCTGTGGTCGCCTCTAACTGGTACCCAGCTATCACCTGTGGCTCCCCGGGCAACCGTCACGACCGGCGGGATAAACCAGATGAGGGTCTCCGGTGTTGTGTGTGCATTCACACCCGGTATGTCTGACTCCCGAACTTCCCACCTCCCCCTCTAAAAAAGTCCTACGGTGGGGTTAACAGCAATCCCGTAGGCGGCCTAGGCTAATTTGGGTCGTTCTCCCACTAAAACAAAACCGTGACCCACAGTAGAGTTCGGCAGCCATCTGGGATGTCCGAGAAACCCTATTTAGGGACAACAGTGCTTGCCTCCTCGCAGAGGAAGGGGCTAGAAAAGGTGCCCTAAACAAAGGCTGGTTATCACATCCTTTGCAGCCGGCCGCGGCTCGCAGATCACGATATATGCGGTCGTAAAACTCAAACAAAGAACAACACCACCCGTCCCCATCCCCTCGCGGTATCCCCCAGGCAGCTCGGGTGAGTCCGCTCAAACTAGCAGCCTGGAATGTTCATTCCCTTTTAGACAATCCTAGGAGCAACCGGCCGGAACGGAGGACGGCGCTGGTCGCTCGGGAACTGGCCTGCTACAAGGTGGACATTGCTGCTCTCAACGAGACCCGATTCCCTGAACAGGGTCAGCTGGAGGAAGAGGGTGCCGGCTATACCTTCTTCTGGAGCGGCCGACCAAAGGCAGAGCGACGCGATGCTGGTGTCGCCTTTGCCATCCGGAACGACATCATGGGACGTCTGCCCTGTCTGCCGCAGGGTATCAATTGTCGCCTGATGAGCCTCCGCCTGCCTCTTCGGGGAAACCTGTTCGCAACCATCACCAGCGCCTACGCTCCCCCAATGACGAGCTCTGATGCGGCGAAGGACGAATTATACGAAGACCTGCATGCCCGGCTGGCGACTGTGCCGAAAGAGGACAAGTTAATTGTCCTTGGTGACTTCAACGCCCGCGTCGGGACGGACCACGCTGCCTGGCAGGGAGTGCTGGGTCCCCACGGTCTCGGTAGCTGTAACGATACCGGCCTCCTTCTTATGCACACGTGTGCGGAACACCGTCTCCTGCTGACCAACACCTTCTTCCGCATTCCGACGCATGAGAAGGACACGTGGATGCACCCCCGGTCGCGGCGCTGGCATCTGCTGGACTATGTTCTCGTCCGGATGCGAGATTGACAGGACGTGCTGGTGACCAAGGTGATCTGCGATGCCGATGGTTGGACAGACCACCACCTCGTCATCTCCCAGATGAGGCTCTGACTGTAACCCCGACGAAAGCCCCAAGGTAAGAGGCCGCCATGTAAGTTAAATACTCTTTTATTAAATTTGCCTGCTTACTGTTTAGATTTCAGCAACAAAATAACCGAGAAACTGGAGGACATGCATTCTCCAGATAATAACGCCACCGGGGATACACGATGGTGTCAACTGCGAAATGTCATCCAGTCCACCGCCATCGAGGTCCCTCGGACGCGCACGCCGTCAACACCAGGACTGGTTTGACGACAGTGACGCTGACATCAGTAACTTACTCGCAGAGAAGAATGGACTAGACAAAGCCTACATGGACCTTAGGACTGACACCACCAAAGCAGCCTTCTTCAGATTTCGGCGCCTTGTACAGCAACGGCTGCAGGAGATGCAGGATGCCTGGATGATCCGAAAGGCTGAGGAAATCCAGGGGTATGCGGATCGCAATGAAATGAAAAACTTTTTCAAAGCCGTCAGGGCCATCTACGGCCCCTGCATCAAGGGGACCGCATCGCTGCTCAGCTCTGACGGCACAACACTGCTAACAGAGAAATCGCATATTCTGAAGCGCTGGGCCGAGCACTTCTGAAGTGTCCTTAATTGCTCATCAGCGATCTCCGATGCTGCCATTGACTGGCTCCCTCAAGTGGACACGAACAATGACCTGGATCTGCCGCCTTCCCTACCAGAAACCATCCGGGCCGTGCAGCAGATTTCCAGCGGTAAAGCACCGGGATCCGACGCAATCCCACCGGAAGTCTACAAGCACGGTGGGCCCCGGCTGATGGCAGAACTCACAACACTCTTCCAGGAGATGTGGTGCTAAGGACAAGTTCCTCAGGATTTCAAAGACGTGACCATCGTCCATCTCTACAAATGGAAGGGGAACCGGCAACTCTGCGATAATCACAGAGGCATCTCGTTGCTCAACATTACTGGAAAGATCTTCGCCCATATCCTTCTCAATCGTCTGAACGGTCACCTAGAGCACGGCCTACTGCCGGAAAGCCAATGTGGCTTCCACCGACACCACGGAACAACCGACATGATCTTTTCCGCCCGCCAGCTACAAGAATAGTGCCATGAGATGCGAACTCACCTATACACTAACTTCGTGGATCTGATGAAAGCCTTTGACACGGTGAATCGTGACGGACTGTGGAAAGTCATGCAGAAATTCGGCTGTTCTGAGCGGTTCACGCCCATGGGGCGTCAGCTTCAGGACGGGATGACGGCGCGCGTCACTGACAACGGGATGGTATCCGAAGCAGTCGCAGTTACCAACGGAGTGAAGGAGGGCTGCGTATTGGCTCCCACCCTGTTCAGTCTCATGTTCTCGGCTATGCTGATAGACGCCTACCGTGATGAGCAGTCTGGTATCCACATCGCCTACAGAACTGACGGGCACTATTTAAAAAGTCGGCGTATGCAGGCCCCAGCGTGCGTGTCTGCGACTACAGTCCATGACTTGCTCTTCGCGGACGACTGCGCCCTTAACACCATGACGGAGGAGGACATGCAAAGGAGTATGGACCTCTTCGCTGCAGGCTGCGCCGATTTTGGATAAACAATCAGTACAGCCAAAACGGTTGTCATGCCCCAGCCGCCACCCAGCGCGGAATACAATGCTCCCCGAATCAATGTCAACGGTGCTCAATTCAAAAACGAGGAAACCTTCGCTTATCTAGGAAGCAAGCTGTCACGCAAAACGAGAATCGATGACGAGGTTGCCCAACGGATCTCCAAAGCTAGTCAGGCCTTCGACCGGCTGCAGGCCTCGTGTGGAATCGCCATGGTATTCACCTGAACACCAAACTGAAGATGTACAAGGGCATCGTCTTGAGGACACTCCTTTACGGAGCAGAGACCTGCTCCGTCTACGCGAACCAAGCCAGGAAGCTGAATCACTTCCATCTCAGCTGCATCCGCAGAATACTGAAGCTGAGATGGCAAGACAGGATCCCTGGACACGGAAGTCCTGGAGCGGACCGAAATCATCAGCATCCACGCCATGCTGAGGCAAGTGCAACTGCGATGGAGCGGCCACCTGGTAAGAATGGACGACGAGCGACTACCCAAACGACTTTTCTACGGAGATGTCGCTACGGGTGCTTGCCGACAGGGAGGTCAAAAACGACGCTACATAGACACTTTGAAGAAATCGCTGAAATAACCGCAAATCAAACCCGGTGACCTTGGAGGAATTCGCACAGGATAGATCGGCATGGAGAGGATCCGTGAAGACTGGTTCAGCCATCTATGAGGCCAACCGGATCGCTGCCGCCAAGGCCAAAAGATTGGCACGAAAGTCACCAGCGCCCCAGACCAACATCGTCCATGCCCAGGCCCTGCCAACATGCCCACGCTGTCAACGCATCTTACACGCGTGAATCGGCCTGGTTGGACATCTTCGGACGCAATGCACCAACAATCCAACAATTCCAACTTCTACGTCAAATTCTGCCAACTATCCTTCTGACTCCCCACCCTCACTCCTGGCATCAATTTCATTACACCCACCATTATAGAGACCACATCCCTCTACTCATCGTCTCTTACCCACATCACCGCAATCACCACCGCCTTCACCTTCACTACAACCACCGCCACCGTCAGCGATGGGGACTCTCTCCTAAACTGTCCTCAATGCGACCGCACATTCACCTCACGCATCGGTCTGGTCGGTCACTTGCGAATCCATCTTACAGAGACTGGTGAACAAGTGCCTGGAGCACCAACAAACAGCAGTGATCGTCACCTCCACTGCCCTCACTGTCCTCGTGTATTTCACTCATCGCATGGGCCTATTCGGTCACATGCGCATCCATGACAGCGGAATTCACCGCAATGCTGACAACACCAATACCCCATGCATACCCTCAGCTCCTGCCATTCTTACCGCCTCTGCCACCCCAACTGCCATGAATGACATCCCCCAAGCCTCTATAGATTTCTCCTGCCAACACTGCGCCCGCAACTTCAACTCCCGCATCAGCCTGGTCGGTCACCTGCGAATCCATCGCACTGAGGCTGGTGAACCAGTGCCTGGGCCTCCGATATACAGTCGCCGCGCCCGCCTCCACTGCCCTCACTGCTCCCGCACATTTACACACCACATGGGCCTATTAGGACACATGTGCCTCCACGAAAACCTACGGTAAACCACCGGAGGCTAAACCACATCAGCGCACACTATCTAAACTAATGCATAGACAACACCCTCACCATCATCATAATGCACATGATAAAATCACTGTTTCCTAGAAAGCGTGGTTTGGAAGGCTGCCAATCTGACGCTTACACCAGACCACGCCGTCGGCTCAGTGTATGTGCTGTGTGTGTCGAGTGGCTGACCAGTGGACTGGGAGTCAGACGGCGATGACTCCTCCATATCCCCTGAGTAAGTAAATCCTGGTGTGTGCGTTATGGGGGCCAGGTCGCAATGCGCCCAATCCCACCTCAGACAACTGACTGGCTCGGATGGTGGTCTGATTGTGGGAGTGGGGGAGAGAGTGAGGTCGACAGCTCAGCGCATTTTCCTCACTAAAAACAATCTGACGCGCTTGAAACTATCACGGTGCGCTAAAAGCCGTGGCTTGGAAGGTTGCCAACTGACGGGACAACTCGTACCGCGTGGTCAGCCCAATGTGTGTTTTGTGCGGAGTGGCTGACTGGCGGACTTAGAGTCAGGCTGCAATGGCTCCTTCTCAATGTGGTCTTTATGGTACTCCCACTCCATGGGATCCAAGCCAGGTGTGGTGGTACGCCGAGGGTCGTCTCCGGCCGCGCCAGCCAAATGCGCCCTCTCCCATGTCCGGTCTTCTTGACTCTGTCATGACACCGGGCTCAGGTTGGGGAGGAGGAGAAAGTGCAGTAGCTGCAGCGCAAGTCGACAATCAATTTAACCCTAATCAAGCGTGAGTCACCGTCCCTGCACCACCCTTCCATTGAGCATACGGTGGACATCGTCGGACTTCGACGGTCAAACTGTCGTATGAACGTGGGGCGGCCTTGCAATCACAGAGGGCACAAGCGACCGCGTGGCAATAAATTTGATCCATCAAACTCTTATTGAATCCCCCCTCTCAGGCCAGGCATCGTTGGAAGTTTTGGTCTTGCACATCTGAACCCTACCGGCTGCTTCACTCTTAACGACACTGAGTTCCAAAGTTCATTTGTTCATTTTGATGCACCACTGCAAACAGGTGTCAGTGCTTTCTGTAGCAGCGAGGGAGGGAGTGCCAACCGTTGTCAAAGCAAACAGGAATAGGCGCACACCAATCTGTTGGCATCCCGAAGCAAACAAGCTCCGTATGGGTGGCAAAGGTCACGAACAGACAACCAATTACCAGGCCGAAGTCAGTCAAGGTATAATGGCATAGAGGAGAGACAACAGAAAATATGGGTAGATTGATACAGTATGTTTCGGTTCGATGAAGTGCTTATGACCGATTTGCTAGACCCAGTGTGTGGACCGTCTGCGCCGTACTCGAGCGCATGCTGGTGTTTCATGTCCCCAGCTGGTAGTCGGGGTTATGATTGGCTGAATGGAGGCGGAATAAGCCCGAAAAAGACTGTATAAATATACCCATATTTTCTGTTGTCTATCCTCTCGGCAGTTGTCAAAGCGTCCAGGCACAGTCGTCAGCATTGTTACAACGAGCGTCAGGTCGAAAAGGCGGCGGTGGTCAATGTAGTCGCGCCCTGACGCCTGCACCAGGTGATCGATGGTCGCTGGGTTAAGAATCTTATTTGTCCGATATTTGGGATCTTTCCTGGAACCCATCATTTGAGAGAGAGAGGAGAGAGAGAGAGAGAGAGAGAGAGAGAGAGAGGAGAGAGAGAGAGAGAGAGAGAGAGAGAGAGAGAGAGAGAGAGAGAGAGAGAGAGAGAGAGAGAGAGAGAGAGAGAGAGAGAGAGAGAGAGAGAGAGAGAGAGAGAGAGAGAGAGAGAGAGAGAGAGAGAGAGAGAGAGAGAGAGAGAGAGAGAGAGAGAGAGAGAGAGAGAGAGAGAGAGAGAGAGGTATATGCCTTATTTTGAACTTTTCATTCAAAATTTTCAGCAAATCAGTGGCCCCATTCACTGAACCCATAAGGTACACTAACAGAATCAAAAGGTTAAAACTGGACCTCTAATGGGGAGACAATTCCAATCTCAGTTTCTGGATTCCTGTCTCTTTACCCGTAAGATAGCGTGATCGGAACGGCAGTACAGAACGCTGGTATGCCGATGTACGGCGAAAGATATGTTGGAAACCTTAGCACATGAGACGGGAAGACTTCATGGCAATTAGTCAGAGTAGAGGGGATGGACAATATCGTCAAGAATTGAGCAGTGATTTGTTTAACCGTTGTGAAGTGTCGTTCTATTAATGTATCCACCAAATCAATAAAAGAAACACCAGCAGCAGAAGAGAGCATTCTGAAGATGCGTTTTAAAATCAGCAAATTCTTTTTAAGCAATGCCGGAAATAACAGGAGAACAATCGAGAATGCGGGGGAAAATACAAGCATCTATAAATCGCCAAATTAGGGATCGAGGTGTGTGGTAGGAACGTAAACGGTGAATATAATAAAGAAATTTACGAATTTTCGTAAACAGAGTATCAATATGAAAGTAGAATGAAGGATTGGATGTCAGCGTGACGCCAAGGTACCGAAAGGATGACTAACATACGCCAAAAATAGTACACAACAGATTTTCATCGGGCCAGGTAACAGCAGTCATGAAACTCGAGAGTATGCGGAACCGCTGTAAGCTGCCAAACGAGTGTCAAATAAAAACGGGGCTTGGCAGAAAGTTTCTGCTTAAGGATGCCTTAAATGGCCTCCTAACCAGGCCATTAGAACAGGAACCACCAGCAAGACAGGAGACTGCACCAAGTTTTAGGAAAAATATGGTTATGGTCATGGTTAGGGTTAGGGTTAGGTTTAGGGATAGTTATAAGGTATAGGTTAAGCTTAGCGTTAAGTTATGTTAAGGTTATGGCTAGTGCTTAGAGTCGGGTTAGTCTATCACAGCAAGATAAGTTGATAGGGGAAGCCCTGGCCGCTACGACCTTTTAGCCCGGCTCCGTAGATGGAGATAAGAAGTGGGACGTCAGTTGAGAGGATAGATTATTCTGTACAGAACTATCGCAGAAGGGGCTGGAGGAAGTTTGCTGCCAGACGAGGGTACGTCCAACCACCACATCTGCGACGTCCCCAAGTGTGTGAGACCGTGCGATTGTCACAGGGCATCCAGCGAAGTCAGATGTGGGTCAGCCTTGAAGAGGATGGACCGGTTTGGACAGCCAGGGTTGTCGAGGTCCAGGCAGCCACTGGTGCGCACGTGCATGCAGACGCGAGAGGTTCATCGTTCAACATGCGCACAGGTTTCGATCACTACAAGTCTTCTGTGTTTAAATACTGCGCATCTCGCCAGCTCCGTGTTTACTGGGTGTATGTATGTATGAAACACATTTCGGTAACACGTTGTGCTCAAGGTATCTATGCGGAAACCGAACCTGCGCATAAGTAGGGGCCTCTCAAAGGGCAAATGTTTCCCATCGTCGGGCCGATCGGGGTGCGTCGCACCCAAATCAATTACCGGTACAAAACGAAAATGTCCTTCGAGAGGCCTCATCTTATGCACAGATTCGGTTTCTACACAGGTGCCTCGACAATAACGTGTTGCCGAAATGTTGTTACTACAACCCCCGGTAAAAGCGGAGCTGGCGAGACGCGCAGTATTTCAACATGGAAGATGAATACATTTTCGCTTGAGCCGGGTTAGTGTTGAGACTACGGCAACGGTTTAGGTTTATGCTGAGGCTAGTGTTAGGCTTGGGACACAGCAATAGTAACTCTTCCTGAAATTATGTTCAGGGCCACCTTGATTACTTGGGGGAGGCGTTTCTATTACCATGTCCTGTTCAGTAGCCTATCCAAATGATCCTTACTAGTTTTCG
The DNA here is from genome assembly GCA_017591395.1 of Schistocephalus solidus. Taxonomy (NCBI): domain Eukaryota; kingdom Metazoa; phylum Platyhelminthes; class Cestoda; order Diphyllobothriidea; family Diphyllobothriidae; genus Schistocephalus; species Schistocephalus solidus. Next base: position 144,145 of record WEDG01002317.1, read on the forward strand.
TTCAGGGAATTCGCGCTGTCGTCAAACGGACAAGTTCCGTCTTGACGTCCTCACCACATCAATTCCATCATTAAATCGAAATGGTCATTTGAACATACGCTGGATTCAGAAGTATAAACGGTATTCTCTGAAAAGTCCAAATAGCTAGTCAAAGTTCTCATGAATATTAAAAATTTCACCTAAACCCTACCAGATTTTGCCACAGCCTTCGGCCTCTTATGTTTCCTAACAGAGTTGTATCGGGTCTGGTATGAGCTTGAGCAACAGTTCCATTATTAGACTGTTTAAATTCTTCCTCTAAACGGAACATTTGCTCTCACTTCTTTAACTTTATTTGTACCATTCCTCTAACAAGGAATATCTGACAGATATACAGTGCGTGGCCTATCACATACAAAATTCCAAAAGTTAGGAAAGCTTGCTAAGCACTCACAAACCGGCATCAAAAATGTACCAAATCTTTGAAATAATAATGAATAACCATAACCGAATCCGAAAAACTAAAGGAAATAGGAAAATATATTGCTTTATTTAGAAGTTGTTACTTTTTAAACAAAATGGCAAATTCCGATTGCGTGAAAAATCGCGGAAATTGTGACTCATAAACGTAAATATAACTGACAGATTACAATTTTAAACATAGTATTTTGTGTAAACTAAGAGCACGTTCATTTCATTAAATTTTAGGCATTTATGCACGGGATTACAATGAGTTTCAGATTGTCCTTGAACTACCGGTGAATACTTCATGATTTTCACCGTTTTCAAGCAATTGACCATAAGTTTAAATTCTGTTCTATGCATTTGTAAAAACCCTCAAAATAATATATTTTTTAAAAGTATTGACCGATGTAGTGAAATTTCGGACATTATTTGTTATGTTGATTAACTTTTTGGTCAAATTTTAGGACTCACCCAAATAAGAAAACTCGTCCGCGAGAAAAATGAACGTCCAAAAAGTGGGCAATTAATAGGCCTAAGTTCAATTAAAAAACTTCCTATAATGGGTTACCTCCTTACCCTCACCTTAACCATATTTTAGTTGGCTTACTATCTGATTTTTCGGTTCCAGATGGAATTTATTTTAAAGTTTTAGGGCTTAAATCAATGGTCCTTTATAGCACAACGCACAAAAACAATGGTTTTTTATTCTGTGATAATAAATAACATAGGACATTTCGTGGATATCTGGAAACCTCCGATTTCGCCCAAATCCTGCCTATTTCCTTCAATAAACAATATTGAAAATGCCATTTTTTTACTATAAGGCTTTCAGAGCTTTCAATTAGTAAAAACTGTATCTACGATCTCAACTTTCTAACAAAATGTACAACTAGGAGTAGTATTCCATCTGCCTACGACGGTCGCCATACGCGAACGGGTTCAGAATTCAGCCACAGAACAAAACAATAAATACAAAACGGGCTACTTTGGAATAAAAATAAACCGTTGAAAGTGAGAACTCTCCTCACACCCGTGCTCGTAGCCTAACCCTGCGAACGCGGACGCAATATAAGTTGGGTCTAACCAACCTCCCCGACAGGCATTTGTCAGATCATTGCTGGCACAGTGAGAGCAGAGAGAAGCACCTCAACTTCTAACAGAATGTGGTCATGCTGTTGCAAGAGCTCCGAGCACTTGGGTCAAAGTTTCCCTTATGCGCCGGGAGCCGGCGTCACCGTGAATTTTATTTGCACGCATTCAAGGTGCTGTTTTCAGCCTCCCAGGTGGTGCGATTGACCTCCTCCCCAAAGCTGCTCCGGATCGTATGCATAATTAGACTTTTATGAAAAACCTCAGGCGATAGTCAAGGCTACTCTCATCTTAGTGGGCTGCTTATTAGAATGCCAATCTCGCGAAGTGCGATAGCTCTTCGAGACGAAGTCTTAGCAAGCTAACATGGCGAGAAACTGTCGTAGCGATTGTGAACTGTTCGTCAACTTCACTGTGCAGGAAACTATTATTGTTACAAAAACCCATTTTTTTCACCACATAAAACATTAGTCATTTGGTTAGCAAATGACAGTCACGTTTGGCAGTAGGTTAATCACATATCTACGTGAATTCGCTGCTTTAGCTTAGAACCAAACTCCCATACGATACGTTTAGTCGACACTGGCAAGGCCAATGACTCTGACTCTACTTGTGTGGGGGTTCGAATACTACTGAGAGTGTGCGTTGTCGCAAACGCAACGAGTGGGGATGTTGAGCCCTTGTCTTGCACTTCGGTCAGGCTGTCTATTTAAATTTCCCCTCATTGACTTTCACGATGATAAAGTTCCAGGAGCTTTCGGTCGAAAAATGAATCTTTCTGAGACGTATTTGTGCAGACTACCACCTTCTTGTGGCTGTATGGACAAATATTTTTGTAGGAAAGTTATTTACTGGATTTGAGATACAGTTTGCTTTTAGCTGCTGATGGTAGGCTTCATCCTATTACTTTACTTCCTCCATCTGTGTGACGAGGTGGCGCCTCGAACGCCTACGTCGTGCTAGGGATCACGTGAGTACGGCTCCTGAGAGGCCGCTAGAGTGTACGCGCAGGCAGCCTAGTGGACTGGCGCCTACACACTTTGATTTCACCCAATCAACTGGTCGAGCTGACGCCAACTGACCCTCGTAGCGCGAAGGCCGATTCCCCCCTCATCACCCCAGCGGACAGACGTGCACATAAAAAGTCGCGCGTTGGGAGCTCTGACGGCCACCAGTGTACAGAATACACTACTTCTACTGTTGTCATTCGCTATCTCCTCTAAAGCAGGCTGGGCCTTGATTATTGTGGCGCTTGGTGTACACTCAATACTTAGCTGCTACACCAGTATTCTAAATAACTAAATTGGGCGATTAAGCGAAGACTGTTGTCCAAACTGGTGGTTAGTTTTGTTATCCAGAAGCAGACATAGTAACCAACACACGGATCATCTTGCAGAGGTACTCGGACACAGCACGTGCCACCATTAGGGTAGTGTCTCTGGTGAAACGGTCCGAATGACTGATCAGATATAAGCTGTACACCTTCAGCTGACTAGGACTCCAGAGCCTTGCAATGTAAGAACACAGCAAGTGCTGGAATATGGCCATTGGAGATTTTGGACGAGGTTCAGCCAATGACAGTATCAGAAGACTGTACCGGATTCCGAAGATGAGCCGGTGCTATAATCCGTCTGCCCCTACGATGACGGTTTACCGTAATCACTGACACACGCGAGAATTCACCCGAGGGAACATATTGCCCACGTTTGGAATCTGGCATTATTACACATTTTGGCGACCCTCGCTTATTGTAACTGCCGTTAAAAAGCTCATTCTCATCTACCACACGGATTTAAATTTTGTATTTGACTCCATCCATCACTATTCATTATGATCGACCGTGGCGGGGAAGGGGGACGACAGGAGACTAAATATTCCAGAAATTAACATAACACCACCATCGCCGAATGAGAGCCAAAGTATTTGTAAATAGTGAGCAGGGTGACTTCTCCAACGCCAGCTCTGGGATGGATTTAAGCTGTTTTGATGCTCTGTTTTGCCATGTGCTTTACCATTTTTAACACGCAGTAACGACGAGTTAGGTGCACCAGAAGTTATGGTACGTTTATTATAGATCCGGATTTATTTCGGGATATTGAACTGTAGGCGTTTCTTTCAAGTGCTGCATTTCAGTTGGTTGTTAAGATGGTTGAATTATAACTGAAAATATACTCGGAGCTATTTCAGGTCACGGTGGGGAGTGATCTGTTCGAAGTAGTGGGCAGCTTCCGTTGCCTGTGATCGAACATTCGATCAAACAAGCAAGGAAATAATGCAATCAACTGATATATCTATCCACTGCCTCTGATTCTGGTCCACGTCGTGGTAAACCTCTGCAAGTGGTTCGAGGACAGTCAGAAGACCAAGCTGCGAACCAGTGGGGATGTTGGCGAGGCACCGTATACTAGAATGGGAGACTCACTTACCCACAGTTAGTCTGTCGATGGTGCAACCCTCTATACTTCTTCTTCTTCTTCTCTGATAGCATTTTCAGTGACCAGCATTGTAGTCGGTCGGAAATTCAACCGGTCAACTGCAATCTCCTTACTCATCGGTTGGGATGGCCTGACCATGTGCTGTGCTAACCAGAAAGCTAAGTAGTCCGTACATTCGTATCACCCGAACTCAGCACCACGCCCCCCCCTCTAACCCTGTCAACCGCATTGAGGAGGTCGCTCTCTGCGGGACAAAGAGCACCTCTAACGCATATCGCAACCCACGGTCAGAATGGATGGCGGACTGAATGGTTCGATTTCGCCCAGATTATGCATTAGAATGCGATCCCTCGTGCTGAAGTGAGCCAGCAGCCTGTTGTTGACCGAATAAGTATGCATAACGAGTGTCATAAGTATACGTATGCAATAACCTTTTTCGGAAATTTATATATTGGCTTACTCTGAATACAATTTAGATGCAGAATGCAGCATAGCTACGCATGTAAGTACCGAGCGCAGTTTTCGCGTCAGCTTTTCTCACTGCGCATATTTAGCAGCTTCTTGAAATTTTTATAATACTCTTAATCCGGTTCTTTAAAAATAGTCCGTCTTACCCGTAACTGTACTTGAAGTCTTCCCAGGAAACGACCTACGGCTTGGGAGGTGCAACGTCTGTGAGCGAGAAAAGAGGCACGGTGTTGTGACGGACGAAATGAGACAATTTAAGGATAGCCCTGCAGTGTCAGTAAATAATTTTGAGTTCTCATAAAAGTTCCTAAGGCAGGTGCACTTTGGGTTAAGCCCATGATTATATTAAGGACAGAAGCTCTCAGTAGATTCCCACGAATAGCCTAGTTAAACACTGAGGTCGTGGCAAAGATGAACGACCGGAGGTCGGACCACGCGCAGCCTAAGAAACGTCGTTTTTACACGAGGGATTTTGAAAGTAAGCAACATATCTCAAATGTTTGCTCATCATCTGTTGAGGCTTACCGTAGTTACCTCTGAACTTATCTAAGCTTATCCCGATGCCTTTTCTCTCTCCCACAAAACAGAAACCACATTGTATTTATCATGCTGCCGAAAATATCAACGAGATGCCGACACCGATCTTATAAGCTGAGATCATGTGCATTCACAGGGATTAATTGAAATCGAACCCTCACGGAAATAAATGCCAGCGTTAGCCCACAAATTATACAGACACTTGCTGGCCACATGGATCAATGCGACGATCGGGTCATTGATCGAGCCGTTACAAATCCCTAATATGGTCAGGGCTGTCCGCACCACTCTTACTGGGCATTCGGCGAACACGATGCAAGGCCAACCAGTCAAATGCGACATCTACACAAGGTCGCTCATAGCCAGTGGCTACCGCTGCACCAATCGGAGATCGCGAACGACCCCATACGCGGCTTAGGTGCGCGCCAGGCGTATGCGCCTTGTTCAAACCGCCCAGCACTCCGTTTGTGTTTTGCACTCGCTGACTGAAAGATGGAGATGCGTCGTCTCACCGCTACGCTTTTGGGCATCGCCGTAACGGCAATAATCCTCGCTTTGGCTCTTCCGCACTGGGGCTGCGGTAACCTCATCGAAAATTGTCCTCGAGGCTACGATCGTGACGCCATAATTGCAGTCGCTGCCCTTCTCATCATCGGTCTGGCCTGCCTGCTTGTTGTCTTCATCATTGACCTAGTCCTGATCTGCTCTAGCGTCGTGCCAGCGGGTCTCCTCACCGCACGATTCGTCCTCCTGTATTTGGGTGCAGGACTCATTTTGATAGCCGTTATTGTGTTTACGGCGAAGAGGAATGCCCTTTGGTCCTACTTCCTTGCAGTGATTGGCGCCATTTTCGCCGTTCTGGTGGCCATCCTAGCAATCATGTCCTCCAGATGCGTGACCGGCAGTGAACGCGTCGTTGTACGAACCACACACTAGAGAGACTGCGTCTGCATCGGTCTCAGAACACGGCCGTGAAAAGAACCCAAATTGCGCTACCTTAAATAATGTCTATTGGCTATTTTAAAAACTTGACTACCCTCACTTATAAAACCGGTTAAAAATGTTGAGACCTTCCTAATTAATTCTACCTTGTTCAGACACTTCAATTTGAAATCGCCTGCCCTTCTACACAGACCGCTTTTTCCCTTCTCGCTGCTGTTTCTGTAACCGTCCCCGCTTAAGTATTTACTGAGCATACACTTGGAAGTTAACTGCTATCAAATCTTTGTGCCTCCACCAGCTGTTTGTTTTTTGTTGCTACTGAGAGAATTTGGTTTCTTTTAGGAATTTTGGCTTTTTGTTTTCCACCAATAGACTTATCCGCAATACCTCTTGTCACTTTTGCTCGGGAGTCTTTGTCTGTTTTAAGATGCAGTTTGGTTTGTGAAGGGGAACATGAAGAGGAGGCTGTTCGAAATGTGTTTCTCCGTTTGGAATGTTCCAGTTGGTGTTGGATTTACTCGACACGCAAGGGACGTGAGTAAAATGTACGTTGATATCCGAGGGAACTACTTTCGGCCGTGGGGTGTTAGGACATTCAGATGGGAACAGGGGTGCACTAAAGGTCAAGGGGGTGCTGTTGATATCTCACAGTGACCTGGCTACCAAAGACAATTTTTCCAGCTAGGGGAAGATGACTGACTGTAATAGGATTCTGTCTGTTGGGTGAGACTTGTTCGCTCACATGCGTTTTAAAACTAACTGATATACTCCGATAGCTTCATTTAGGGCGAATTTTTGCACTGGGCATGAATGTTCGGTTCCTAGACGCTGAAATCTATGGCAAATGTGGCCCAGTTGATGAGTCCTTTACAGCTGACATGGGTTAGTTCTGCTGGCAGGCGTAGAACGAACAAAAGTTTATCAAAATGACTCATTTTTCATACCGGAAGGGGGCATAGCGCCAAAGAGTACGGTACTAGATGAGGTAGAGACAGAATGTCCATTTGTTTACAGAACCAGTGTGAGGAATATGTGGACGCATCCCAGGGGTCCCATCTCTCTGGATAAGAGGTAGCCTAAGAGATTATAACATACACCGAGTTGAGTTCGCTGTGCCGAAACGGATGCAGATGCATCGAGTTTTCCCTTGCTATTGTAGCCCCAGAATCCTCCTCTCCCAGGCAGTATAATTGCATGCGGAAGAACTCGCCTTACTCAATAAAAAGCGACCTGCCTGCACAACATAAGCCAACCAATATCACAGTCTCGGAAAGCGACTGGTGTTTCAAGTACCATAGTTAGGGGAAGTGGTATTAAACTCCGACCGTAAAATGCAATATAACTTAAGCACTGATATTGAAGCAGCCCCTGTTCTAAATTTTGGGTTTTAGTAATCGAATCACCGGGAGGTGAGTGGAAAACTAACTGCAAAACAAGAATGGAGACTACAAACATATGTATGCAATAAAATACTCATAAACCATCAACGTCACCTGCAGTCTCTTCCTCAATCGATTTATCTGTCATTGTTATCCTATACGAAAACTGAGTGTAATCAGCGAGACTATTACTTCATTATTTTACTCAAAGCGGAAGCTAGCGAGCAGAACTGGATTTGTTCCTCTATTTCAGGAATGGGAAGTAAAACAAACATTGAAATAAAGACAGTTAGTCCCCTTTCTTCATACGGAATATGGTAAAGGGGAATACCTTCATTGTGGCTATCCTACTTGGTCATACGGGTTTCTTGATTGGCCTCCCACCGGTTGGCCCCAACTTCCAGGTATCCTGAAAATCAAACCCCTACCTTTTACTTGGACTGGGTACTGAGCTCAGACTCGACCAGAATCTGAAGCGCACCCCGGCCTACAAAGTTATCACTAGGTCAGACAGGCAGAACCCGAAAGGACTTGAATGCCACAACGACGGCCAGACCAACCCAGCATTCAGCACGAGGTGGGCAACATCGTGCTCACATAAGAGCGACAGGATGTATGGGAGGAAGTGACTGTCAACGTAACAAAGTTACCAACATTAAATGCATTTGCCAAACCCGGTCTATGTTATCATGTCATTGTCATCTTTACAGCAAGGGTTACGTAGCGGGCGTAACCATATTCATTAAGCTTTTGGGACAACAACAATGAAAGCGAACAAGACCAGTAAGATGAAGAACCCTATTTGACTCATAAATGATAGCAACTTCCTACATGTTTTATTTTATTGAAAATGGACATCAGACAGAAATGTACAAACCGCGCGACAGCAATTTAACGTCTCCCAACGACGAAATGTAATTCCTCAAATACTCAGCCTGGGGCTTTCATTTATACTTATCCATCCACTTTGCACATAATATTCGTTTTGCAACGCTTTTATAAACACTTGACTTCGGTAAGTGCGTGATTTAGCAACTGGGGTAATGCGCACGCTCAGGACGGATGCCTCAAAAATTGCATTCGCGGTTGCTCTGGATTTTTGGCATTTCGGTCATATTAGGCTTCCTGACTAATGCCACCTTTTCACAGAGTGTGATCGCTCACGGAAGCACTCTATTTGAACGTCCAGCGATGACGTGGCGAAAATCCCATAAAAAACTTGTTTGCCAATTCCTGGCTAGAGGAAGTTGGCCTCAAGCACTGGGACACTGATTCGGCTTTTTTCAACCCAATCACGTGTGCTTCAGTTGACGTTTCCCAATCTTCGACTCAGCTCAAGCCTTGATTGGTTTAACCTCAACGGATTCAACCAATCAAATGTAGCGTCAGAGCAGAAGTACTATTCAATCCGGCCGCTTAGTCGCGTTCACGCAACTTCGAACGTCGAGAAGGTTAGCGGGATGGAAGCGCGCCGTCTTACAGCCTTTCTTCTTGGCCTTGCCATTTCGGCGATCGTTCTCGCCTTGGTTTTTCCAGAGTGGGGCTGTGGAAATCTCCTTGAATCCTGTGCCCGTGGTAATGACCGCGACATCATCATCGCAGTCGCCGCCCTCCTACTCATCGGGTTGGCCTGCCTCATTATCATCTTCGTCATCGATCTTGTGTTGATTTGTTCTTCCCTTGTGCCTGCTGGTCTCATCACTACCCGTTTCCTTATCCTTTACCTTGGAGTGGCCTCAATCCTCACGGGCATCTTATTGTTCACTGCCAAAATAACTCCCCGCTGGTCCTACTTCCTTGCAGTTGTGGGTGGCGTATTCAGCGTTTTGGTTGCAATCCTGGCGCTCATGTCATCAAGATGCACAACTCGTACACAACGTGTTATTGTGCGAACAGCAAATTGAGTCACGCACTACCAGTGTTCTCAGTGGAGACTACTACTCGCACACCTCCGCTGCCACTTCAACCTGAATTAATCAGAGCCTCCTGCTTATTATTTTACCTTTCAACTGTCTTAACGCCAGAATTAAATGACACACATATGCTACTCCGGTTGCTTAAGTAATCAAGTTTATGCGTTTTGTGGATTTATGGTGTATCCGTTCGTTGGTGAGCAATTGCCACCCGTCTTCCTCTTCAGCCTCAGCTTACATTTAGTTTCTTCGTGCCTCACATCTCTGTGCCTCTTGACTGGTTGCATAAAGCTACGGAAGAGTATTTTTGGGAGAAGGGATGTTATGCTTCAGTTCCAAGAATATTCCTTGTTATCTCCTGCTATGTATGCTGAAAAGTGTTTCTTTGAATTCCTACACTTTTATGTTGACTCGTGTAACCATATGTATGGATTTCAAAACCACTGATGCCCGCAAATGAACTTTTTCTCGATTGACTCAAAAGGCGGTTGACGAAGTGTGTGCCTTCGATACCAGCTCTGAGCAGGCAGCTCTTATCTGGGAAGTAATTGCAAACAGGGCTGAGCAGTACTTTTCGAATGGGCAGGCCCATCGAATAACATCGCAGGGTGGGGGAAAGAGAAATTTCGAGAAAAGTATGATGTGCCAAAGTGCTTACGTACTTTCGAGTAATCGGTTTCGGGTCACGACAACTGCAGGACCTGTTCGAACTTCTGTTGTGGTCAGGGGGATCGGATCGGTTTGTTGTCGCTACCAAACAACACAACAAGAACATGGCTGTCTTCCAGCTTTCTGCAAGTTGTGCGACGGGTTTCGTTCCCGCCCAGGCGTTGACTGGCGTGGACCAGGTGGATAAGCAATGGGCCGATTAACATCTTCGATGCGTCTTTTCCTATCCCAACTGGAGGTTAATCTTATTGCATTTTGAGCAAGCGCCTCCCTGTGCGACCAATGTAACTTGCTCCACAGGAGCAAGTGCAAATTGTGGTGTTTGGGGCTGATATCTCGACTTTACCCCTTGAAGATATAAGTAGGACTTACGCCACAGGATAGACACGTGAAACGGAGCAAATCAACAGCACTTTACTACCTTGTTGGCGGTAAATTCTTTTAAGGAGAGCCCTAGTGTAACTGCCGTTTTCGGCTCTGCTTCTTTCTGTCTCTGACTTTATATTTTGCCAGATATTTCTGAACTATTTAAACTAAGTATAAAAATCGGGATGTTTAAGCATTAGAACATTTCCTAAGGTTGATCGACCGTTTTTTTTGCAGCTTCATAACATAAATTACGGGTAATGGTGACGTAGCAAGTGGAATTTGTTCAGTAACTCAACATGAGAGTAACAGTGCCAGATAGTCTAATCGACGAAAAGGGCAACTTAAAAGTACGGACGAAAGCACAAAAAGGGCGTGATAACGAGTAGTGTGTAAAGCACGGGATTGGAGATTACCAAGGCAAGCTCGGTTTTACCAATCGCTCTGGTTGTTTGCACAGGTGAGGTCGCTCGTTCCACATGTAGGTTGCTTCCAAGTACCCCAATGCCCATATGGTTCGTGCACAAGCAGGTATTCGGAATGCTTGTTTGCTAAACTGTGGGGACAGAAGATCCGGAAGATTTTGTCGTAGGGATGCCTTGCACGGCTGCCTAAACAGGATACGGGAGTAGTAACCGCCCCGCTCGCTTAAAATAGGTGACCTTACGGTAAAATTCAGGAAGGATAAATATACCCGTGTCCTAACGCTACCACTTACCCTAACAGAAAACTAAGCTGTCACATTAATCTAAACCCTACAGTATCCACAATAATAACCTTAACCCTTATATTAATCATGACCCTTACCGCAACTCTGACCTTAAACCTAAACTTAACCCTAACCCTCACCTTAATCCTAAATGTATTTTTTTGGAATTTAACGCAAGGCCACATGTATTGTAGGTGGTTACTTTCTCGTTTCCTGTTTAGGCAGCCATCCAAGTCATCCTTACCGATTTTATTTCCCAACTTAACAAGCCATTTTGTTCAAGTGCTAACCTGGCCTGGCTGCCAGTTGCCTTTGCAGCTGTCCAACGCATTGATACCAACTATTGCATGGAACACCCTAACCACACTTTGATGGTACCTGCATATGCAAAGCATTTTGCATCCCATAAACTGAAAATAATCATCGTAGGGCTGCTAACTATGCACTCAGTTGCATTTTCCATCCCTTGAATGCTGTGTCACAACCACCGACTGGTCATGTTTGAAATACTGTCGTCAGTATTCGGCAAGGATAGTAAAACGGACAGTTCGAACTATCCTTGACAGTGACTGGCTGACCTTGGTCATCTCTCGTCCTTTTATTATTTGCACCCTTTAGCGAGATAACGTCCCCTTTGCGCTTGATATCGCTCCTTTCGGTGACTCCTTTAATCGATTAATTTGTGTGATTCGAATTATGACTTTGTTATCTTCATGGTGAATTTCTGAATAAATTCGCCTTGCTATGCGTCAGCTACCCATAGTCCATGTTATAAACCTGCGAGGAGCGATTGCTAAGCCGTCAACAGTTTTTAGCACAGGTAAATCCGGCTCTTCCTGATTGAAACACAATGTTTCAATTTTTATCGAATAATATTTTCGGGTGAGCACTTGCACTCCACGGACTATCTTCGCCCTCGATCTTCTTTGATGCCATTTTTCTCAGAATATACCTCCGACTCTGGTCGCTAAGCATCGAAGCAAATTTAATTTTTAGCATAAAGATGGAAATTTTTTAGGAGTTATAAAATTGTACTAGCCAGGTTTCCTCTTACAAATGCTTCTTTTAATTGCCTATATATTAGACCTATTACATAAACGCCCAGAAATTACATGTATTCTCTCATTTTTCCCTAAATGGTGAACTCGATATGGGTAAATGCTTGATCCGAAATTTGAGGCAATAAATACGGATCGATAAAATAAGACACCCTCCTAGCTGAATCTCCAATTAAAGTTCGACGAAATGTAGTTTGCTTATACGTTCACTCATTTGCAGTTCGTCCTATATGGCCGCGTAGAATTTGGTTGGGAGTGGGCCCATAGTAGAAAAAAGAACTATGTCACCTAACGGTTCAATTTTCTGCTATCCGAAACCTGTATATGAATATTGCTGGCAAAGACAAGGGAGACAGGAATGGCCATTTCTGGCTTATTAGTCGTCGTCAGCCAGCCCTAACCAACCCCAGGTGATGCACAACCCGAGGATCGAACCTGCGACCCGTTGCTCAGAAGTCTAACGCTCTAGCCAGTGAGCCACGGGCTCGCTGTCTTGCCGGTTTAGATCGGGAATATTGACTTGCATTCGTTGATGAACGCTCACCGATCGCTAAAAGATATCACTTTTTCCGCTCTGCCTTGAGACTCACCCTCGAGCCCTGCCAGCAGCTGCAGAGCAGCTAGTAGTAGAATAGGCAAATGAATATTGCCGGCAAAGGCAAGGAAGAATAGAATAGACATTTCTGGCGTATTACCCATCATCAGCCAGTAGTATACAACCCCAGGTGGTGCACCGTCCACACAATGGTAAGAGCGGTGGACTTCTGATCAATGGGTCTCTAGTTCGATGCTGGGGTTGTGCACCTCCTGGGGTTTGGTTATGATTGGATGGTGACGGCTAATTAGTCAGAAATGGCCATTCCAGTCTCCCTTGACTTTGCCGGCAATATTGATCTGCCTCTTATTCTACTAGCCGTTGTGCGACTGCTCGCGGGTTTCGACAGTGAACCTCAAGGTAGAGCTGAACGAGTGAGTTCCGTTAGCAATAGGTGAGCGTTCATCAACGAATGCTAAACCTGTATATTTACCCGATCATGTAGTATTGATGCCCCCTAATGTGTCCACGAGCATTCCAGTTTGGCGCTGATGGTGTTCTATGAACTCGGAGTAGTCGTTGGTGGTCTCGGTTACGGGTCGCTGTGAAAAGTGAGGTCAACGTTAACAAGAAAACGCCTCGTTTCTCGCGCTGTTGACAAACTGAATGTTAAGATATAAATGCTGCTTTAGCTGACGCCGGAGTGGTTACTGTTCGCCAAACCTAGAGTAGACAAATGTAGGGAAGCTTTGTACGACCACCTAAACATGACATGGAAAGGGAACCGACTCACCCGCTTAAAATAATTTGCTTTTCAGTAAATTTCAGGAAGGGTAAATATGCCTGTGCATAAAATCAAACTGTCACCTTAACCTTAACCCTAGACCTACTCTAAACCTCAAACCAAAGGTTAACATGATAAAAAAACCTAACCCCCAGTCGAATCATGGCCCTAATCCTAACTCTGACCTTAACCTAAAATTTAAACAAACTCTAAACATAAATCTAACCTTCACCTCAATCCTAAAAATAATTTATTTGGAATGCAGCGCAAAGCCACATGCAATGTACGCGAAAGGGATGGTGTCAGTCAACGCGTACGCTGCGTCAGCCGGTACGCCCAACTCCAGCGCCAGATGACTGACCGACTCAGACAATGAACTGGGGAATGAAAGAGAGAGAGAGAGAGAGAGAGAGAGAGAGAGAGAGAGAGAGAGAGAGAGAGAGAGAGAGAGAGAGAGAGAGAGAGAGAGAGAGAGAGAGAGAGAGAGAGAGAGAGAGAGAGAGAGAGAGAGAGAGAGAGAGAGAGAGAGAGCTGAGGTAAACATTGGGGAATCTACACCCGCGGCACATCAGCACACTCCTCATAACAAAAAATCCGACGAACTTGAATCTAGCACGATAGGCTCAAAGGCGTGGTCTGGGGTAAGTCGGTCCGTGTCAAGACTAAGAACTACACACAATAGCGCCTTCTGAATGTGGCCTTCGTGCACTCTCATTGATGTGAGATCCGAGCAGCCCCGCATGAAAGCCTGGCACATTGTGCGGACACAAGATTGTCTGTGTCGCGCGTAGACGGACTCTCTAGCTTTGTCGGCCACTGCGCCCGACCCCACCTTCGATCGCCCTGGCACTGGCTCACCACCGGACCCAGGTGGGTGGGGCAGGAGAGAGTGAGATAGATGCAGCGAAATTCCACCCCCCCACTTCTGCCTCATCTATGGACACTATCGGTGCCCTCACTAAAAACCACTGTCATGGGGTATTTCAAAAGTGCATTAAGTCCAGTGCTGGCTACCAGAGCGAATGGAAGAAAGAATTACCTCGCCCCCTTCCGATTGAATTTCAGTGACACCTAAGGGGTACACTGGAACGTGCATGTGTAGTGTTTGAAAATCACACTATTTGGCATCCCAGCCAGAAATTGGAAAGTTCATCATGCGCTATGACAGCGCACCAACCCCCGGGGTATCGTAAAAAGCTCCACTCAGTACCATTTCTGGAATCCATTTGCTTTAGTCAAAACCGTGCTCGTCTGATCTTGCTACGGTGACTACTAAAAGTCGGAGCAAAATGATTGAGAATCTCGTTGACATCTCTTACGCCATCCACGGAAAGCTAGATTTACTTGATTTTAAGTAATGCCCTATCATTAGATTTTTTCGGTTGAAAAGGGTGGAAATTGATGGGTATTGCATGGAATTTGCTGACTGGCGCGAGGGCCAGTTAAGGAAGCATAATGGTATCCCCTTTTATATTGACAAATGTCCCTGTCTTCTCTTTCATTTACCAAGCAAAAATTTAAATGGATTTTGTGTCTGCAGTTTAGGCGACTGTCCGAGTCATGTGCTCATCGTTCGGTGACGAACTTCGACCGAGATACTATATTTGTCATTGGATCGCTTTCCAAACTTAGTGTTTAAAAGATTTTGGGTGTAATACTAGCAGATTTTGTGGGTCACAGAATCAAAATGGAAGTGGTATTAGTTAAAGTTCTCCATGTGATTTAACGCGCACGTGTTCTTGATTTCCTCTCAGAAGTTTACGGGGAGGCGCTGCTGGTCACAACTCAGTTAGCATCTATTCCAAAGCCTCCAAAGTCACTTGGAATTTTTGATTTGATTTTCATCCATATTCACTAAAGGTGTTCCATATAAGAAGATGGAACCAGGATCTGTCGCCAGGATGTTGAAGTGCTTGCTGGAATTCCGCTGTCTGTATGTTAACCTCTCTTAGAGGACTTCACCATGGCCAGTGTCGCAGCACTCATTTCCAACACCTTTGAGGACAAAACCTGTAAACCACCTTTATCCGCGTCAAAGTCCCGAAGAGAACTGGCGCACCCTATTTATGTCCGTCTTGGCTTATGCATGTGGGTGCGGTGGCCGCATCCATGATTTATCTGGAACGTTGCACTTCCCTGCGCACTATAGTTCGACCGTCGTAGTCCGACGATGTCCACCGTATGCTCCATGGAAGGGTGGAGCAGGGACGGTGACTTGCGCGTGAATTAGTTTTAAGTGATAGTAGCCTTGCGCTGCAGCTACCGCACTCTCTCCTCCTCCCCCACCTGAGCCCGGTGTCAAGACAGAGTCAAGAAGACCGGAGGCGGGAGAGGACGCAGGTGGCTGGCGCGGATGGTTCCTCTAAGTCCTAGCCGCCCCTAGGCATGCCACCACTTCCCCATGTTCGGCATTTGTTATTGGAGCGCAACCCGAATAACCCCTACCCTGCCCTAATTTGGCCCCCGTGTTGGTCCAATGCATCTACCACGTGGCCCGTTTAGGGGGCACCCTGCGCACTATACAGTGTTATCTGACGACAATACGCCAATCATTGGTTATTTTGCAACGATATTTGCTAGTAGTAGTTAGTAATGCTCTTATCAGTATGCATGTAGCCATTAAAATTCTGCCTTTAGGCAAACTAGGCTTGCTCGCTTAATGTTGACAGCTACGTTTCGGCAGATGGATTGTTCTGGAAAGCTTTAACGGAACCCCTGGTTGCCATCGTTTGTAGAACATTATTTTTTTAGGGAGAATATTTAACGAAGATTAAAATAGGTTTAGGGCTTTGTCTGGGACCCACAGTTTCCCTGGATCCACCTATGAAGTAATTCAATTTCCCTTTCGAGGTAGTAACCTTGGGCCTCTAACATAATTTTTAAAAATGCCCAAACGCGAAAAAGGGGATTAAAAGCACAGTGGTCCCGGTATGAATATAAAACAAGCCCATACAGCTGGATTTACTAACTAATCGATTTCACGCCTGGGCTCAAAGAACCGTATACAGTGAACCCGGAGGAAAAAGGCTACATGAAAGCATCTAAACGAGAGAGATCGTTCAAATATTGTAGAATCCTCTGGTCATTCTCGGTCGGCCGTACATACATCGAGGCAATTGGTGAAGTTGGGACGTCGTGCTGGCTATGAAGCCGACATTATGTCTTGCCTCTGGTATTTGCCATCCTCTGAGCCTCTTCCCTTGAGGAGTGTACGTTTATTTCGATAAACAGCGTATGCTTCTTGAAGCTAATCTGAGCAGAAAATGGATGAAAACATGGTGAAAAAGGACTCTTCTACTATTTGTTTTGCATGTTGGTGAACCCCAAGCAGTAGTTGGTTTATTCGGCAGCTCAATCAAACGGGAATTGGACTGTTTTCTCGTAAAGTGCTGCGAAGGGCTTCTTCTGTGCTAAAATGGGTATCGTATTAATTAGGTGTGTGCGTTATTTCCCTTGACTCATAGGCACTAGCATTATTTTGAATATTCCTTTAGAATTCGAAGCCGATGCTCATGGGATTATCCAGTTAAAAACCTTTTCCTTTAGACTCTCCGGAAAGTGCAGGAAGAAAAGGAGCTTAAGCCTGGAATAACATTATTGATTATCCACCTTTTCGGCCAAAAGGCATTTTGCCCGTTGTCGGAAAGAGGTCCCATAGGAATTGCTTAATTGAATTAAAAAATCTCTTCAGGTATCTGAAGCGTCAGCCTCCGCCTGGATTACAAAGTGGTCCTGACTGAGGTTCACTCTTCCGGATTAGGAGCTTAATCCTGAATTAGGAAATTCCACAACATAAGTGGCAAACGTTGCTTCCTCTTTACTTCCCTCAAAACGCGTTCGCAGTTGATTTCGCGACCGGCTTTCATCTTTTTCCTAGCGTGAATGACGGATGAGAATTGCACAGTTCTTCGGATTTATCTAAAAAACCTCGATTAATAGGGCGACGCCCTAGTTCGAAACATATAGCTGCAAAATAAAAACATTTACGAAAGATTCGGTTAAGCCGCGAGACATGAGTGGGAGTGTTAAAGGAATAAGGATTATCAGGACTAAAAAACAGATTTGTCTCATAATAAAATTTGGCATGCTACATCTTTAATTCCTTACTTCGGCTGCCTCCAAATAGAACCACGCCCAAACTGTTCGTTCACGAGTGCGAATTCGAACAGTAATTTTTATTTGAACTAAATGCCCACTTTCTAGCAGAGATGCCTCATGACACAAGAGCCAGTCTTTTAACCTTCAACTTTAAAGATAATTTGTGCAAGCGACCGACTAACCTTACTGAAAATTCCTTTGTGTTCGTTCGTCTACTATATTGGCGTCCAGCAATAAATGCAAATTCATACATTGAACTTGGAATTGCGTGCACAGTCAAGACTTCCTTCGTTGTTTCAATTATGGGTATTCGTAGGACCAATAAAGTGCCAACTGTGTTACCTTATAAGCCCTTTCTGTGAGGTAACGTAACAACCACTTAATCCCACTTAAAACATTGTCCTCCTTAAGGGTCATGAATAGTATAACAGACTTTTTCAGAAGTTACTTTTCCGTCACAGTTTTCACAAAAGATTATTATACTTCCGAATGAAACAGGCTGCGTGAGCAGGTTTCAGTAGAGTTTTTCCGAGACAGATAAATGCTGAGTAGAGTTTATCAGTGGATAAACGTTTTCGTGCTCCTTTGAAGGGCCGGCAGACGTGCCTTTGTATTTGCTGCATCGACAAAAAACTCCTGAGATAGATACTTTAGATTCCCATCTATTCATATGACAGATAAACTGTCTACTTAACTAATTTTCCTGTCTGGGCATATGAACACCAGGAAAGAAGACATGTTGCCATGTTTCCCTTCCACCTAGAATTTATTTTGGAACAAAATTATGCACAGCAATGACTGGGCCCTCGGCCGTTTTATCAAATTATAATCGACACCTTTTTCGTTCCCTGTCACAGAAAAACTTGAGGTGGCCAGTGCTTTTGACCAGTACAGCATTTAAAATAACGGGCTATGAAAAATAGAAAACGCTTGCGGTTGGAAGATGTGTCGTCGCATGATGTTTCAGCTGGAAACCTGTGATCAATAGATTGGTGTTAAAACATCCGACTGTGAATCAGAAAGTCGGAAATAAGACATCACCAGACGCACACGTTTTCCGCCATTATCAGTGTTCTAATCTTTTTTATCACCATGAAAATTCGTTGGTAGTATTGCATTACTGAATTCTTGTGGTCATTCGACTGTCTGGGGGAATCCAAGTTGAAGCCTAAAGTAAAGTGGAGGCCGCACGTCCCTTTCTGCAATCGAGTCAACAAATCTCAAACTAACTGTGCTACATTCATTTCTTTCTCCATTTGCGGTCTCAACCCTTTGTTTACATTTGAAAAAGCTTAGAATTCATAGGGCAGGTACCATTAACCGACTTTACCATAAAATATACGGCCACCTGGGGTAAGTTGACAAGCCGAAAGCCCGGAAATTAATCAAGCTGGTTACCAGTCAGAAAGTAGTAACTAACGTCACATAGACGTTTCAGAGAACAGGGGTTGCGTTATTCAACGTCCCGCATTTACCCATGCTCAAGTATGCCCATCCAAAAATATGAAAGACAAGAAATGAGAATCCCCCTTAATACCTTGGTTTTGCGCATCTCTGTAGGGGAATTCAGCTTAGGAATTGCTGAGTTTTCATCTTCTCAGAAATAAATCCCTAACTTAGAGTAAATCAGTCTATTTGAAGGTTTATAGCCCTACAATGGAGGTCGATAAGAATATTTGGGCCAATTTCTATCGGCCGCAGCGGGATAACCGCGTAGTATTCATTAAGCTGCCAATAGGTAGCCAGTCGTATAGGAGTTACACTATACATGAAATTGACAGCATAGCTAAAAACCCAGACATGTATGTTGCCAATATTCTGCCGCTGCATGACAGAGCTGCAAGGCGTTTGAAACATCAGTAAATCCCGCAGCGCCCCTCACATGCTTTTTGGTAGGTACTCCAGTTTAGAAATGGCTGATATTTAATTTTCTCAGAAATTGTGGTGGCCTAAAAACCCGTGTTTAGAAAAGCGAAAAATACGATGCAAGTACTGAACTTCAATAGCGACCAACCGATCAGTCAAAAACACAATTGCCTAAGGGCACCATACCAGCGCGTTGAAATGCATTGGAGTGAATCGGAAGACAAGGATGCTGAATTATAGTAGCTTTTTTCGGGTACTGAGAACAAATGCCTTCCTGTGCAACTTTGTCAACCGCTGCATACACAACCGGCAAGAGAGACCAGGGTAGGGATGTCTTGCATGGCCGCTTAATCAAAAACAGGTAAATCGGAGCCACCCCGCCCGCTTAAAATAGTGTGGTTTACGATAAATTTCAGGAAGGGATGAATCCACCCGTGTCTTAATGCTAACACTAACCCTCGCATAAAATTGAATCGTTACCTTAATCTTAACCCCGGCCCTACCCTAAATCCTGCAGTTAACACGATAATAACCTTAACCATTGGCCTAATCATGACCTTAATGCCCAACTCTGACCTAAACTTCAAGCTTAAAACTAGCCCTAAACTTACACAACCCTCACCTCAATCATAAACATAAGTTCCTTGGAGTTTAGCGCAGACACATGTATCGTGGGCGGTCCCGTTTCCCATGTCCTGTTTAGGCGGTCATACAAGGCATTTTTACCGAGACCAGCTCCAACCGACTCTACGTTCTGGCGAGCTCTTCCATACGTGAAGAATGCCTCGGAAACCGTCAGCCACCTTCTCACTCCACTTGGAGTTGAGGTTATACACAGGTCAGACGCAATCATCAGGCGGGGGATCATGAGACTGAGAGATCCACTGCCACGGCTGGAAACGTCTGACGTTGTTTACCGGGTCTGGCGAAGTTGCAAACAAAGTAGCTATGTCGAAGAAACTGGGACATTACTCTGCACGCGAATGGATGAGCAAGCAACTGTGGTAAGGGGGAAAGACGCTTTCTCTTAGTTTGCGGCTCACTTGATGGGGTCCGGCCATATTTTAGAGTTTCACGAGGCTGAACTCCTTGCAAGCATTGAAAACCGCGTGAGTGGCCGGCGGATCGAGTCATGCCGATACAAGTGAAAATGAGAGTCACAGGAAGTAATCGAGAAAAAGTAGATGCGATAACTTGGGATGAGAGCTTTATTCACCTAACATTTCGAACTCCCTATGTACGAATTATCCGTGTCTGATACTGTCACTGAGAATGGGTTCGAGTTGGAATCCGAAACTTCAGGCTAATAAAACTCTTGTCCCAGCGATCGCATCTACTTATTCTTAATCAAATCACGGTTCTCAGGCCCGCAGTCCATCAATTGGCGCAATGACCTCCCGTGCCCATAGTATGTGCTGAGACTTTGCCTAGGCAGCGTAATCAGTCAGGTAGGGAGGGCGTGGGCGCCAGCATTTACAATGACAGCGACCCAAATTGCCGAGTAATTATAGCGCCAACATCCAAAATGGATGATTAAATCGCGACTATTTACGACTCGGACACGGAATTACAAGCCATCAATTGCAACCGCCAGCGGTGATCGTGGAAGCTGCTAATTAAAGTACGTATGCGGTCACGCGGCCACTACGTACTAAAAATACTGCACATCTTGTGCCTCCACTACTATTCTCTACGACTGTCTCCGATGATGGATTAGAGTGCGAATCCGAAACGTCAGGCCTATAAAACGTCTAGTTCTAGCGATCACATCTTCTCCTTCTGAACTGCTTCCTGGAACTCTCCTGTTCGCTTCTCTCAACAAACATACAAACTTTCAGCCTACGTATACTAACCTTCAAATAGACTGATTGGCTGTAAGTTAGAGATTCATTTCTGACGAAATTAAAAATGAAACGTTTCTAAATTGGAGTATCTACCAGAAAGCATGTAGGGAGCGCTGCAGGACCCACCGAGTAGCTGAATCTCTCACATCTCTGTCATGCAGCCGCAGAATATCAAGGAAATATGTGTATCGTCTTTTATTTAGTGCCTAGGCTGTCAACATGGCGTATAATTTAACCCCTTTATTAGTGTTATGGTAAGGTTTTGGATGAGGATTATGGTTAGGGTTAGGTTGAATTTTAGTGTTAAGATTATTTTAAATATTTGTGTTAGATTTAGTGTTAGCATTAGGGGAATAGCTAACCTTCTCTTTATGCAATACAAAGACAGCTGTGTTCTTTATGATGCACCCATTCCTGTGCCTTGTCAAAAACACATTAAATATGACTTGCTATATAGGATTTCATGTAAGTAAGTAAGTATACTGTCCTGGTATTTGTGATGTAAATGTACCTTTAACATAGCCTCTTCCACACATATGCTAGTTAAACGAGATTGTTTAATAACTGGCTTACTGTTTCTGACTCCAAAACATGTTACTGTTTCCACATAAAATTATCCGTCCTCATAGCTTCCGCTAGCACAAGGGATGACACATGGAAGGCCGGCCTTTATGATTGACCCATAGGCGCAACGCTGAAACACTGTTGAATAAACCAAATGAGTCTACTAAAAGATCCTTGTCAGTGGACATGTCATTTGTAAGAGCAATCCTTCCAGAGCCTTCACCGCAAACACTGAGGTGACTTTCATCTTGAGGCTTATATAGTGAAGGCTCGAGTGTTCGTTGTGTCTGATAGGGCACTGGCACGCTGTCTCTTGATAACAAAGGTCTTTCCCATACGTAGCCTTATAAACACATGTAAGAAGCGAAAAGTTCACGTCTGAAACTTATTAAAACCTGCATTTTTTTAAAAATAGGCATAAGTTGAGAGTACTGGGCAGAACAGCGGTTTTCGCGAATTAATTTAAAACGAATACTCTAGAGGATTCAGTTAAAACGACGAGGTTGGATGAGTAAAATGCCAGAGGGCTCCTCAAGACTCAAATTTATGCGTGAAATATACGCCGAGGACATGGGAACCATGCTTAAATTAGAGGGTTTGGATAGATTCTTGAATATGAAAGCCGGAAGTGTAGGAGTGGTTTTAGTTTCGAATTTCAATCCTGACGAACACCTTCTGTTTCCCGATGTGACAGAAGTTGACCTGGGTGCACCCCCGGTTGAGACACTAGCACCTACTGGATTATGTCCTCGTCCGGAGGCGTGACCAACAGAACGTGCTGGTGACAAAGGCGATCCCCGGGGCCGACGGATGAACGGATCATAGCCTCCTCATCTCCAGGATGAGGCTTCGTCTGCACCCACACAGGAGGCCCAGATATAAATGACCACCAGGTAAGTTAAATACTGTTTTGTTGAATGTGCCTGCTCATCATCGCCATTTCAGTAACGAACTGACCAACAGGCTAGCCAACCTTCCAGTCGCCGACGAGGACGCCTCCGTGGAGAACCGCTGGCGCCAACTGGGGATACGGTCCAATCCCCCGCTCTGGGTATCCTGGGCGACGCACGTCATCAACACGAAGACTGGTTCAATGACAACGACGCAGCCATCAAACACTCTGCTCATCGAGAAGAACCGGTTGCAAAAGCCTACGTCGACCGCCATACCGCTGAAAGCAAAACAGCCTTCTACCGAAGTCCCCGCTTTGTACAGCAACGGCTATGGGAGATGCAGGATGCCTGGATGGTCCGCGAGGCCGTGGAGATCAAAGAGTACATGGACCGCAACAAAGGGAAGAACTTCTTCGCCGCCACCAAGGCTGTCTGCGGACCTCCTGTCAAAGGAGCCGCCCTTCTTCTCAGTGCTTACGGATCTACCCTGCTCACTGCGAGGTTGCAAATCCTGAAGTGCTGAGCGGATCACTTCCGAAGTGTTCTTAACCAGCCCTCCACCATCTCCGACGCCGCCATTGACCGACTACCTGAAGTGGAAACCAGCGCCAAACTCGATCTCCTGCCCTTTTTCCAAGAAACCATCAGGGCCGAGCAAAAACGTTCCATTGGGAAAAAACCCGGATCAGACACGATCCCTGCTGAAATCTACGAGCATGGCGGTCCAAAACTAATGAACCAGCTCACAGCGCTCTTCTAAGAGATGTGGTTCGAAGGACAGGCCACTCAGGATTTCAAAGACGCCACAATCGTCCCTCTCTACAAGAAGGGGAACCGACAACTCTGTGATAACCACAAAGGCATCTCATCGCTGAAGACTGCGCACTCAATGCAACGACCGAAGAGGACATGCAAAGGAGCATGGACCTCTTCAGTGCCGCCTGCGACAACTTCAGACTGCGCATCAACACGGGGAAAATGGTGGTCATGCATCAGCCACCGCCCAATACCATCTACAACACAGCTCGCATAAATTTTAATGGCGCTCAACGGAAATGCGTGGATACGTTGACCTACCTGGGCAGCAACCTCTCATGCAGCACCAAAATCGATGATGAGGTCGCCCACTGGATCACCAAAACCCGCCAAGTCTTCAAACGCATACAGAACATCGTCTGGAATTGACACAGTCTCCACCTCGGCGCAGGGGGTAGAGGAGGGAGGATGTTGTCGGTGATCGTAGGCGGCGGGGCATCGATGAAGTTGTTATCAGCGGTTGAGGTGGTCGTGGGCTCTGAGGCAGGTGTGGCAGAAGTTGCATTGTGTTCGAAGATGTCCGACCAGGCCGATTCGCGCGCGGAATGTGCGTTGACAACGTGGGCACGTTGGGAGGGCTTGGGCATCGGCGGTGTTGATCCACGGTTCCTGTGACTTGTGAGCCGCCCTTTTGGCCTTAGCAGCGGCGATCCGGCTGGCCTCGTAGATTGCTACACCAGTCTTTGCGTTTCTTCTCCATGCTTGTCTGCCCTGGGCGAGGTTCTCCCAGGTCGCCGGGTCGATGTGCAGTTGCTTCAGAGATTTCTTCCAAGTGTCCTTGTAGCATACCTTGTCCACACGACAAATCTCCCATCTCCAACACTAATATCTTTGCATCCACCAGTGCGGACAACACCAGCAGCGGCATCACTACCATCTGCAGCTCCAAGCCAATCCTACCCACATGTTTGCCAATACCCAGGGCACGCGTCGGCCTGGTTAGGGATCGGTGACCCAGTGCCTGGAGCATTCGACATAGACTCGTCGTCATCGTCTCATCTGCGTGCATTGCCCTTGCAAATTCTGGCATCGCATGGGCCTACGCAGTCACATACACCTCCACCGAAACCTGCGGTAAACGACTGCAGACTAGACCCCATTATCGCACACTTCTCCATCAACAGACATGCAAGTCTGTCCTGAGACACAGCATACATGCAATCGGCACCTCTCACGTAAGTGGGAGGTGTTTGCTTCGTCTCATCCATGTGAGATCCGAGCCGTCCCCCCATGTATGTGAAATCCTGGATTTGCGCGTGTGAGGGGGAGCAGGTCGTGTGCGTGGAACGCGCATACGGACCGTGTTTAGCTCTGTATGACACTGCATTCAATCTCCCCATCCGACAACTGACTGGCGTGGATAGTGGACTGGTGCACGAGAAAGAACAGAGAGAGAGAGAGAGAGAGAGAGAGAGAGAGAGAGAGAGAGAGAGAGAGAGAGAGAGAGAGAGAGAGAGAGAGAGAGAGAGAGAGAGAGAGAGAGAGATCAACTGTCTCAAAGCATATTTCTCCCTATAACCAAGCTGACGCGCTCAAATCTACCGCGGTGCGCTAAAGGCCGTGGCTTGAAAGGCTTCCAGCTGACGGACTAATTCGTTCCTCCTCTGAGGATGGAGGGTCGAGGTGCGAGGGCTCCGTCTTACTGTGGTCTTTTTGGCAATCACAGCCAGTTGGAATCTTAGAAGCCCCCTTTTTGTGTCGTGCACAATTTTGTTCGTTTGTGCGTAGACGACCAGGGGGTGTGGTAACTCGTCTATGTGTGGGTCCCCGCCATGGCAGCCACCTGCGCCCTCTCCTGGCTCCGGTCTTCTTTAATCTGTATTGGCACAGGTCCCAGGTATGGTAGTTGCTGCGCGAGTCAACTACCAATATAAACTGTAGCATCCGTAGGTCACAGGTGAGAGTTGGGTACCAGTTAAGGGCCGTGAAGCGGAGACACTCCTTGCACAAGGCCAAATGGAGCGACTTAATGCTATGTGCATGCTGAGCCCCCCTACCTAGATATCCCTGCTCCTACTTCGTAACTGTATGCGTCAACTGGAGTAAATAGCTAAAATGAGTATTGACGTGAGCATTTGTAAGGTGCTCAGAGTTCTTTTGAGGAAAATAATGATAAACCGATAATGCAGGAATAGGAGTCCTCTTTTGCACTGCAAAATAACACGCCTGTCGGTTAATCCTGAGTCAAGAAAGTGTATTTTCAATAGTTTTAAAACCAACTACTCCATAAGTTGCTATTGATGGAGGTGCGAGCTGGAATAAGTAACTCCACTCGGTGAAGCTATGTAACAATATTGAACGGAATGACATCAGCAAAAAGTTACTGTGTAGAAAAAAGACAATTTGTAATAAGTAAAACATGATTGCCTAAGCTTACGTACTGCATGTGGAGGTGAATGCATAAACAAAACTTTTGAATGGAAAGGCAGCCAAAAGCAGAATAGGTGTACTTTGACAATGAGATTGACTTCTTCAACTATTTGAGGATGAGTTAGGTAAAATATGTATAAAATATACACAATCAGGAGACAGTTATACTCTAAAGGAGTCTAAGGAGTGCTAAGGCGTTCAAACAGAAGAAGACAGAGTTTGCGATATTAAGGAGTATAACATTTAGAAATGATTAGCGCCCGTGGCTCAACTGAAAAGTTACCTAACAATGCCATCCTTTAGTCTGCAAGAGCGTGTTTCGAACTTTCAAATAAAAATGCTAAAGCTCATTTTCCTTTTTATTAGAATGCAGTTTTCAAACTTAAGCCATATTTTAAACTCTATGAGTAGCATTCGTTGATGAACGGTCACCGATCGCTAACGGAACTCCCTCGTTTCACTCTGCCTTGAGGCTCACTCTCGAGCCCTGCCAGCAGCCGCACAACGGCTAGTAGTAGAATGGGCAGATGAATAGTGCCGGCAATGGTAAGTGAGACTGGAATGAAAATTTCTGGCTTATTGACCGTCGTTAGCCAGTCATAACCAACTCCAGGTGCTGCTCCACCCGAGGTTAGAGCGTTGGACCTCTGATCAACGGGTCGCGGGTTCGATCTTCGGGTGGTGCACCACTTGGGGTTGGGTATGACTGGCTGATGATGGCTAATAAACCAGAAATGGCCATTCTAGTCTCCCTTGTATTTTCCGGCAATATTCATCTGCCTACTTTTTGAACAATTATGAAAAGTATATCAGTAATTTCGAAACAAAGGAGAAAAATGCCACATAATGACAGTCCGAAACCCCTAAATTAAGGCAGGCTCTGGCACTGTCCCTGTGTTTTCTGAGTAGAACCAGCGTCAGCCCCGTTGAAGCTTTAGGTCTACGTGCTCAAGAGTTTAGACTATATATTTATTGGTCCGAGCATTGCGATATAATCCTATTTGGAAAATTTACTGCCGCATAGATAAATATACAGCGGAGTTGAATTGATGCTCCTTCGTCAGTCTTATACCTTTGGAAGTTGCAATGACATCAAATTTCTCAATAAATGGATAGGCAGGAGATAGAAAAGACTAATATCTGAATTTTTCCACACGCTTGGAATAATAAAGGAACGTGTATCGACAAAAAAGTTACCTATTAACTATGCGGCGTGCAAAGTTTTCTTTCGAAAATGATAGGCATCTCCTACAACTAAACAATGAGAATATACAAAAAAGAACAGAAACGTATGCTGTTAGTACAGCGTCCGTGAGGAATTTTATCAGGTAATAGTGTCCCACGACAGAGGAGGAATGCCTGCAACATCTGTACTTATGATTTGCAACGCTACAGTTGGTTTGTAAATCAGGATAAACTTGGTTTGGAAAAAAACCTTTGCGGACAATTATGCGTGTTTTTTGCTGATGTTAAAAAGCAGGTCGAACTACCCTCTACTAGGTATGGTGTGCAAATATTACAAAGGGATCACCCCAGGTATCTGTTCTCATTCCTTAAAGTTCTTTGTGATTACTGGTTAATTATTGCAAATTCCTCTTTCCAAATTGCCCCAGGGTATGCTTTTACCTACTTCCCCTTCAGTCCTGAAAATCAGGCTGCCATGGTTCCTTTTCACTGAAATTTTCGTTCATGTGAACTTCAGGACACCTCCCTGAATGGCACCTGAGGTGTGTGGCAGGCTCCAGGGAACTGTTTAACTTTATTTGCCATTGCGTCAAAGGAATCGCAGCTTGACTTTGTCTTGCCATCGGAGCACGGTGGGTGTGGGACGAGGGAATGAGGGAGGCACCTCGTAGATCTGCATCAATATAAACAAATTTCCACGCAGTTCAACACGGTGCCCACCTCACTGGGCGGTGGCGGACCTACAGCAAATTTTCGATCTCATGAAATGTTAACCGAACTTCTGAAATGCGTTTTCGATTCAAACAAATCAGTTAAGTAATACGGTAAGCTTTATTATTGTGCAGCTTAACCCCAAGATATTTCCTTAACGTCAGGCTGCTTGCTTTTGGTCGAGCTGCCTTCCGCGGCCTACATCAAGTGTCTTCTATAATAAAATGACTACCTATACGGTATGCATTTTTCACATTGATTTTGGATACCCTTATAAATTCAAATGTATTTTATAGTTAGCACACCAAAAAATATTCTTTTTATGCTGATTTGGTAGAAAACCGCAACTTCCTCAAAATTTATACCTAATGAAAGGGTCTCTTTTCAATTTAACAAACTTCCTAAATTACCAAATACGTTTGACCACTAACGGCTGTTATAATTGCATTCAAAGTTTCCAAACTACCTGCTGTATAAATTCTGTCTAAGGAAAATCACAGATTTCTCCCCGCTATGTGAAAAAGGTCAGAAAAGTACTCATATAATTTTTGCAATGGAGGTAAATAATCTTGTATAATTTATAGTAAAAATTTAATAAATTGACGAATACGATTTATTATGAATAACAATTTTACTGTCTTCAAAAAAATCTCATAGTTCCGAACTTTTTTTAAATCCCAAAGGATACCCTTTATTCAAGTACACACTTGGAAGAAGGCTTGATTTCCTATCAAATGGATAAAATAATATTTTTGTACTTCTTCTAGAAAATATATTTAAATTAATAAGGGCATTTAAAATCAATGACGATAATTCATACTATTTAAGTGACCATTTTTGACAGCGTATACTTTGGTAGGCCGCAGGAAGGGAGCTCATTAAAAAGCCGGCATCCTGACATGACTGAAGCATCTAGGCATTAAACTGTCTCATAATCAAGCTTACAACCCCAAACACATTAAACTGTCTCATAATCAAGCTTACAACTCCAAACACTTTAGGACTTCAGTTGATATTTCCGAAGATAGGGAATCTAATGAACCTGCTCGTCATGGTCGCACGTTCAGTAAACCTGAGGAAGGCAGACTATGCTTAGAAGCATAATCGCATCCCAAACAGCTAATATGGGCCAACTTTTAAAACCCAAAGGCTTTCTTCATCTGGGTCCCACATTTAAATTATACCCGATATCGTAGGGGTACCTAGTACCAGCACGGCTACGAGTTAAAATCCGCCGAAACACGCGTGGCTCACCGAGCTTGTGCCGCTGCATGACACAACTGTGATAGGTTCGGTTCATCTTGGGGTCCCGCATTGTTTCCATGTGTTTTTCTGGTATGTAAGCTCCAGTTTCCATGTTGCCTTGTTTAATTTCCGAGGAAATTAATGCGCCAACGTGGAGTGAATCCTTTGGAGCAAACTTTTTTTCAGGCTTGGTCCGAATGTTGATAGGAATATTTGAGTTGAAATCCATCAGATACCACGAGTATTATTCCGCACTAACTGATGGATTTCAGCTCAAATATTCCTTTCAACCTTTAGACCGAGCCTGAAAAATGTTTTCTCCGAGGGATTTACTTCACGTTCGCGCATTCTTTTCCTCAAAAATAAAACAAGACAAACTTAAGTGCGCTAGTCTGCATTCTAACTATAAAATAGGAGCGAAAGCATGCGAAGATTGAAGGTTAGTAGGAAAAGCACTATTTCGTTAGTGATTTAAACCCATACGTGATTTACACGGTTTTCGGGAAAAATGCTCATTCAGAAGCCGACATGGTGTTCTGAATGAATTTACTTGGTCTGCTAAATGTTTTTCATCTTCGGCATCTTGAACTTTTTCCTTCGACAGTCTATCGGGAATTTCCGTCGATGCCGTACCTCCCTTACAGGAGACCTGACTTTCAGATGCCGCACACGGCGAGGGCCTTCAATTAAAGCAGGTTCCCTGGAAGCACATGGCAGCTGGATATATGCTTTAACTAGTCAAGACGAGTGGACAGACGGCAGTCAAGCAACCTTTACCTTCATCCTTTCATTCCTTCCCACCAGAAACCAAGGCGGCTGATTATGGTGCTCACCGAGCAGGTGACGCAACGTGCTCGTCCCATTGTGTCTTGGGGCTCAAGCAAGAGCCTTCGCAGGTAGTCGCATGGAGACTTGGAGCATAGGCTTTGCCTTTGTTGAAACTCCATTATCAAGAAGGCGGCTGAAGATGATGAGGCACTTAATACTATACAATATCCCCTCAAAGTCCACAAATCGCATAAACGGGTGAACGAATCTGAATGACGAAAGCTCAGGGAGAATGGACACACGCGTGTGCGAAAAGTCAACCACGATGAGGCTTAATTCGGGACACTCATTTGGTTTTTCCTAGGATAATATGGTAAGGGAAATTGAAGTACTCTGTCCTCTGGACTCTCGCCGCCTAATACCTGACAATCGTACTGCTACCTGTCACCGCCGATTTATCGTGAAATTCATATCGACCGTCCGATTAGCGGCCGACCGATTAGCCAACCATTGAGAAGAGATCGAAATGAATTCACAAACCTGGTCTCTTTTACGCGCATTTTGGTTGAGTTTGGGGGTGGGGACGCAGGAAAACGTTTGGACTCGTTACTCAAATCTATATTCAGAGATCTGGAACTCAAATTAATTAGATAAGTTGCAGGACGTCTGATTTAACCGTTATGTGTATATTGGAGTGACCCTGGTGATGAATGTTTGGACAATCTGATAGGTGTCCTCAGCTTCATCTAGTGAATAACAATGGACGAAAAAATGAGCGAGGATAAGCGTGCGAAAGTGAGGCACAATGAAAACTTCACTACTTACTCTGGGAGAACGATACAGTATATTTGAGAGGAATACTAGTTTAAAATTTAATGTTTTTTTGCGAAACGACGTGAATCTGGTGGCCAGTGGTCTTAACATTTGATTGCTATCAGACTCATTTATTCGCCGGTTCATAAACACTCACTTCGCAAGCTTCCAAACTAATTGCTTACTCCGTGATCTTTCCAGTATGAAGGTGAGAGCTAAAGACAGAAATACGCCTCCGTACTGACACGATTATGACATGTACATTTTCCATCTTATCCACCAACCTTATGGAAACAGAAGACTGCGCATAACACCACTTTTTGAGAATAGATTGCAATAATTTATTGATTACTAGGATCTATCTCTGAACCACGACTTTCGGGTTTAAAAATTTGGCTGATATACTGGCCTTTTAATGCTACCAAACCAACGATCATCTGTCCCTACAGAATAATTATGCTCACATGTGGAAGACATGGTGATCACACAGTACTCACTCATCGTGCCTCAAACAATTGTTCTCGCAATTCCTACTATCTTATCCTAAACATATTTAGGGGAAACTTAAGCAGCACTTGTACTGCAATGGAACTCTGTCCATGTAGGTTGGTTAGGGCCTTTCAACTTACATCGGCGTCAGTACCCGTCGTAGTGGTGCGGAAGTGCGGATTTTATCGCGCAACGGAAGCTTGCAGGCTCGATTTCGCAGTTAGCTTAGTCTGTACCCCTACTGTTAAATATGGTTTGCAAACAGCGAATGTTTACTATGTCGAGATAAGAGTGCTTCTGAAGTTTTAACAGAAAAAACCACAATAAGATAAACATAAGCTTATTTCGGAAACGGTCAAGCACCTATTAACATCCTTTTATGTTGGCGTTCAGTTGGTAAGAGGTAGAAAATAAACACCAGAGGCTGAACCACCATGGACAATACATGCCTTGTTCATTTTGGATGGACAGGGGGAAAAACGAATATTCCGTATTTTTAGAACCAATATCTTATCGGCAGTTTTTATAAAAGACTCAGTGGCTTCCTAGAAAATCAGAAATTTTCTCGTGAATTCTCAATATCTTTTAAGTATCCTGTTGTCAAATAAAATGACTACAACAATCGCTTACCCAAGCAGGTTGAGATAAAGGAGGTGACTATTGCCACACATCTACCAATATATGCTTTGATGGCATATCCACTAGGCCATCCACACACCTTCAGGGCTTTGCTAACAGGACAAACACTCAAGTAATTTGCCCAACGATGTAGTATCGTAACCTTTTCCTGACAATGACATAGAAAAGTAGAATTTTTGCTGGGTTGTTTACCACCGCTAATCAGTCATATGACAGTCCCAGGTTCAGGGATTGTGTCTGGTAAGCCAAAGGCACTGTCGCTGTCAGCGTTCTGCTGGCTGCCATCGTAAATGCTTACAGTCCGACCAGACTGCTATTCACCAAAATATTATGTTTGCAGTATGGAATGCGGCTCGTGCCATTTTGCCCTGGAGCACCGGCCTAGAGCCAATCAGGCGCTCTCACAGCAAGACCCAGTTACTACTCGAGAAGCCTTGTGGAAAAAGATTTGGAGAAATTGAAACGACAGTTTTTGGCTTACAGTGGATCTACTATCTCACCATATGTTAACCGAAATTCGGAAATATGTTTTAGACTAGCTGAGATTGATAAAGTGGGATTGTAATATTAAGCATCGTGCAACATAATACCAAAATATTTAAGTCACGTCAGGATGTCGGCTTTTGCATGTGATTCTTTCTGGCCGACTGCGAAACACCACCAAAAATGATGATTTAAGTAGTATGCATTTTTGATTGATTTCCGATGCTCTTATAAATTCAAATTTGGTTTACAGAAAAAAATGCCCCAGAATATTCTTTCTTATAATCATTTGGTAGAAAATTGCGTCTTCTTCAAATTTATGCTCAAAGAAAGGGTATCTTTCGCTTTCAAAAGTTTCTACTTATGGGATTATTTAAAACCGGCAAATTTCAATTCACAACTCACTGTCCCTCTTCAATTATTAATAATGCCTGTTGAATATAAGACATAGTTGATGTCCATCGAAAAATTTTATGAGCACTGTATTATCTCTTTCGAACAACATAGAGAAATGTGTGATTTTTCGTGAAGGAACTGAATGCAACATGAAGGCTGGAAACCCAAGACGCAAGTATGACAGCAAGTCGAGTTCAACATAGTTCTATAAAATATATTCGAATTTAAGAGGGCAGCAAAATCAATTGAGAAAATGCGTACTACTTAAGTAAGCCTTTTTGAAAAGGATATTCCTCCTTGGTAGGTGACCGGAAAGAAGCTCATTCACGGGCGGCAGTCCGACATGACTCAAATATTTCGGGCTTTTGCCACACAAAGATGGATATAACAACCCCAATTAAGGGATCATTTCGAATCGAACATGCATTTCTGGATTTCGGTTAACATTTCGTGAGAGGACAAATCTACCGTAGTTTCCTTCACCCCATCCCAGGTTTGGAGGACCCCGAGCTCGAATAAGGGCCCCTTAGTCATCAAGTAAATCATCCCCGCGCCCTGCGGATTGCCGTCTCGACTATCCATGGTTGGGTAGAACTTGTGTTCCTCGATCTGCTCGGATTGCGACCGCATATGCGTGGTCTCAAGACCGGACACCTAGACACAACATGGCCATGCACGTATTTCATCCTGCAACCAGGCCAGTTCAGTGAACATCACTCCTATGCGGGAATGTGAGTGTCATTTCACCACTCAGAAACCATTCCTTCTGAGCAAAAAAATTGTGGATAGGAACATTGCTCTGGGTCCATAATGTGGACCTTTTACAGACTGTGGTGCCTCTGGCCCACATCTACGAAACGGGCCATGAGTTCAACTTCGAAGGCGTCAAGATAATAGCCCACGCCGTAAACATGATGAGCCGAGAATTGATTGAAGCCGGATCCTCGGATGGGAAGTCAATCAATCGATGTAGTGATCTGGCGCTGGAATACAGAGCCCTGCGCAGTCAAGTTCAAGCTTTCGGAATTGATCTTTGATAGGCTTTCACCACCTACAAGTGTAGCCTTTTCTGCTGCTGCTTCTAGCTCTGCCAGAGTTCGAAAGTCCAGGAAAATAAACGAATTGTTCTGGTGTTTCTTCGTTACTCAGATATGCGACTTTGTAGTTCCGGTGTATGTGGTCTATCTGGGCCTGAAAAGGCTTTTTCCACTAGTCTCCTGCCTTTTGTGTGCGCAGGACACAACAGTTTTTTGGGCTAGATCTTAATCAAATCTAAGAAAATCTTCTGAGTAGAATCACAAAGATGCGGACTATGACAATAATGCACGCATGAACAAGTGTCAAGTTAGAGGTTTTCAAACCGTTGCGTACGGTTCGTCGATCGTTAGCCACAGGAGCACTTGGTGGCACGCGTGTAGAGTAATTTTCACTGGGGGAGACTTGTGCAACATGCACTTCCTTAGTTTTCGCAATGCCTAGGATGCGTCTAGTTGTTGACTTCCTTGGGGTGTCTTGTTTCTGATGACATAAGTATACGATTCGGACGACTTTGGTTTAACTCAGACTTGATAAAGTCTGCCACAAAGAGGATGCTACAGCATCTATGTGTGCTTAACTTAAAATAAAAAGGATATTCCCCTCAATTAAGTTTAACTTTTTTAGGGTCGGTAAACAGGTTAAAAGAAGATATAGTCACAAGACAGGTATTATTATTAATGCTTTCCATGTGCTGAGCAAGTACGAAGAGGTAAATGAGGTTGATAAAAAAAAAAATTGCCTAGCCAGTAGATTATGATGTTTCGAGGATAACTGACATCAGCTATGTTGATTACCTTTCTCATTCACCTCCAGCGTAACAATTTGGACGGAGGTTCTCTACCCCGCGACGAAGATTCAAGCGTCGTTTTCGCAGTAGCATTATTTTTTTCTGACCCGCGCTGTAGGCGATGTTTGATGAGTCCAATTTGTTATTTTAAAGCGTCCTTCTATTGGAGAAAAACTGCAACACTTGGTCAGACTTTGCTGTAAGAATAATAAATTGCTCAGCAACGGAGGAGCCCTTAAACCAACGCGCCAGGGAATAGTTTCTGTGTGGGCGAAAAAAAGTGCTTATGTATGATACTTCGCATGTAAGCAGCTTAATTGGCAGTGAGATGCGCAAATATGGTTTGTTTTCACGACCACTGAGCCCAAAGTGTGCATTGCTAATTTTAACTATTTAAATGTACAGTGGGTCGTCTGCCCGATCTAAATGAACACCATGCAGCGGCACGACTATGTTGTATGCATTTCTGGCCCTAGATCAAACTAATATTGGACAGTTATACTTTTTAATCCGGTATGATTGCTCGATCATCTGCGTTTGCAATAGTAGTTCGTAATGTCGTCTGCCTCAAGATCCTCTTCCAGAGCCACACCTGACAACAAACTGGCCTCACATAAAAGCTCAGAAAAAATTGCGAGTTTAACCTTTCTGCAGAGCTGTCGGTTTTTCGTCGTATATGAAGCAACTCCGAACATTCCATTAATCGCTGATACACAGTAATAAGTAAGTTGCTGCTGTGGACTCATCCACTGACAAATGCCTTACATAGTACGGGAAAGATCAGGATTCCCATAATCAGGCCACCTCATAGACTGATTCCAACTGGTGAAGTGGATTAATCGGGATTAATCGGGCTCCACTGATGACCGAAAAAAAAAATGTTGTAAGTAGAATCGACACAGCTATGTCACTTAACCTCGCCGCAACGAATATATGTTTGTTATGGCTCAGTTTAAGTGTTATGATTTTAAAAGCCAGACTAAGAGGAGGGGGTGTAATGACCGCGAAGAACTGCCAATACTTTTTAAATGCGATCGTAAACTAAGATTGTTTTTTAAACCGTCCTTACGCTGGGGCAACGAGAAAGAAACACAGGATCGACATGGGGTTCGATGAGAGCACGGCAGGAGTTAGCCAGGATTCGCACGCAAAGTAAATGCCACACCTGGGAGGATATGGTGGAACGCCTAGACGCAGGTTCATGCGGCGCCAGTCCATTTTCACTGAATTCTCTCTTCAGAGGGCTGACCGGCTCGGACAGTGGATTGGTGTCTCGAAAGGATAAGAAAGAGTAAGGTTGACCCTGGGGACCCCCGAAGACACTCATTATAAACAATCTAACGGGCTTTAACCTATCGCGGTACCCTAAAAACTGTGGTTTGGAAGGCTACGAACTGACGAGATAACGCTGTCCTCCACTCATGACGGAGAATCAGGCTGCACTGAGTAATTCCTACTGTGCCATTTATGGTACTCCCACTCATTTGGGATCCGAACGAAATCTTTCGTGTTTCTATGACAACCTGACCTGGACCAGGCGTGTGTGGCACACGTAGACAGGTCGTTTAACTTTGTTCACCACCGTACCCGAAACTCGTCAATGGTGCTTTTCAACTCTGGCTTGACAAGGGCCAAGGAGAGTGGAGGCGGAAAGAGTGCGATGGATGCTGCGCAAGTCACAATCGCTGCGTCCATCATGCTGCCACGTACACGGTGGGTGTCGCGATAGTTGAAATAGCGTGCTGATCGCACTTATGGTGGACTGAAACTGCGGTTTTATAGGTACCTTTTGTCATTTTCATCCTGCATGCGTTATCACTTTCTCTACAACACGGCTCACACGTGGGGCTGTCTTTTCGTATTTGCAATGCAGTCTCTAGATCCCGGGGGATTACCCGAGGCATCATCTCTTCGTATCTCACTATTTTAATCGTTTAAAGTATTCAGACTATAACTCGTCTGACTGCGACTTACGCCTTCACAAAGACCAGCTGCTAGCCATTTACAAAAAGTAAGATTTTAAAGAATCGGCTTTATCGGGACTTTCTCTTCCCATAGAAAGTTTCCAAAACTCGATGGAATATTCATAAACCTGAAATGTCCGACAAATTCGATGCATTCTGGTCACTTACTTTAACCCTGCCAGTCTTCCTTTCCCCCTCCCCCACCGAATCCTACTTCTGTGTAGCACTCGGTATTTACCATCCTAACCGAATGACACTCACGTGTCAGGTCTTCACAGAGGCTACTGGATATTTTAGACGATTAATTTTGCTGTGAATGATCAAAGAATAATGCGAAACGGAAATTAGAACAGATTTATGTGTTTACTCCGATCTGACGAAGAGGCTCCAATGACCAGTGTTCTCAGCCTGAGCTCGAATCGTCTGCTTATAGAACTAGCAGAAGATCCCTCAAAAGAAGTGTGGGCAAAAAAGGCCACGAGGGTATCTGGCAATTCCTTCCCAATGCAAGCCAATACATAAATGGCCTCATAAAGAGAAATCAACGGACCCTCCTCGATTGCCGAATTTATTCTCTGTTTTCCTTAGGTTTGTTATCGACTCGAGAGAGAGAGAGAGAGAGAGAGAGAGAGAGAGAGAATACGCTTTATTTTGACGTATCATTCAAAATTTTCAGCCTATAGTTAATTTCACTATTAGTTTTCGTCGGCGAATAAAGATAACATACATTTGGGCACACTTTGAACTTGACATCTAGCCGACGGCATCTGGTTGACAGAAGTGATTTACCAACCTGGCGCTAATAGCTATCCAGACTATAGAAAGTGAGGTGATTTTTAGACAATCATCGTACATTTAATGTTGTTAACACCACCAAAATTTGAACTAGACATGCATGCTGTGTTTTATTCCTCAGATTGCTTTACTGTTTACTCCTTGTCCTTTTACCAGAATAAATATATAAATAAATAAATTATTACTTTCATTGCTGTGTTCGTAGATCCTGTAGAGTTTCACGATACTGGTGAAATAATGGCAGTTAAAAAGATTTACAGGATTCATTCAAGATTGTCATACTACTGAAGAGATGAAGTTGGTTTAAAGAATTATAATCGTGCAATTTTTCAGTTCACATTAATGCGTCATGATACGTCAGTGAGTCACATCTGGACTGTAAAAAATCTACTCGTCAAATTCGGTTTCCACTTATAATGTGAAAATTGAAAAATGATCTCAACAGAAGCGAATTGACAGTCAAGTAAGCAATGCACTGTTTAATGCAAATATCTTTTCCATTATCGAAACCTCTACTTTCCATTACTCCTCATATGGAAATGGAATTCGGTTCAATTTTCTTACATTGATTTACACTAGCAAATGCGATGCTTTGGGATTGTATGTCGAAGAAATGTCTCGGAGTGGAGATCTACGTAATGTTTTTATTTATAAACGGACTTGAACGCTGCTTTCGATATTTTCAGTTCCATAAAATAACGCAATGAATGCCCATTGGTCTATTGTACTCGCAAAACGGGTAGTAGCAAAAAGCCCAGACACCTGTCCCGTCCATTTCATGCAGTTGCGTGATGCACTTTCGAGGAGTTTAGCTCATTGGCGGTAACCCCAGGATTTCCCATGCAGTTTTGGGTGTAAACGCTGAAGCGAATGAAATAAAACTCAAATGTTCATATCGCCCTTCGACTCGAAACGGTAAAGGCCTGTCCTGAAGACTTCCCTATAAGTTGAAATGTTGATTTCGGGAACAATGTACAAATTTATCTCTGCATAATGCTTGCTTAAATGTTTCTATGGGATGGTATTTTAAAATTCTATTGTAGAAATAACTTTTTACAACAAGTAGAAATAATGTATTTCTATGGTATTTAGAGTAATATTGTTTTATAAATGAATCATAATGCACTTTTCCAAACTTGCAGACGATTTCTCTATCGTGGTAAATGCATGCGATTTGGCTTCATTTTCTGTCCGAGTTACGTCGATTTTCAGCTTAAGGTCTCAGTTGACCTTTCTAAAAGAATTTTTGTATTTAAAAATCAAAAACAGGGGATCTTGAACAGGAGTGATTAAGGGCAGTCAACTAAGTTGATGCAATTTTGAACAGTCACTAGTGGATGACATTTGGCTAGCTGGCTTGACTGCTCACTTTCTACGACTCGCCAATGAAAATTTCCCACTTAAATCGTATAAATGGGGCACGCGACTTCACAATATAGTTCTGTACATCAGTATATCTGGAAGGCATTTAGCTGGCTGCAATCTATAGCTTGTTTGAAGCAGAGTTCGGGCTTAGCTGAGCGGAGATTATGAATATGTCAGCTGAAATGTTTCGAGTTATTTCGGGCTTGTCAGTAAGCTTCCATCGGTTTGAAGAGTTATCCAAAGAAGGAGATGTTTTTCGGCTGAAGCTTGAATAAAAAAGAAACACAATAGTTAGTAAAGGTGGATGATGGCTTCGTGTATCTATACCCAGTCATGAAGCCCCTGTTACAGAATTATAGTTCAGTATTTATTGCAAGATAGTTCGAAATCGTTAAATTCGGTTGCCCAAAGTAGTGGCTTCAATCTGCGAAAAATTTATTTACTCATAGATTTCGAACTGAAAATTTAATTTTGGGAACTATAATGGTATCAAAAAAGGTCACTATTGCACATTATCTCGGATAAAACAAGTTATATTTAGTAATCGCCTATGTCAGTTACTTCTAGGTTTTAACTGCGTCCGCTTTCACAAGATCCCAGTTTTCATCGTAGACATGTTGTAGAGACGCCTTAAATTGATCTTCGCGCTTTTTGGGAAGCGCTAGCGGAAACTGTTTTAACTGACACCTAAGACGATGAAAAAA
This sequence comes from Schistocephalus solidus, assembly GCA_017591395.1. Taxonomy (NCBI): domain Eukaryota; kingdom Metazoa; phylum Platyhelminthes; class Cestoda; order Diphyllobothriidea; family Diphyllobothriidae; genus Schistocephalus; species Schistocephalus solidus. The sequence goes on from WEDG01002317.1 coordinate 183,306, forward strand.
AGCGATTCAACTGAATCATGTTGTTATCTCCGTAAATATTATCTGCCATATGCAGTTAGCAAGTTTTGCCTTCGTCGATTTGGCTTTGTCCAATTTTGCCTTAACGAAACTGCCATGGCTTTTAATTCGTTGTTTAAGATTAAGATTCATGTCAAGTCCAATGTCAAAAAACCGATAAACCGTTTAGCAAGGTCTCGAATGCATCTCATCTTACATAAAATGAATATGTTATTCGTTTGACCCACGACAGCAAGGGCAAAGCTTGGGTGCAGCCGACGATTTACCCACCTGAAATACGATGCTCCGTGAGTTTTTAATAACACTTGGGTTAAGTTACCCACCCAGCCAACTGCAACCAATGGAATCCACGAATTCTGGCTTATTGTTTAGGCAGTCAAACTACTGTATCACAATTGAGGAATTTCATACGTTGCCGTAGACTAAACGAGTTGTTGACATAAAATACCTTTCAAACTACGATTTCTGTCAATTCTAAAGAGAAAATCTATAAACCCCTTTTCCAGGTCTGGGATATATATAATAGTATATGAAAAACGAATATAAGCTTATAGGAATTATATATGAATTAATCTATACTTTAAAAAGGGCTGGTTGTCTTGATAGAATTTTGAAACTAAATTTATAGACATAACTTAGTATCTTTTTATTTCCAAGATTTTCCGGTACCACGGCCACTGTTCTAAAGTATTTACTGTTTTATGAAGTGCGGAAAAGAACTTTGCCTACATGAAACGTAAAAATACCGACAGTGTAGTAAAATAGGCCCTGTTTTTGTTTTTGTGAATGCGGAGTTTTCATCGGTGTTCAAAAGGTTGTCAAAAATTAGTTTCGCCTGTGCCCAAGTTATTCGTGTATATGGTTGATTACAAGTTGTAGAGTTAAATGCCGTGGAAATTCCAAAGGATTAAAAACAAACGGCCTTAAAATGAAAAAAATACTGTCGGTGGCAAAGTAGCATCAGCAAGTTCTCCGCACAATCCTACGGGTAGATGGGGACGTGACCGGTTCTCACGACTTTTTGTAAGGACACAGGTATGTAAGCTATTAAGAACGGTACCTCGATAAGCGAAACTGCAATTCTTTCAGCTGGCAAAACCAAAATTGTCATCTTCGACGACACTACGTCACATTACCTCTTCTAAAATTAACATCTTCAGCACTCGTCGCAGATATTCGTACCTGTGGAGCACTGACCCATTAACCCAAGCCGAGGCCTTAGTAGTACAGCGTTCAAAAGCTGTGGTGATGATTGACGTGATAATTGCCGCCCCCTGTTGCGTCAACATTGTTGTCTTTAGAGTGAGGCGTCACCCCGCGACTAATGGCCCTGCCCAGACAAAGATGCGTCGGTGGGGGAGGGAGAGATAGCTGCGCTTGCGGATGGACTACGGGTTAGATAACCATGACCCCTGCACAACTAGTGACTCGAGCGATTGCCCCCTCCTGCGGGGATTTTGGTTTTCTCGTCGTTGAAGTTGTGTCCCGCTTCCGTTGAATGCGCCATCATTCGCCCCCACGGTCGAAGCGGGCTTGGTTATTCGTGGCCTTGGTAAACGACCTGGTTCTTAAGTGCACTTGATCTGACCATAAACGATTCCAGGCGGTTCTCGTGGCGACAACCGGTCTCTCGGTCCCTTTATTTAGTCGGGCTGTGTGCAGACCCCGCCGTGGATACCGTCAGAAGGCAGCCGAGGACTTCCGATAAATTCTTGCTGTATGAGGGCACCTGCTAAAAGTTGGATCGTATGCGATCTGATATCCCGTATCGTTTTACATGTATCGGATAAAATATCGATCGATTAGTCGCTCTTTCCTAATTCGCTTCAGAGGTAGTTCAACGCCGCAGCAGCGTGGTTCTTTTGTTCCACCGCGGTTCTCATAACATAACTTTTCACTTAGGCCACGTATAGGTCCAGAAACTTTTTATTCGCCTCTACGGCTCATTGGTTACTTATTTGTCCTATAAGGTGAAAAATTTATCTGCAATTTCAATGTGAGTGAGGAGAGGACGTAGGGAAGGAACATGTCACTAAAAATGTCGGGTACAATATATTCTTTTTAATTTATTCTTATGTTCGTAAACATCGCATCGCTTCCCACGACTGCGATTATGCACCCAGTAGTGACATGCAACCTTTCATTGTACAGTACATTGGCCGTACTCATTATCTGCGGTCTAATTGCACGTTTTATATGGTCTAACCGGAGATGCAAGTTTTCAAAACTGAGCATGTTGTAGTGTGCGTCACTAATTTTATAAATAATTAAAGACAGAGGCAACGAAGGCAGCATAGAAGGCTTTTTACCAAGAACACAGGCACAAGTCCCAGATCATGTATTGGAAAAATATGCCCGAAGTCAACCTTCAGGACAGGTTTTAAGGCAATCACTGGCGAATAAAAGTGCGTGAACAGGTTGGAAGTGAGTATCTAAACTAGCAGACTGCAATGTCGGATCCAAGTATCTGGGTGTATAGCATAAACGGAAAGAAACAAACTTTTGCTGGAGATCATAAATGAAGCTAAATATATGGGTGAAAGGCCTCCTAGGATAAGGCGATTCAGTCTGAAACTGAAATTTTACCTTCCAGGCAATGAAAACTGTCCGATTGCAACCAAAACCTCCTTTTCATTCTTGTAACCCCGAGTTGCTAATCCCGAGGTAAAGATGTAGACGGTGCTTTCTAACATGCCACAAAAATCAAAGTAAATAGACTTTGCAGTTAATCTTGAAGTAAGTTCCTTGAGTTCCTACTTGGTTGAAAAAACTGCACTCCCGCCGCTCAGATCCGAAAATTGAATATTTTCTAGGAAATTTTGCAAGGTTCCAGAAGATGGGATTCAGGTACAAGTTATTGTGCATTTACCTTTTTCCATGGACCCCGTAAAAACCGACGGTCGAACTGTCATAACTTGTCCTTTAACTTTGCCAATCAGGAAATGCATAGAAAAGTTATGTGAGGCTAACATATTCCAAGAGGCTGCCTTGCAGAGTTACATTGAATCACCAAGTTGCAAATTCTTTTGAATCCAAAAGCGCGATCTGAATGAAGAGAAACCATGTGTTTTGCCAATCACGGTGTCTATAAGAGGCCACAAAGTTACTGCAGCACGGGATCGCCTATAAGGAAGGCAGCGCAACCCGTCATTCGAAAGCGGTGCAGCATCCACATTTGGCCGCTGCCCCCCCCCCCCCCCCTCGAGCCTGCTGTCGGCATGGCGTGAGGTCACCTACGCGACCGTCCTGGCCCCCCAACTTGTCGGCTCCTCTATCCTAGGGCGCCGTGCCCTGAACACGCCTCTCGTACAGGAACTAGTCGGTCGCCAGAGGTCACCCATCTGCCACCCCCTACCCGATTCCAACATTTCGGCGGCCAGGGTAACCGTGTGACCAACCAAACGGAATCTGACCTCATAAACACACCTATAATCAATGCCCTTGCCTCGGCCAAATCTGATTGGTTACAGGCCATGCTAACTAGTGTCGACGTGCTAGCACCGAGCCATTCCTCATTTCGAACTGCTGTCGTCTCCTGTCATCATCACAGCATGGATCTTCGAAGAGTAACGTCCGCGCTGCTGGCTTTGACAATAGTTACCCTGATCGTGGGCCTAGCAACACCGAACTGGGACTGCGTGGGCCTCTTTGAGGACTGCATCAAAGAAGGCGCCAATGAGAGGGAGGCGATGATATCCGTGGCGGCCCTGCTGGTAATTGGCCTCTTCTGCCTGACCATTGTCTTCATACTCGACGTGGTATCTCTATGCTCCAAGCACCTCTCCGGTCCAGCCCATGTTGCTCGCTTTCTTGCTGTATCTGGGCGCAGCCTTGCTGCTAGTAGCGGTGATCGTCTACACAGCGGAGACACACAATCACTGGTCTTACTTCCTTGCGGTGGCGAGCGCCGCCTTCGGACTGACGGTGGCTATCCTGGGCGTCATGTCTTCACGATGCATCACCTCTTCCTAAGGTGTGTAGTGTTGCGCACAGTCCACTTGCAAGTGTTATCTGCTTCCTCCTCCGCTTCAACTTCTTTTAAAATAGGCATGCATTTCGTCCTCGATAAACCCTTGTTCGCTTATGGCTTACTTATCCTGCCTCGTTGTGTCTAAATACACCTTTGCAACTCGTGTCTAGTTTGATTTACTAAAAAAGGCGTTCACAATCCCTGCTACCGTTCACGTTGCATTTGGCTGCGACCGTGTACAGTGGAAAATGGAACAGATATACGGTTTACACAGTTGGTTGACGAAAACCATGTATCGACTGCCCAAAACTTTATGTGGCATCACATTGCGAAAGACTTAATTTGTGGAGGAATTTTCAAGGGTAAATACTATTTATTTGCTGGCAGCAATTGAAAGAATATATAATATTCTTGAAATAAGATGCGCACAAAGCAAACTCAAGACAAGCTTCCGGCTAATCACAGGCTATATTTGATGCCAAAACGATCACCCGATTTCTGGAAACTATATACAATTTTATGGTTTTTCACCTAATATTTCCAAAAATGGTATCACGCGAGTACTGAATAATTTACTCCACTGACAGCACAAATGCTATGTAAAAGCCCAGACATGCGTGTTGCGCAGATCCGATGTGTATGCATGAAGCAGACACGAGGTGTTCGGTTCACCAGTGGGTCTTCCAGCACTCCACGTGCCCTTTTTCCTATATAAACTCCAGGTTCACATGGAATGTTGGCAAAATAAGAGGCACAAGGACGGCTGGCTTTCATACTTCTTCCAACTCTTAAGCTACATAAGGCTGTTAGCGTCTCAGAGGGCTGGGAACGGATGACGGGATTTTAGGGGTCAAATGCAAAACCTGAACTGGCTTTGGTGAATCATCAAGTGATGGCAACAAGCGCGTCAGAAATAGACATTCCCGCGTCTTGTACATTTTTGAGAACACTTCTCAACTCTTATCTAGTACGCCCTCTTTTTTACGGCATCCAAGAGCAAGTGCATAAGGTGTAGTTGGGCTGTCGGACGACGTTTACTATTAAAGTGAACTTCACTAATTGGACAAAAAACTATTTAAAACAGGTGTTGATATGTATATTCGGACCCGGAAATATGCACCCCCAAGTAATACGGGAATTCTTGTACTAAATTGCAGCGAGGTATATTTTTCGGTGTTCTAAATTTAAACCCTACATTAATCCGAACCATAACTCCTTCAAACCTAATCCTAGCACTAACTCTGAGCTTACATGCGCCCGACCCTACGCTTAACACAAATTCTAGTCACTTGAATGTAACGAAAATCCACCTATAATAAGGGGTCCATATTCTCGTGTCCGATCATATCTGTTTATAGAAGAGTGACCGATATCGACAGTATATTCCAAACGGTTTCATTTCAAAAAGATACAGAAGCTCCTAATAAAAAATGCTTTTGGTAATACAAAACAAATTATCGTTGTTTTTTTTTCCTCTAACATATCTGAATAAAAACCAGATGGTTGTTTGAAACTCGCAACGCGTTTTCAACCTTTTTGGTAAAAAGAAACCCATATTAACTTTACTTCCGGAACGATGCCTGAGTTATGCAAATATCAGTCAATAGCTGCCAAACGTACTGACGGGTTTTGTGATCACTCATAGGCTAGCAGAGATCAATTTTTTTTATTCGAAGAGGGTGAATTAATGGTCTATATTAAATACATCGTTACAGCAAGCAATCTTTACCCAAGTGGTGATCGGTGTTCCATGGTAATTGCATTGAGGATAGGAGCAGTTTATTTGCATTCATGCCAAAAAAATTCAAAATCCCGAAAGCCTGACACGGGTAGATATTTTAAGGAAAATAAAGGGTAGTTTATGAACGGAAGGATGAAGCAAAGTGATGAAAAGGGAAGAGTTTTTTTTAAGAGAACCAACTTTGACGTTTTTGAAATGGGCAAGTTCAGCAGGTCAAAGGAACAATTTTTCACACGTTTTTAGAACAACAGGAGACTTGTATACTTGCCCCTCCAATGGAAATTGTGATTGGGTATGAGCATAGGCCACTCCTTCCACTACAGGCGGCCTTGCGTTAAATTCCAGTTTGGATATCTATTCCATGTACTACCTTTAATCCTATTTCTAGCTCTCCTATTCATATATAAGTGGAACCGACAAAGACAAGGCAGACCGGAATGGCTATTTCTGGCTTCTTAGCCGTCATCAGCCAGTCATAACCAATCCCAAGTGTGGAACACCTGGGATTCGAACCCGCGACCTTTGGTAATTGAGTCGAACGCTCTACCATTGAGCCACGATCGGTTGCGGTCGGGAATATGATGATGTGAGCTCAAGGGCAAAACGGAACATACATGTTCCTTAAGCAGATCGGTGAGTCAATGACAATGACAATAGCTGTCATTGTGGGTGGACGGCTCATCCGGATTGGCTACCGCCTTTTCCACTTGTCCTTGAGATTGTTGTACATGGCATTCAATTAGATGTGCCGATGAATGCACGAGTTATCAGAATGAATGGCCTCTAAGAAATTCTGGCCTCTCTTCGATAGGCAGAAGCCAACAATGCGAGTTTTGTCCCATACAAATTTGTGCCCAGTTTTTAGTGTGTGCAGGGCAATTTGAGACAGGTGGTCTCGTCTCTTTACAGCCAACTGATGTTCGTGTAGGCGTGTAGAGACCAATTTTTGTGTTTGGCCGCAATGCACCGCATTGCATTATTTATAAAACAAATATGATCGGACACGAGAATATGGACCCCTTATTATAGGTGGATTTTCGATATGCAGAATGATATAACCGGCAAAGACAAGGGAGACTGGAATGGCCAGTTATGGCTTATTAGCCATCATCAGCCAGCCATACCCAACCCCAGGGGCTGCGGCGCCCGAGGCCTGAACTCGCGACCCGTTGGGCAGAAGTCCAACGCCCTACCCACTGCGCGTCGGGCTCGTTATCTTGCCGGTTTCGATCGGGAATATTACCAATGGTAGTTGGGCGCTCACCGATTGGTTACAGGACTCACTCGTCCCGTTGTGCCTTGGGTCTCACTCTAGAGCCCCGCCAGCTGACGCATAGTGGCTAGTAATATAGACAGAATGATATTACCAGCAAAGACAAGAGAGATTGGAATGGCCATTTCTGGCTTTTTATATATATATGTAGACTATGTAGCGACGTGTAGCATATGTTGCAAATGTGGAACCGACAAAGACAAGGGAGACCGGAATGGCCCTTTCTGGCTTATTAGCAGTCATCAGCTAGTCATACCCAATCCCAAGTGTGGAACACCTGGGATTCGAACCCGCGACCTTTGGTAATTGAGTCAAACGCGCTACCATTGAGCCACGGGCTCGTTGCTTTGTCGGTTGCGATCGGGAATATGATGATAGTGTGCGGCTCACCGATCTGCTCAAGGAAGATTTATGTTCGGTTGTCCCTGGAACTCAGACTAGAGCCCTCACAGGCGGTCGCATAGCGACGTGTAGCACTCTTAGCAACATATTTGTGCTATATATATGGTATGTGTCCTATGACACAACGTTCGTTTATCGCCGGTAGGTAACTGGCGGGCGGACAAATGGGATCGAGTGAGATCCTTACCACATTAGTGAGTGTTACGCACTTGTTTGGCTTGTTTATGTACCTCACTGCACAAGGCATATGATGTACTGATGATCGGTAATGACCGTGAAACAGCTGTCTGCGTCTTGCCTGTTGCACTCTTAGCAACATATTTGTGCTATATATATGGTATGTGTCCTATGACAAAACGTTCGTTTATCGCCGGTAGGTAGCTGACAGGCGGGGCGGACAAAATGGGATCGAGTGAGATCCTTACCACATTAGTGAGTGTTACGCACTTGTTTGGCTTGTTTATGTACCTCACTGCACAAGGCATATGATGTACTGATGATCGGTAATGACCGTGAAACAGCTGTCTGCGTCTTGCCTGTTGCACTCTTAGCAACATATTTGTGCTATATATATGGTATGTGTCCTATGACACAACGTTCGTTTATCGCCGGTAGGTAACTGGCGGGCGGACAAATGGGATCGAGTGAGATCCTTACCACATTAGTGAGTGTTACGCACTTGTTTGGCTTGTTTATGTACCTCACTGCACAAGGCATATGATGTACTGATGATCGGTAATGACCGTGAAACAGCTGTCTGCGTCTTGCCTGTTGCACTCTTAGCAACATATTTGTGCTATATATATGGTATGTGTCCTATGACACAACGTTCGTTTATCGCCGGTAGGTAACTGGCGGGCGGACAAAATGGGATCGAGTGAGATCCTTACCACATTAGTGAGTGTTACGCACTTGTTTGGCTTGTTTATGTACCTCACTGCACAAGGCATATGATGTACTGATGATCGGTAATGACCGTGAAACAGCTGTCTGCGTCTTGCCTGTTGCACTCTTAGCAACATATTTGTGCTATATATATGGTATGTGTCCTATGACACAACGTTCGTTTATCGCCGGTAGGTAACTGGCGGGCGGACAAATGGGATCGAGTGAGATCCTTACCACATTAGTGAGTGTTACGCACTTGTTTGGCTTGTTTATGTACCTCACTGCACAAGGCATATGATGTACTGATGATCGGTAATGACCGTGAAACAGCTGTCTGCGTCTTGCCTGTTGCACTCTTAGCAACATATTTGTGCTATATATATATATATATATGATAATGTAGGGCTCACCGATCTGCTTAAGGAACATGTATGTTCCGTTGTGCCCTGGAGCTCAGACTAGAGCTCTCGCAGGCGGTCGCATAGCGACAAGTAGCATATGATGAAATGGAACCGACAAAGACAAGGGAGACCGGAATGGCCATTTCTGGCTTATTAGCCGTCATCAGCCAGTCATACCCAATCCCAAGTGTGGAACACCTGGGATTCGAACCCGCGACCTTTGGTATTTGAGTCGAACGCTCTACCATTGAGCCACGGGCTCGTTGCTTTGTCGGTTATATATATATATATATATATATATATATATATATAACAACGCGACAGGCTGTCACTTTTGTCTGTCTCGGCGTGAACGAAAGGTATCCAGAAAATTTATATCTGCAATTGACTATGAAGGAATACGGAGACTTGACACGGAAGGGGCAGATGATTGGCATTTTGTTGCAAAATGTTCGTATATATTCGGCCAATCTGATGTGCATTCGCAATCTGAGAGTGGGGACGAAAAGTAAACCAATAAACCTTAACCGCTCCATTAGGAAGATATAAGTGAATTCTTCCCTTTTCGGCAGATATTTTATCCCCCAATTTCCGCGAAGTCAAAAATATGGTCAAATAATCCCATTTTTTCTTGACTTGACTTGGAAAATGGTTAAGTGCAGAGATATTCGACAACGAAATATATAATGAAGGTGCTTTTTAGAGAGGTAACGTATTATAAAAGGTTTATAAATTGAGCCTAGGCATATTAATTGCCGAATGATTTTGCGGGCGTGTATTTTTCCCGGCACCGAGATTTCATGTATGTGTGAGTCTACAAATATGCCCCAAACGGCCATCTGCATTAGAGAAATGACTCAAAACTCCCTACTGCGGTATATAATTTTAAGAAATATCTTGTTTTGAAGGTTTCGATACGCACACAGAAGAGAATTTCCATTTATGGGCAATCGACTGAGAACACTGAAAATTGTGAAGTATTCACCATTATGACCTGGAACTCCTCGCAAGCGAACGCCCGAAATACTTATAAAGAAATTTAACAAAAGGACCGTCCTCTTAATATAGACAAAATGGTAAGTTTACGATTGCATATACAATTGTAGCTAAATTTATTAGTCAGTGGCCGGCCTATCAATACATAAGCTTATTAAATATGTTATACCTGTGCCATCCCTGTCGGTGCAATCAAGCGAAAATCCCTTTGTCTTAGTCGAACGCATCTTAAAAATGTACCCGCAGATGACAAAATTGCCAATTATCGTGAAACCGAGTTGAAATCTTTACGCGAAATTTAGGCTGCTTGGTAACGGCTGCACATTAAAGTGCCATCATTTGGGAGACTACTTCCATGGAATACACACTGAAGGATCATTTTAAAACGTATTCCGACTTATGTTGATTTATTCACTCGTTTTTAACACGGAAAGGCATACTGTACATTGAACACTTCAGGTTTATTAGCTACACTGATTTTTCACGTTTTTCGGAATTTGCCGCTTTTATAAAAATTTACGATTTCTCAACAACGTAATATTAATTTGAAAATCCTCAACATGCCTTCTCTTTAAGAACGGTCTCTTCTTTACTGCTTTGAAAATTTTGGTGACACAGTGTGAACTGATTTTGCGTAACGGGTATTTTCTTGTGAAATCCACGAGATTGGATGAGTTGGGGCAGGTACTGTACCATAGCTAGAGGATCCTAAACCAGTTCGACAGCCTGCGTAATTTGGTGACAGTTTTTTTTCGAAAAATGCATGTTGAAGGTTCCCCGATTTTTAAGGTCCTTGATGAAATTTTCGAAAAGGTCAATCTCATTGGAAAATCTGCTGGTGCCTGGGTTGGAAGCAAGCACTAGTCGACGCAAAATAATTCGCTGGGCAATAGCATGCCAAGACCTATTGACACCGGCAAATCTACCTTCACCTCCGCACCCCCGCCCCCACCCTTGTTTACTAGGGTCGTCCTTTCGCGCTTTAACGTTCCCACTGTCTCACTGACGTACATAAGTGAGAGAAGATGTGAAAAGGTGCATGTTTGCAACTGTCATCGTTGTTGGCAGGCCGTAAACGTCCTAATACTGGGATAACACGTTGTCCTTCTGCAAGGGCAACGCTTTGCCCGCCCTGTTTAAACGAAAATATAAAGAAGACTTGCAATAGTACGATGCAAGTTTCAGTGGAAGTAGTTAGACTACCGAGAATGGATAGGCGGAAGGGAATTCAATTTAGAAAAGTGTTTCCACAAACTGCGAAAGTTATTTACTAGAATAGATGTCAGTACAAAGAAAAGGATAGAACCAGGGTGATTTTTAAAAACTGGCACCGTAGATGCTGTTCAGTAATTAAGAAGAACCTTTATTCCGAGGTATATTCTAAGGAGATAATACAACTTACAGGGCACTGTCTAACGTTTTCGGATCTTAAGAGCGAGTCTTTTCGATGACCGAAGCGCACGATGCCGATGTATTTGACTCTGCTTTCCAGAAAATGTGTTTTCTCTTAGCATCGCTTTCAGGGAAAAGGTAGGACTAAAAAATAACATTAAAAATGCAAAAAATATGCTCTGAATACCTTGACGGAAAATGTAAAACAAAAAACACTTCTTTTCAAAACAGGTCAAAGGATTTCAGAAAAGCCTAACATGATCACTGCATAAAATACCGGCCACCATTACCGTGGTGGACGTTATTGTCCCTAGTTTAACCAATGGTCTTCCGGGACGGACACTGCGGGACATTTTCAGAACACGTTGGCTAGTTAATGAAAGTGAGTCACCGTGCGTTCGGTGCTGAGTCTTTAATTTACCATTTGTTATTTGATATTTAAAACGTCTGGAAACATACTGACAACAAGAACTGTGTACCACAACTTTGCAAGTGAAATCTCTTTAGAAACTTTGTTGCTGCGAATGTTTTGAACAGAGACCTTACACGCCATTGCTATTAGTTGGTGGCAAGCATGCCGATCAGACATGTGGCATTTTGACCGTCGTCGCCGGCCGTGTGCCCCACAGAAGCGTGAGCGCAGAGACGGGAACATGTACTTGAATTAATTTATAGTGATAGTAGACTTTCGCAGCATCTACCACACTCAGTTATTCCTCACACACCGGGTCCCGGTGTTATGACAGAGCCAAGACGACTGGAAGGGAATCGAGTGTGGCAGCCTATAAAGCTTATCAACTCCTCTACACGTGCCACACACACACCTGATCCGCGCAAAAGCGACCAGGATTTCGTAATACGTGAAGAAGTGTGCATGGAGATCCGGACCAAGTAGGAGTGTCATAGAGGCCATATTGAGAAGAAGCCACTGCAACCGGACTCTCCGTCCTGAGAGGGAGTAACGACTTATCCCTTCAGTTGGCAGCCTTCTGAGCCATGAGCTTTAGTGCACCGCGATAGATTCGAGTGCGTCAGAAATTCTGTAAAGAGGACAGTCGGTCTCACCCTCTTTCCCCTCACTCAGACACCAGTCGACTATCTGAGCCGGCCTACCAACTGATGCTGAGATCGGACGCGCTGGCCGACAGCGCTAAGCAGTAGTCCATGCAGGCCACGCACAATATGATCTCCCCTATAACACGCCAGGTTTTTAAACACAAGGGATGGGCTATTCGGATCTCATATGCGTTGGTTTTATAGGGGGCACCAAACAGCCGCACCACTGCCCTCCTTTTCCAGTGTCCCTTTGTCTGTCTACGACCGCGGCAATCGTGCTAGTCTGCAGGCGTTTCGCTAACGCACGGCCAACCTTCATGCCTGACTTGAGCCGAGTCCCGGCTATCTCCCGCGCGTCGGTTGGCATTGTTTGTCCATCACGAGCCCTTGTGTTTATGCTCCTCTGACTCAGCCCGTGAACCAACCAGTCACATGCCCAACACTACTAATCTCTGCCTTATTAGGACATGGAAAGTTCACACTAGCGTAAAAAAGCACACCACTACGCCCACGCTCCCAAACGGACGCTTTGTTCTGACACACAAACAAACAGCCGACTCACGGTAACCTGCCCCGTGTATAGCAGGGATCGGTCCTCACAGCTCATTGACTTCTCTCATTAGACCGGACGAACTTAGCGTCTATGTGTTTGCGGTTAAAGTTGGTCTTACATCCCTTACCGGCACACGCATTGATAAGCAGCCGAAGAACACACTTCGCACTTACGTGAGAAGTGCCGAATTCTTGTAAGTGATGAATGAATTGGGGCCGGTTTGCGTGTGGTGTGTGCTGGCGAGGCAATGGGCTGTGATGTGGTTTGACGTACGTTGTTTTAACGTAAGTTTTCAGTAGGCCCTTTCGGTGACGGAATGTGCGCGGGCAGTGCGTGGGCAGTCGAAACGATGGTGACGGGTATGTTGACGCTCCTGGCACTGTTTTGCAAGTGACTGACCAAATCGCGCAGCGTACACAGAAGTCAGGCGACGGCAAGTAAGCCTAACCATTCAATGCCGCATCCGGCTGGTGAACAGAGAGAACTGAAAATCAGACAAATTTTACCTTCCGAACTTCAGTCTCCTCCACCTGGCGTACAAAAGACCCTCCTAACACCCCCCCTTTTACGAAATGGTGCCTTCGGGCCTACAAGCGCTCCAGGTAGTCAGCTGTATTTCTTTCAAGAGAAGTTACAACCTGGTACCAAGATTTCGAACAATTCTGTTTTTTTAGAGAAACTGAGCGTGCGAATGCCGCTTAGGTGGACTCAGCCGGAAAATCTGGTTTGCGTTTACTGCACCGGAATGACTTCGGCCCATTTGGCTGCGGGCGATACCATGAGTGCCTAGGTCCTCCACCACCCCCATTTTGTGAATAAATGGGTACGGATGCCTTATATGGCTGCCTAAACAGGACAAGTAAGAAGAACCGCCCCGCCCGCTTAAAATTGTTGGCCGTACGGTAACCTTTGATCTTAATCTTAGTCGTTGAACTATCCTAAACCCTGGAGTTAATACGATCATAACCTTAAACCTTGGCCTAATTGCGATCCTAAACCCAATGCTGACCTTAACTTCAAGTTTAATCTTAACCCTCACCTCAATCCTAAACATAATTTCTCCGGAATTTAGCGTAAAGCCACATGTATTGTGCGCGATTCTTTTTCCCGTGTCCTATTTGGGTCGCCATACAAGGCATCCTTACCCATAAATGTTTCAACTTCCTTTTGATTTCGGACTAAGATGATTATCTTTGTCTGGGTGACTTCCACGTTAGGTATCCTCTGGATTTACATCCGAACTATACAGAGAGACCTCGTGTTATTAAAAATGGCAGTCGAAACCAAATACCGGAGTCCTTAACTCAAGGTCGAGGGAAGGCTGTAAAACCAAGTGAACGAGGCAATTGCACAAAAACAAAAAGACGTGTTTTAGTACTGGAGGTGGTATTCAAAACCAAAAGCTGCGGCCTTTGTTTAGGTACTGAGAGCAAGAGCTAATAATTCTTTCCGAGTGCTCATTATATCACGAGATTCGGGGTCGAGCACCATCATTATACGTCAATTGCTCTTAATTCATGTTGTACATGCGCTCGTAGTCGCGTATGGCCTTCAGTCCGCCTAACTTTCCCCCCCCCCTGTCAGTCAAATGCCTGCACCGCGCATGACTCAGTGCCTGGCATGCTTTCAGTTTGGCACCGCTGGACATTATGCACCCGACGGATTCGCTACAAGCAGGCTTGTCTCGGGTGCACGCACGCACGCACGCACCTCGCACGCCTCTGCTGACAAAGATGGCCGAAACCGGTGTGCTGAAACAACTGCTGCCGATGACTTCGGACCTGACTGCACTGCTTCCGGTCGCAGTAAACTGTCAGAGTACTTCGGTCACCCTGAAATTTGATTAGGGAAGTCGGCTTGTCGACCAGCGCACATCACCAGACACGCGTGCTAGGTGTCGGTTGAGAAATTCGCTTAGACTTCAAGAAGCTCTCTATTTTTATAATACCGATTGAAAAAGGTTGAGTCCGAAATTCGCGTGAATGTTACTCATGTTTTATCCCAAAAAATAGGCCTGAAAACTGTAAAACAGATATTTAAACCAGCTCGAGATGGAGTAAGCAAACTCAGAAACGAGACTAATCTACTTTATTCAGAAGCCATCGATTGTGGGTCTTTGCTTCCAAAAAATATTGTTCGTTCAAAATATTCATATGAAACTAATTAAGCATTTGTTTATTTAAAGCAAAATTAATTCAGCCAAAGAGGTAGTGTGCAATAGTGCTTTTTCGAAGAGTGCAAGACCGCACAACGGACATGCAATTTAGTAATAAAAACGTTTACAGCGGAAAATTTAAACTGTCAGTCGACTGGACATACGGATAAGTCACCCTGAATTCGCTTACTAACTAGTTTGCGTATTTGAATTGACCCTTTTTAAGAGAAGTATAAATTTTGGCAGATAGAAAACAATATGACACGTCCACTTAGGACTATAGATGAAACTTCCGAACGACTGTTATTAGAATTGTCAATACATTTTCAATTGACCAACTTGTGAAAACTCGGCGACCTCGGTGGGATTCGAACCCATGCCAGCAAGGGGAAGGTTTAAGTACAGTCAACGCTCTAGCCAACTGAGCTACGAGGCCTCACCGTGGCTTTCAGCGGGGCATGGTAGCTCAGTTGGCTAGAGCGTTGGCTGGACTAAAGCCTTCCCCATGCTGGCGTGGGTTCAAATCCCACCGAGGCCGCCGAGTTTTTAACAAGTGGGTCAAATGAATAATTCAAATCTGCCAAAATCCCATACTAATGCATTTTCAGCCTTAATTTTGCCAGAAATATGCATCCTATCGCTTTGCTTGATAGCCTTTCAGGGGTATCTCACCGTAGGATGTTTTGGTAAAAATTTATCAAACTTCCAAATAGTTGCTTTTTGAGTCCACCATGGAACCTGTCTTCCACGAATCACGCTTAACCAAGTTAATATTCAGACATATTTACCCCCAACATAAGATCCCTTATATTTTCAGGACATGCCTCAATAGAACTCATAGCTATCCTCGCCTAATGACCTTCTCCTTCTCTTTATTACTACCAAGCTATCAAGTTTGCCCCTGATATTTTTTGTTTATAAGTCGACCTATACTCAGAGCATGCATTCTCGAACCAATTAAGTTTACAAAGTGGTGCAAAAATTCAGAAAGTGAACCCCGGTAGATTGGATGTTAATGAAATCACTGTTCAAGTATCCCAAGAAGCTATAGCTTTAAAGCCCGCCCAATCGGAAGCATGCTTCTGAAAAAGGACCTAGTCAAAGGGAGCAAGGAGTCATTGAAAAAAAGTTGTTTGGATGCGACAGTCGTTTAGAGGCACGTTCTGTGGAGTAACAAACTAACACGCTTAGTGAGAAGAATTAGGAGCGATAATGATCCTATCCTTTCGGTGTATTTTTGATGCACTATAACATTGTACAAAATGTCGAAATAATGTAGAAACTAATGTCTGCTATAACACAGTTAATTTTGGATTACCTATGTCTGCAAAAGGGTTGATAACAAAGTTTGCATAGCAGAGGAAAAAAAATAAGACATTGATACACGGGTTTTTATGGGGACATAATCTCTTTTAAGGACGCTGCATGCCTACGTTTATACCTGTCACATCGAAAATGTCATAGCGAGCGTTGCCGAATAAGATAAGGGTGACTGTCTAATACCAGGTCCTGTGCGTTCATGACCTGTGATTTTGTATGACCAGCTGATGACGGCAAATATGTTAGAAACAGGCACGGAAGTCTTTCCCCGCGTTTTTGAAAAGGTTGTTCTGGTACTGACTGATAGTTGAGCTGCGCCGACATAAACGTTTCAGACAGAAGCTCCAAAGGGAAGGAGACCGCTCGTTCAACGGTCTGCAGCCGGCTCGATTGGTGCAATGCGACTTATAACACACCGCTTTAGGAGATTCTCCATATTCGTGAACACGAACTATAGTCTCCCGTTATTTCACTCACAGTGCACTTTGGCCTGTTGACGAGACTCCTCTTGGAAGTCTGTATTCGTATGACCCGTAAAACTCACTTCGTTCGTACTGTTTATTTTATTATTATCGGTTATATAGACTTACATTACATTTGCTATGTCAGGAAAGGTCAAAATTTATTCTGAATTGTGTTTTCATTCCAAAAATATGACTTAAGTATGTTTCAAACATTAAGTAACTTCTAGTATAATCCCTATGTAGTTCATTCACGTCTGGATGTCGGCTTTTGAACGAACCTCTTTCAGATCCCCAGCCAAAACTACACTCTCAAAATCACGGCTTAAGTCGTATGTACGTTTTCTCATTGATTTTCTATGTCCTTATTAATTCAAATACAGTTTATAAAGCACATGTATTAAAAGATCTTCGCTTATACTTGTTTGATGATAAAGCATGTCTCTGCCAAATTTTATACTTGGGAGAAGGTTATTTTCCGTTTTTTTAAAAAAAGTTTTAAATTATGAGATTTTTAAGATTGTGAAATGTCTCTTCATAACATATGTGTCTGTATCTTTATTCATGTTGTTTATAAAGTATACAACATGTTCCACACATATTAAAAAGTTTACTGAGCAGTATATGTCATCTACGTAATTTTGTCATTAATAACTCTTTTATAGGCCAGTGAAAGCAAGTTCATAATTTTACCTGAAAGTTATGTGTAAAGATGTAGGAAATTTTAATGGGAAAATCCACTTTCGGCTGTGTTCTAATAGAGGACATTATTACTATCTATCAGATTCAGTGGAATAACCACGAAATATAAATCCTTACAAATGTGGCATTAGTGAAACTATTGTAGCTATTTAAAAAGCAGGAGCAATATCGATTTAGAAAATCAACCGATCTTGGTATTTGCTCATCCGAGTGGTTTGTACAGGTTTGAATTTTTACGATAATTTGGAATGAGAATACAAAGGTCCTTGAATTATAAATTTATTCCAATTTCGTATGTTTAGTTATCCTAAAATATTAAGCTTATTGAGGATATAACTTCTCAGGATTCAACTAAGAATTTCAGTGATTTCCAACCCATATCCCGGAGCAGGAAAAGCGACTCTATATGAGTATCAAACAATTTTACGAAATTCAATAGCCTGTAGTTTTTGCCTCGCCATAGAAGTTACTTCAAACAGTTCTCAGCCAACCTAAGTTGTTTAACACGTATCTTTTTGTCAACGTTAACCGTAAGATTTATTTATTCAGTATTGCACGCAAATAGTCTTTTTTCTTCCAAAAATATGTATATCAACGGGACATTATCCTTCGCATACTGATTTACTGAATGTACGGAACAGAGCAATATTATTCAGTCATAGAACGATAAAAAAGTATGTCCAAGATAACAGCGACCAAGTTACAGCGACAGTCAAGCCGGTCAGTCAGTAATTGACTAAGATTCATGCACGGTTTACGAGTGTAATAAACTGACATAAGAGGAAAGTTCGCACTGATTGGCCAGAAACCATCGATTGCAACCAGGGTACGTCGGTGGACATCCACGAATCCGGCGCAGGCAAAGCGCAAAGCTGTCGCAGACTTTCAAGGCGTGGCCGCAACAACTTTTACGCAGTTGCTGAAGCCCAAAGGTCAAGAAGCGAACGTCTAAAAAGTAAGGACTGACGGCGCGATAGAATAACATTGTACAAATACATGCTAGCGAGGGGAGAAGAATTGTGGCTCGTTGTTTAGAGAAGTCGAGAAAAACTTCGCAAGCAAATAAGCTGTATGTATAGTGGAAACGTAATATATTCCTTTTAAATCTAAAAAATAATCTACCTTTAACAAACATACTTGTATTTTAACCTTTTAATTTTAGTTAGATTTCATCTCAAATGCTGCCAACTCTCAGTAAAAAAAACATTTCTTTGACCACTTTAATTCAGCTCAATTCTTCGCAATGGTGCATCAGTGGACGCAGTTCTAGCCAGGATTTTGTAACAAAATAAGGCTATCTGCACTCCCACATCTTGTGAACCATTTTCATTTCACTTGGGTATTAAAAGAACGAAAAACAGAAGCTACAGCAATATATTTTTAAAAATGTTATCTTAAAAACTGTCTAAATTGATCTGCTTAAAATCAACCATTAGAAAAATGCAGGAAGTTATAAACAGGAAAAGTAGATAAAAGAGGTATATTCGATGGAAAGTGAGTACAATGTTGTACCATTTTTGGGAGGCCAAGAATGATAGCAACTTTTCGAAGAAGTGCGTTATGATAAATGAATTCGAAATATTTCCGAAGTTTATTTGTACGTGCCTTCCTACTAGCAGACTAGGGCTAAAAGTAACTCCTAAATTCAAAGGATATCTGACGGGAGGTGGTCTTTCCACCAGTCTCATGGCATTCTCTAATGAACTTCACAACAAACATAGACAAAGCCTTTCCCGGCGATGTAACCACACGACAATCCACTATCCTTAACTCGCAAGATGGACTTGTTAAGGTATGCTCTACGCTTCTGTCGGAATTACGAGACAAACCTCTTAGATCGTTCGTATGCATGACGTTTGATTACTTGTTTATTGCAGGCGCAACTACTTAAAGCAGCATTTCGTTTTGTGTGCTTTAGTAGGGAAAAACAGAATATTCTCATCCAAATTAAGTAAATTTTCAAGATCTTTTTCTACCCGTCATCTTTGCTGTAGACAAAGAATAGCGTTGTTCTCAAGTAAAGCTTTAAATCTCACGATCAACCACTAACGAATCATAAATATTTCTTTCCTTTAGCATTCAAATGTATGCATAGTCAAATGTTTTTGAATGATTTTTTTCATTCTGGGCAAATCCGAAAACCTCACTGAAATAAGAGTAAAACATAATCTTTTTATATAATTGAAGGTTGAAAACCAGGCTTATCTACTGAAAAAAATCAATCTAAACTGCTCACTGAAAAATGCAACCGACTAAACTCTAATCAAATGAAGACTACATGTTTTCTGTTGCTTATTGGTCCGGAAAAATTGAGGTTTCGCATGTATTGGCCCCAAAGTTGTTGCTCTTTTTATTTTCTAAAAACACTTATGCAAAATTTTATTTCCAGCAATACTCAAATGATCAATAAAGTGAAGTATTAAGTGCCATTTAAATTTCCCTGCAATTTGTTAGAAGATTGCAAAAGTCCGTTTTCAACCAACCTGATTTGAACTTTTCTTCTAACGTAAAACAGTTGGAAGCCAAATGGGATATGGATGGAAGGCCAGGTGAGACAAATTGTGTGCGATTCGTTTAAGATAATAGGTTAATACACGGCAAAATGAGTCATTTTCTTGGGCATAAAACGTGGAAGGACAACGAAAACGAGAAATTTTGAGTAAAAACCCAAATTTTATTTTCAGTTAATTTTTAATTGGAGTATTTGGCGTGGTCCACCCAGGCTTATTGAGCCCAATTCTCAGGCAAAGGAAAGGCTAAGAATACAGCCTTCGTGAACCTTTAACTTAACCTACCAGTCTGCGCAAACCAAACGAGGTGAACTGTGCATATTTATGGTCTTTTCGAGAAAACCGAGGAGCCGTCATTTTCAGAAACTTGAATTTATCATATAAAGGATGACGACCGATCGCGTTATGAGACCTGCTCGTCCCTTTGTGCCTTGGAGCGTAAGGTAGACAATTCGCAGTCAATCGCATAGCAACCAGAACTACATCTAGAGGGAGATTGCCCACAAATGCAAAGGATACTTAGAATGGTCATTGATGGCTTAGTTGACGTAATCAGCCGGTCAGGTTATGAGCACCTCAAATTTAAACTCCTGATCTTTGGTCACAGAGTCCAACGCTCTCATAGTGAGTCAGGGGGCCTCGTCTAGTCGACTGCGACTGGGACTATTAATACAGGCGCTCACGAGATTTGCTCGTCCCTTCTCCTGCTGCATACGTTTCTGGTCGCTATCCGACCACCTGCATGGACTCTACATTAAGCCTCAAGACACAACAAGACGAGGAGGACACGTAACCTGATCGGCGAGCATTTTTACTGCAATAATTAATATCCCCTATCGCAACCGACAACACAACGTACCCATGGCTCAACGATGGAGGAGCGCCAGACTCAATGATCAAATATCCCGCGTTCGAATATCAAGTGCTCCACACCTGGGGTGGGAGAAGACTGGCTGAGTATGGCAACTAGGCCAGAAATTACTATTCCAGTCTTCTTTATCTTTGTCGGTAAGCTTCTTCCGCATGTACTTGAATTTGTATATTTGCGTAATTTCAGGCCTAAAAGTAGCAGTAATTTCGACAGGAAATCTTGTACCTTATCATACTAGTATTTCATGGGCATAAACCATTATTCTAACAGTAAGCCCGAAATAGCCAAATAGGTCCCTGTCAACTTAGTTTGCACGCATTTATTTATGTGCATTTGACGCTTTCTTTTCAACTAAAATTGATTTTGGAAACACGAAGTTTACAGCCATTGTGCGGCTGCTGGCGGGGCTCGCGAATGAGCCCCGAGACACAATGGAACGAATGAGTCGTTGAGTGCCCATCTGTTATAGTTATATATTTATAGATTCATTCTGTGGAAAATTGATGATGGTATAATACGACCTAAAATTGGGCTGACCTAATCAAAACTTTCCCAAAGTGAACATGCCAACAACGTTTTTCTGTTTTTGTGTGCAAATTTTCAGTATCAGTCAGGATAATGCACACACTCAGACGATTTACCAACCTTCGCACTGAAAAGAGTTATGAAATGGACAGTAATATACGAAATGCGTCGATGAACGCTCACTTTATTGCTCGGCCAATCAGATCGGTTAGGTTGTGTATTTAAGCAAATTAGCTTTTGAGCATGGCAAACGGTGGCAATAAATTAAGTTTCACCGAAGCCTCATAGAAACAACATGTACTAGCGATGGCCATACGTGTAGAAAACCAGTCAAAAGCACTTAATAAACAGCTGTTATAGAGTAACATGCCCTCTTTTCACTGCAGCTTACATTTTGCAAATATAAATAATTTAAAACGGCCTTGCATCATTGGTAAACTCGCATACGAAGTCTGAAAGACCGTAGTCATCTTTCCAATCAGAGCAATGTAAGTTGCACTTTAGAAATTGCCCGAGGCTGCTATGGCATTGGAGCTAAACTGTTTAAATGTCAGAATTATCTACCTCGCCACGAAAAAAAACCTGAACACTAAAAAGATAATTAGGGATTTCTTGATGATAGACAAATATCTCCATAAAAAGCATTGGCCGTGCTTCTCTTAAAAAATCGCCTGGGAGGTAGAGAAACGTTAAAAGCGCAAAATAACCACAAAATTGTGCGCAAAAATTCATTCAAAATTGATAGATGTTTGTGAATGCATGTATATAAATTGGATTGCTACGACGGGGACGTAAAAATGACCAGAAGGAACCTAGTTATCAATTTTCATTCATAATGAGACGGACAAAAGCCTTTACGTAAGCATCTACAGCTGCATAAATGCTGATTTTACAAGCGCATAAAGTACTTCTCATCTAATTCAGTCAAAAGCACTACATACCTAGCGGTCGAGCAATGCGGATTGTCTATAAACCTATGGAATGATCATACATTTTGTACGGCCGAGAAACAGCTGTCCTTTAACGAAGTCAGTCTGGCGGCAGTGAACCAGGTTTCTATGAGAATGCTCGGTATACTAAAAAAGACAAACCTGGCAACCTCCGCAATTGACACCGTAGGTTCTGTTTTCTAGGTACGTGAAGGCTGCCCCGTAGAATATTTTTGGGTTTGATCCTTCAATTCGCCTTTGTTTTTTTATCTAATTAGGTTGGACCGAAAATTCAAAAATTCAAATTCTTTCGAAAATTCGACCATGACCATCCTTTTCCTTTAAGATTGTGTTTGCTTAACAGTATCATTAAAATATAACCGGGGCACTGCGGAAACTATGCACTTCCACGGAATAAGACCCGGGTAGCCCTCTAGAATAAACTTGCGACGGTCGAAGTGCACTGATTTTTAGACAGAAAGACTAATTGAAGTCGAAACAAAACGCCACTAGCTAAGTAACCAGGGATCATTATTCGTTTCCGAAGTAAACTGCGTTCCTTCAGGGTCTTCAATCAAAAATACTCGGTACTAAATCCCGAGGAAATTAAGAAATTATATTACTTTGATAGGGGGAGGGTACACTAATAATCTCTCAGCTGTGAACAAGCGTTTATTAAAATGTATTGATACATGCTCGTAATTTGCCGTGTTTTGCTCATGACTGCAAAAATAGGATAAAAGTAACAGTGTTCGTCTATATGTAAGAATTTTAAAAAAACGAGTCTCATAAAGAGGCCTAACCTCTTCCTCAAAAACGTCAATATCTTTCGTGCGATGGATATACCCTTTAAGGGATATAAATGGTTCTATTGTCAGCTTATGTGAGAAATGTTCCTCTTTTAGACATTTATATCAGAAATTTAAAGGTGTTGCTCCAACGTTTTTTACTCCAGTGTCGGATTGGACGAGAAATATGGACTCCTCCTTGTACAGGTGTCCTCGCGCTAATTTCAGGGGGACTTACCTAACTTTTACCCTTACTCTAACTCGCATCCTAACCAGCACCCTAACTTTTCTTATTCCGCTGGAATTTAGCATCAAGCTAACTGCAGTACTGTGGAATGCCCATACTTCCGTGTCCAACCGAGTCTTTCACAAAAAATAGGCAGCCTGAAATGAGCATCCGTGGTTTACTTGGAGAATTGGTCAGCCATAACTATATCCCAACTCTGGATGACGCGGTATCCAAACCGGTTTTCATCGATCACCTTATTTAAACAGTTAACACCTTAAAATAATAAGAAAGCAGCTATTTTCTTTCAACTAGTGCGTGTGCTGTCCTTTAAGGACAAATTTTAAATAAGTTGACCCCAAAACACTACTTATTTGACGCAGCGGATCAGAGTAACATGCCCTCTTTTCACTGCAGCTTACATTTTGCAAATATAAATAATTTAAAATGGCCTTGCGTCATTGGTAAACTCGCATACGAAGTCTGAAAGACCGTAGTCATCTTTCCAATCAGAGCAATGTAAGTTGCACTTTAGAACTTGCCCGAGGCTGCTATGGCATTGGAGCTAAACTGTTTAAATGTCAGAATTATCTACCTCGTCACGAAAAAAAAACCTGAACACTAAAAAGATAATTAGGGATTTCTTGATGATAGACAAATATATCCATAAAAAGCATTGGCCGTGCTTCTCTTAAAAAATCGCCTGGGAGGTAGAGAAACGTTAAAAGCGCAAAATAACCACAAAATGTGCGCAAAAATTCATTCAAAATTGATAGATATTTGTGGATTGCTACGGCGGGGGCGTAAAAATGACCAGAAGGAACCTAGTTATCAATGCCATTCATAATGAGACAGACAAAAGCCTTTACGTAAGCATATTTTAAGTCATGAATGCATATTCGACTTGGAAAGATCGAAAAAGTTATTTTTATTTTCTTTAATGGATTTTTGAAGTTTTAGCAAAATAATTAATCTCTGGGAAAGTACACCGAACGTGTCCATTGCGCAAAACTGTCGTAAAAGAGATCACATTTGTTTCAAAAGTGTCATTCAAGGAAATGAATACTTGGTCTTAAATTGTCCACATGTTTCATTATATTTTAATGACAAACCTGCACTTTCCGTTTTTCACAAGGTTTATAAACTGCGGACTGTGTAACTTTGGTAGCAGTTATACACAAAACATCTCGTTCTGCTCCCTTGAAAAGGCTTGAGGGTGTTCACGGAATAACAAAATAGATAGAGACGGTGTTGCATATTTGCTGAGCGACATCATTAAATATGTGCATACTCACCACGTATCGGCCTGATCGGCCGTTTGCGAATCTACCGCACAGAAACCGGGGCAGCAACCCACACATCGATCGCAGCGACCAGCGCTGACACCATCACTTTTCCCACTCCCACCACCGCTGAGACCAGTTCCAACCTCCCATCAACTGCTAAATTCACCGCCGCCATCCGTACCATCAGCGATGGGGACTCTCTCCTAAACTGTCGTCAATGCGACCGCACATTCACCTCACGCACCAGCCTGGTCGGCCACTTGCGAATCCATCGCACAGAGATAGGCGAACAAGTGTCAGGAGCACCAATGTACATCCAAAACACTGTCCAATAACATTTACTCACCGCATGGGCCTATTAGGTTACATACGCCTCCACGAAATCTTACGTTAGAACACCGCCAGTTAAATACCACCACCGCTCTTCTCCTCACCAGCACCTACATCACACCTGGTCACGCCCAACACCACACAACACGCGTTTGCAACCGGCACCTATCACATGAGGCGGAAGTATGATCCTCAGCTCCTTCTCTATGTAGCTTCTCTGCTGCATGCGTGATCCAAGCTTGAGAATGTCACAGTGCGCTAAGGGCCGTGACTTGGAAGGTTGCCAACTGACAATTACACTCAAACCTCACAGTCAGCTCAATTTGCGTGGAGTGGCTGGCTGTTGGACTGAGAGTCCGGCTGCAGTGTCTCCTTCTTACTGTGACCTCTGGCACTCTCATACAGGTGAGACCTGAGCCGCTGAACCCCCTTTTGTGTGAAATCGTGGTGCTTTTGTTTTTTTTTTTTGGGGGCACATGTCGTGTACGTAGTACGCACAGACTAGGGTATTAGGTATGTTAGCCCCTGCGCCCATTCTCCGCACCAATCAACTGACCGAATCGGACAGTGACTGGAGCCTGGGCATGGTAATAGAGAGCGAAGTCGATGGCCCAGATCATTTTCCTTACTATAAACAACCTGATACACTTGAAGCTATCGCGGTGCACTAAAAGCCGTGGCTTGGAAGGTTGCCAACTGATGGGATAATTCGGACCACGCATTTAGCCCAGTGCGTGTGTGTGTGTGTGTGGAGGGGCTGATTGGTGGACTGAGAGTCAGACTGTAATGGCTCCTTCTAAATGTGGCTTCCATGGCTCTACCACTCCGTCGGATCCGAGTCAGATGTGGCGGCACGCTTAGGGCGCCTCCGGCCGCGCCGGCCCTCTCCCGCCTCCAGTATTTTCGACTTGGTAATGACACCGAACCCAGGTTGGGAAGGAGAGGGTGCGGTAGATGCAGCACAAGTCTAATACCACATTTGATTAATTCACGCGCAAGTCACTGTCCTTGCGCCATCTTGCTGCTGGTACACAGTGGACCTCGTCAAAATCGATGGCTGAACTGTCATTTACATACTGGTTTACATGGCATCTCACTCAAGCTGCTCGAAGACTCTCATCATTAAAAATTCCTTAGCAAGTGTTCTGGATTTCCTCAGTTACTGTAGTCTTAAGCTTCTAACCTAACCTCAAACCCTGGCACTAAGTTTACTCTCGCTGGAAATTCCAGCAGGACCCCAGGATATGGTAGTTCCTACCACCGTATCTCCGCAAATTTCCTTATACTGGGTATATTACTTAAATGTTACGTACATCTTTGCTCAAAATTAAATTAGACGATTTACTTGTTCGTAAAATCCATCCAATAAATTTAAGCCAAGTAAAAATGGGATTTGGTGGGGTTTTTGCCCAAGTGGCCTTTGAGATGCCAATGGGCTATTCCGTGTCATAACGTTTGGAATTATGCTGTATTCTTACCACTTTTTCAATTTAAACCAAGGCCTATCTTGCTCTGAAAAAAACATATCGAAAATATTCACTCAATGCTTCACGAAATTCTGCCTACGCATTTACGCCCCCTCTCTTTCCCGTTCAGCAAGCTGCACTGGTTGAAAATATGGTACCTTTTTGTAGGCCATAAGATACGATCAACCAGTGCGACTGACATACAACAAAAGAACAATTGACTCTTCATACCTGTAGTCTGGTTATGCCGTTAAACTACCAAAAAATACTACTGAGACGACGGCAATCAGCTTAAACCACTGGATTCTGAGTGCAATAACGAAGTTAGTGTCAACATTGCGCGTGTCGTGGCTGAAAACGAACTAGCCAACTGCCAACCCCAGGTAAGTCGGCGCCGGATAAGTTCTTGCATACCACCTTTCCAGGTGCTGGCTACCCTACCCGCCCAAACCTCCAATGAACTGCTTGTGTCCAACAAACAAATTGAACGCGTTTTAATTTTCATCTCACATGTGATGTTGATTTATTGAGGGTTTCGAAAGGGAATATCTAATAAAAATTTGAAGCTTTTTCATCAAATTATTTCCGAAGCGGTCATTGAGAATTTTTTATATCTGCCAATTTACTTACTCAAATAACGTTCATGTAAACCATACCGTGGCTAGGGCATATACAGGTTTAAAGAAAGTGCTCCTAAACACAATTTGCAGCCTTCGAAAAGCGAGAAAAATTCAGCTACTGGACGAGAGGTGTTCGAAGAGCATAGTAAATTTGTTAGCTCATGGAATGTCAACCACAATTTGGAAAGGTGATTTCGATTTGAAAAAAAATTACTAAGTCAAGTTTTAATATTAAGTATTATGCACTATAATTATAAGGTATTCCAATTTAACAAGCTCCCTTCTGACCACCTACAGACTGACACTCTGTAAAAATTATTGCTTAATTAGTGTGCATTTTCCTCGATCTTCTTCCATTTTCTTATAAATTCAAATAGATTTTACATGAAACATGTATGAAAGTATTAATTCTTGTAGTCATTTGGTAAGACAGTAGGTCTTTCTTCCAATTTTATACTTGAAGAAATTGCATCTGCCAGGTTTGAAAAGTTTCAAAGTATGAGATTTTTTAGAAACGTGAAATGTTCATTCATAAATAATTGTAGCTGTCCATTAAGCTATGGTGCTTATAAAGTATACAAAATGGTCTGCATACACTAAAAAATTGCATGAGCAGCATATGAAGTCTTCTTAAGAGTGTAGAGAAACATTTGAGTTACCTTAGACGGGATGTATACGTTTGAAACCCTTGATGAAAACGTAAGCGCAGGTCGCGTTCAAAATAATTCCGGAAATTAAAAAAGTTCTTCAAAACCAACAGATACCCCTTCTTTGAGGATAAAATGTGAGGAACGTACAACGCTCTACCAAATGAGTACAAGAAAGAATGCATAAATGCATGTTTTTTATAAAATATGTTTGAATTTACGAGGACATTGAAAATCCTTTTTTACAGCTTATTATTTTGTCAAGTAACCAGAAAGAAACTAATTTAAAAGCCGGTATCCAGATGTGACTGAAATACCTTGTGAAAATGCTGCAATATAATTATTATTGCAACTCTACTTAAGTAATCTTTTCAAAACAAAAAAATCCAGAATTTTGGTTAACATTATAGTATATAGTAAATCTACTGTATTTTAAAATTGTGTGGTCCCTCAATAGGGAAATATATCAGAATGTCTAGCTTTTATGAATAAATAGGTTACTTCGAGTCACACAAATTCGAGGGTACTGGCCAAAGGTAATTTTTCACCCTGGAAATAGAACGGATACAAGCTTTGCCAGAAAGCAAACGTATTAAAATTGCATACTTCGGCGAACTGCAGATGAAAATTTTAACCTATGTCGACAAATAGAAATGTCAGAATGGCATGTTATGGATCATTGTCATATTTTTGATACCGAAGAGGACAACGGAAAAGTGGTTTTAGTTAGAAGGAACTCACTTTCAGTGGAAAACCTGGAATCCAAAAGACTGTCTTAGCAGGATTTCCCAGAAAGTCCTAGGACAATTTCAGAAATCTTGCATAGAATAGATGTCAATGGAAGTTTATAAAATTATTGGGTTCCATGGTTAGCTCTTTGGTAGATTCAAATAAACGGTAATATTATTCTTCTTTCTCTCTAACAGCAGACAGAGAATTCGCCGAAGATATTTATTTTGTTGCTTGCTATTTAAACTAATCCTTTGATAATTAGCACAATCACATTTCTTTAAGTATACTATGAAAAACGATAAATCGCACACTCGGAAGCTGAGTGTTCGCTTGAGGGTTTTGAAGGTTCAACCTCTCGCCATGTATAGTCAGAGCCAGGGTACAATGAGATATCGATACAAGCGAAGGAACGATTTCGATGAAGCAGTTGCGAAGAGGAACGCTCGACCACTCGTTTGATGTTGCAGTTTCATGCTCGAATAAATAGGCTCACAAAAGAACTGCGATATTCATTCGATGACGTTGTTATGCTACTATATATGCTTATAAACACTACTATCTTGCTCATTCATCGAAGATTGTCTTCCTTTGCGAGATAGCTTGCTTCATTGTCTGTATTTGAGTTGAATATCAACTACGTCGGAATTATGTTGACGGATCAGGTCACGTGATATACTCGGTAAATTGCGCCAAGTCGAGCCTCAACAGCCTTTTCGAGCCAATATAATGAAAAAGAGGAAAGTCTACAAAAAACTGGAGTAGTACCTGTGAAGGTTAAAGCTACCACCACATTCGGGTCAACTTAAATTTCTGCCTAGTTATTGAACAGACATCTACAGCACCTAACTGATGTATTGCACTGCAGCATCAAAACCCGCAAATATTTCTCCAAAGGATAACAGACTGTTGTGTCTTTCAGCATCAAACTATATATATATACGCAGACATTCGACAAAAAAACATCTAATTAAAGCACTTTTTAAAAAGGTAACTTATTGTAGAACATTTCTTAACTAATTATAGGCCTATATTTTCCCAGCTTTTGTTGTCGACGTTCATTTTTCATGGCAGCGAGTTTTCATGTTTGTGTGAGTCTACAAATATGACCTAGACGGCCGTCTACATTAGAAAGAATGCCCAACAAGTCCCTGCTTCGGTAAATGCTTTTAACAAGTATGTTATTTTGAGGGTTTACCAAGCACATCGAACGGAATGTACATATATGGGCAGTCAAATGAAGACACTGAAAATCGAAAAGAATTCACCTCATTTTCAAAGACTATCTGCAACTCATCGTAATAGAAAACCCGTAATATTTATATAGAAATTTAAAAATAGAATAGTCGTGTTTATATACACCAAATGGTACGTTTACGATTGCAGCTGACGATTCTATTTAAATTTATTAGTCATTGACCGACCTGCGAAAATGTAAGTCTATGAAATATTATATTCCTGTGACATCCCTATCGGCGTAATGAAGCGAAAATCTGCTTGCCTTTGGTCAAATGCATCTAAGACAATGTACAAACGGAAGAAAAACTACCAATTCTTGTGAAACGGTGTTGGAATATAAAATGTCATGTTAGGCTGCTTGATGACGGCCATACTTTCCATTGCGCTTAATCTAGAGAAATATGTATGTGAAAAACTTTAAAAAAGACTGATTTTAAAAATAATTCGGCTTTTTCTGCTTTATTCACTCTTTTTATTCTGTGGACAGGTTTCCTATACATTTACAACTTCAGTTTACTCAACCAGGTCAATTTTTCACACTTTTGTAATCCGTACCTATTCTAAAAAAATTAGCATTCCTAAACAATGCAATGTTAATTTGTAAACCACAAAAAGTCACATATATCCTTACGATCAGTTCTTTATTGATGTAAAATGTTGGTTGACCCAGTGTGCGCTAATTTCTCGAAACGGGCCGTAACTCATGAAATCCATCAGATTTCATGAGTAAGGACACCTACTGTAGATGCTAAAATTGACTACAAAACGAGGACATGGAGAATTGATGTAAAGCAATTATAAACTATTTTGCAACTTCAAAAGCGTAGGATTTTAGCACCGGGGATGGATCAAACGCAGCTTTGTCGCAATTAAGCCTCTAACTGGTCTTAGTGGCGCAGTCTTGGCCGCAAGTTCAGCCGTCCGTGTTCAAAAGCCGGTGGCGGACGGTGAGGGTGGTTTTTCATCACCCGCTGGCCTGTCGATCCAACTGAAATTGGCATCGAATTATGGTGAGGCGAGAGGTATACCGGCCGATGTAGCCAACCACGGCACTACCTGTCCACTTCAACTCAGTAGCGTATGTTGGCTGCACGCAGGATGAAACCTGACACATCACCCCATGGATTATTGGCCAAATTCCCATGCCTCGATCACCGCTTGTGAGTTACATGTGGCTGCAAAGTGAAGTAAAATTTGTTCTAAGCGACCGACAGCCCTTTGAGGTATTTTCATCTGCTAGTTGATTGGATTTGTGATGTTTTAACAAATGATTTCCATTTTTAATATTTTCAGGAACTTATATTTCGCCCTCTAACCTGCAATTTCAAAACTAGAGTATCTACCAGAAAGCACACGAGGAATGCTGGAGGCCCATTGATACACCGAACTCCTCGCAATTTGTATCATGCAGCGGCAGAATATAGAAGAAACACGCATGTCTGGGCTTTTAGCTGTTACCTATGCTGCCAATCGGCTGCATCGTATAACTTCCGTATATACTACTGGTTGCCTGATGGCATTTTAATGCATGCTACGCGTTTCATCCCTGCTGTGATTGATGGGCTTCGGCCGAATATCACTATCACCTTTCGGTCTAAGCCCATAGAGCTTACTTCAATCTGACCTACTCAAAGTTAGCAATTGCTTTCGGAGGAAACTAAAAAGCAGCATTTTCATTTTTTGGACCTATAAGATTGCGATAAAGGTCAGGAAAGCGAATGAATTAGCTCTATGCACACTAACGGCCTGGATGTAGGTGAAATTTGTTTCACGTGACACGGAATCGCTATCATTAGTTGGTGTTCGAATTAGATCGTTAAGTAAGGATTAGGATGGCCTTGAGTGTGGCAGGTCTTTTATTCTGTGTTGCTGCATGCCGCATAGAACGTTTTTTCTTGCCACTGCAAGTCGTCAATTTACTTTGCCGTGTTCTCGGATATCTGGTAGTCAAGGCTTGTTGGTAGTTTTTCCTTTTCAATTAACTCGCTGGATGTTGGGTTTCGTTCCTTTTATGGCCTAGTTTCCCGTTCCCCAGTTATCGCTCGGTTTTCCAAATGCACAGATAGACGCCGAATGAATGTTTTCAGACTAATATTTCCGCTCACGTCTCGCCTGCCTTGTCCCTTGTAGTTTCTTCTCTCCAGATGCCCTCATCGGTCCTGGAAAGCCACGGAATGATCACACAAAATCTGTCTGATGCATTATTGCCTGTGAGCCTGATCTCCAACTCCTCATTGACTGTGCGGTCGCGCTCCTGGGCTAGAATGGTACCCTCGTAGAAGGAGGGCGTGGTTATCGACCTTACACTGTGCTCCGCCACCAAAGCCAACGTCGTCATTCTATCCACTGTTTTGAACTGTTCATTTGTGCAAGACTTTAATCTCTCACCCTCTCTCAGACGAATTTATATTCCCTGAAACTGCAGATATCCGATAGACACTCGTAGGGACCACATTTCTTATCGTTCATTACCTGCAGCTTGTTGAAAGTCCTTATATGGTGGGGTTTTTTTCCCAACGGCCATAGATGAGATAGGATATTTTTCTGACGACCCGAAAATTATAATAGAATCCACCAAACACGTGCATTCCTGGTGGGCAGCTTTTAACTTCCCCGAGAAAACGTGTGTGTGTGGGGGTCATCATCAACAGCAAACACGCCACGGAGTAATTGAATTCCACTGCTCCTTCATAGAGATTGAAAGAGTTGCCTTCTAGCCTGATTTGCACCTTCTCCACCCAGGACAACCCCCCTAAACACATTCGAACTGCCACAAGCTGATGCACACTGCCCCACAGGTTACACGACTAAACGCAAGTTCGTTTACAACCTCTAAAAATGTTACTCTATCTCTCCCAAACGGAAAAAAAACATGTACATGTTGCTTCATTACTTGCAAACTTCATGCGTAATTAACCGATGCGCACATGCAATGCGAAAAGTGTTTGACCCAGTCGTATGCGATGTCGGGACTATCGAGATGGAGTTTTAAAATCGACCTCTCATTGATGTTCCTCCCATTTTATAAAACAGAGGCCATAATTCATGTTCTTATTTCCTCTACTGTACTTCTGTGTTTGCTCTTCACATGAATTTCCTAGGCAACGGTTTTATTTTTTTAATTCTGATGCTACTGCTCATTTTTCGCGCCAGATACATTTTGATAGTGTTTCTGATTTCTGTATCCACAAATTTCCGTTGAGTTTCCTCCCTTTTGGATGATGTGCGGAGAAGCGCTGGTCTCCACTCCTTGACTCCCCTGTATCCTCTCCTTTCCACATTTCTTCCGGGCACTCCAGTAATGTATTACCCTAACGAATCCTTTTAGGAAGCCCACTGCTATTCAGACATCAAACTCTAGTTCCTGAACCTCAGATTATGCTACCGCTTGGATTCCCGAAAGCGCCTGTGCTGCCCCCACTCTTTCTGCAGCACTTGGTAGCATCCACTGCTTGTAACTAGACCCAATATCTCCGACAAATTTGCATAAATGCACTCCGCTGTACGCAAAAAACCGAACAGTACTCTATGTTATTCAGCGTCAGAAACCTGTACGGTGTCTTGTGCATAATTTCCCTAGTTTCGGTATAGGTACTACGTTTCGAGCAGCAGATTCCTCTCAGTGTGCAATGAAGGAGGACGGTTAACCCTCGACCGATGTGTGTTCTATCTACACATAAACTAGCGCCAAAGACCACTGTAACAACTGCCGGTATCGGCATCACCGTAGGTGAGCCAGTGCAAGTATTGGTCGGATAAAGTACTCAAGAACGTAGTGGAATGCCAAAGTGTTTTGTTATGATGAAACATGCAAGGATGGCGTCCCTTAAGAAAGTGCCAACTTGAAAAAAATGGAGGAAATGTTCACGACATCATTTAACTTAACAGCGTCCGCGGGATTGAAACCAAGCCGCCATTTTTATTACTCTCCATTTGCAGGTGAATCGCCTTATATTTTCGTAAGTTGGCCTATTTTGCCCATTTCATACTGAATTTTAGTCCTCTTTGTTTATTTGAACTACAATAATGAGGTTATCAGCGCACGACGCTGGCACTCTTTTGAAGGATATCCAATTCATTTAACATTTTGAGACTCGTTCAGGGAAGATTCTTCATGACGTCGATAGTTACAGTCTTCGGTCATTCTTTTTGTGATCTTCCAATGTTTTGTGATTTGTGTGTCCAATCTTATTCACGGTGAAAAGAGGACGATTTTTCTTAAACTTTTGGAATTTTAATTTCAAAATAAAACGTGCCTCTCTCTCCCTCAAAACTCCAAAAGTGTGGGCCAGAGAACGTTCGAAAGTGGACAAAGCAAGCTTCCGTGGACTGTAGATAAGGCGGCCGTTTGGACATTACTACGACAGCTCTCTTAAAGGCGTCCGCAGGAGAGAACCTGACAATATATTTTGAGGAATTCTGCTTGTATAATGTTCTCATGCAGAGCACTACCGAACCGATAAAAGGCCGTGTATACAAGAGGTCCGAAGCCACGAAAGCGGCAGCCATTATAATCTTAAAAACTGGTGAATTAATAAAGCAGATCCATCGCATCAGAAAACTCGGCTAATTAAACTCAGCATGAAATCGCAGGTTAAGAGAGTTCGAAAACAAACCACGACAGTCAAGAAGCAAGGCTATACCGAGACGACTGCTGAGGTGCATTTCTTCTCAGCAGCCCAAGAGAGCGTCCCAGAGCCCCAGCTCTAAACTGCACGTGAGGATACCCGTTCATTCATAGACAAATAAGGACCCCATCCAGTACTAGGTCTAAGTCAACTTCGAGCTAATAACCACACGAGCATAACGGCGGTTATGCGCCAAATTTCATCCGACAGGGAACACAGAATTAGTTGAATTACTGGTAGCGCCACACAACTTAAAACTATGGACAACTTACAGGAAGCATAATCTTATGCAGCACCAAAATTGGTGAAGAGGCTGCTCATCGGATTTCCAAAACTAACCAGGTTTTCGACCGGCTGCAGGCCTCCACATGGTATCGTCATGGCCTTCAAGTGAACACAAAACTTAAGATGTACATGATCGTCGTCTTGATAACACTCATTTATGGAATGGAGACCTGGACCGTCTGCTCAAATTAAGTCAGGAAGCTGAAGCACTTTCATCTGAACTGCCTCCACTAATTACTGAAGCTGAGCTGCCAGGACAGGATCCTGGACACTGAACTTCCATAGCAAACACGATCATAGCGACCAGCGATGACAACATCACCACTTCTCTCACTCGCACCACCACTGAGATCAGTTCCAACCTCCCGTCAACTGCTACCTTCACCACCACCGTGCCCATCATCAGCAATGTATATTCAATCTAAACCTGTCTTCATTGCGACTGCAAATTTACCTCACACATCGGCCTGGTTGGCCACTTGCGAGTTCATCACACAGAGATAAACGAACAAGTGTCAGGAGCACCAAAATACACCAACCACACCCGTTTCAACTGTCCGTACCGTTAAAAAACATTCACTCACCGCATGGACCTATCAGGCCCCGTATGCCTCGAGGAAAACATATGGCAGAACACCGCCGATCGTATCAAATCCTCATTCCACCACTGCTCTCCTCCTCGCCAGCACTTAAGTCACACACGACTATGCCCGAAAATCACACAACACGTGTTTGCAAAGGGCTCCTCACAAATAAATGGGAAGTGTTATCCTCGTTTCCTTCTCTACATGGCTCCTCTGCTGCATGTGTTATCCGAGCCTGACGCTGTACCTGAAGTTCCATTGCCTTGAAAGATTGCCAACTGACGATTGCAATCAGTCAATCAGCCTAATGTGCGTTTATGCGGAGCGGCCGACTACTGGAATGAGAGTTCAACTGCAGTAGCTCCTTCTTACTGTCACCTCTGGCCCTCTTATACATGTCACATCTGAGCCGCTCCACCACCCTTTGTGTGAAATCCTGGTGTTTGTATTGGGGGCCAGGTCCGGTATGTGGCAAGCGCAGACGAGGTCATTAGATATGTCAGTCACTGCACTCATTCTCCACACCAGGCAGCTGACCGGCTCGGACATTGGCTGGGGCCTGGGGATGGTGATAGAGAGTGAGGCCAATGACCTAGCGCATTTTCCTTACTATAAACAACCGGATGGACTTGCAGCTCTCGTAGTGAAATCTCTTTCTCTCCTGCGCACGCTTTTAAGAGAGCTGTCGTAGTAATGTCCAAACGGCCGCCTTATCTACAGTCTACGGAAGCCTTATTTGTCCACTTTCGAACGTTCTCTGGCCCACACTTTTGGAGTTTTAGGGAGAGAGAGGCACGTTTTATTTCGAAAGTAAAATTCCAAAATTTTCAGCAAAAACGTCCTCCATTTACCGTGAATAAAAAAGCCGTGGCTTGGAAGGTTGCCAACTGATGGGATAACTCGGACTACGTATATAGCCCAGTGCGTGTGTGTGGAGGGGCTGATTGGTGGACTGAGAGTTAGACTGTAATGGTTTCCTCCTTAATGTGGCTTCTATGGTTTTACCACTCCGTCCGCTCCAAGTCAGCTGTGGCAGCACGCTAAGGGAGTCTCCGGCCGCACCAGTCACCTGTGTCCTCTCCCACCTCCGGTATTTTTGACTTGAAAACGACATCGAGCCCAGGTTTGAAAGGAGGAGAGAGTGCGATAGATGCAGCAAAAGTCTAATACCACTTTAAGTTAATTCACGCACAAGTCACTGGACTTGCGCCACCTTGGTGTTGGTAAACAGAGGACCTCGTCAACACCACCGGTTGAACTGTCATGCAGTTTGGGCAACAACTCCCAAGAACTCAAAGAATTGGTGGTCCGTGATAAGCATCATGTGGTTGACACCACGAGTAGTTAATTTCTCAGGCTGTCCAAGAGAGAAATTACTGTTTTCGGTAATAAAATTTTTATAGAAGGTCCTCTGGCTGGTCAATGGGGAATGGGTTTTTAGCTGTTGCGCTTAACCTCATTCATATTCCATGTGAATTCTCAAATCTTCGTCTGATTTCCTAGAATCTGGGTCCGTTTTGGCTCGTCTGTCGTAGCTTATATTCGACAGGTTTCGCGGGTGAAAACATTTTCGTCATCATTATCTCCTAGTCAACACGGTCTCCTGAAGTCGGTTTTGGAACACCGAACTTATCAGGAACCGAAATAATGTCCAATCAATCGCATGTAAATATGCTACTTACAATAAGCAAGTAGGCTTTCGTGTGCATTCTATTTCAGTAACCGACGGCTGCCAGCTTCTCTATGTAAAATTCTTTAGATTTTCCTTCTATACTGCTGCTTTTTTCTTAGCCAGTGTATAAACGATAAGGAGTTCAACGGCGTATGTCTATATTTGCCTAACTAAAAGTTAACTGAAACGGCTCGTGGGTATTACGAATTTGATTCTATTCTGCAACACGTACATCCTTACAAATCTATACCAGACTTCCGTGGGAAATCCAATCTTCATCTCACTGCCTCTCTGTCAAAAAGCACCGAGAGATTCCTTACCTCAAAGAACGGCCGATTCGTTTTCCACATATCGTTTATCCGGTTAAAAAAATTCATTTTATGCCCTTAAAAACGTTTGAACTTTATTTGTTAATATTTAATTACTTAATAATTGTAGTCGGACAAATGCCATTGGAACATTGTGCAAGGCGCCCGCCGAGAGCTGGAATTGGACCCGGGCAGCTAAAGAAAGAGGCGGACGTCATCTCAGCCAGACCACAAACGCGCGGTAACCAGGCGTCTAAGTTTGCACTTAAATGCCAAAGTGCTGCATGCCTCAAATTTTAACCGGGGAGCTCGCAAGAAGTAAGCCTCCGTGATAACCATTTAAACACGTCCGCGCGCTCGCAGGCTCGCTCTAGAAGCCAAGTAAATGCTCTACAAAAGACTTATATAGAAAACTCATGCAATGGGTGTTAAGCGTCTTTTGCTACTGGGTGGCTACCCTCCAATTGGAAGACCGCAACCATCACGCCGCTATTCTATAATAGAAGTCGAGCGTCTATGATGAACTACTGACTGGAGAAAATAATAAAGAAAGCGTTGATGCAGTTTGGAGCAGAATTATATCCTCTCCGATGCCCAACACGGCTTTCGCAGTAGTAGGTCTTGTCTTACGAACTTACTCTTCTCACTTGAACGCTGTACCAAAGCACGCGACGATGTAAAAATGGTGCATGCCATCTACATCGACTTCCAAAAGGCCTTTGACAGCATTCCTAACCAACGTCTCCTACATAAACTGCGCAGCGTGGGAGTTCGTGGAAGCCTCCTGAGATGGATCCATACATTTTTGATTGGACGGTACCAAAGAGGACAAGTCGAACGCCATCAATCCTCAGAAGTAACCGTGGTGAGCGGCGTCCCACAGGACTCAGTTTTAGGCCACATATTTTTCCTTTTTTCAGCCACGACTGTGTTAGGGACCTTGAATGTGATGTCTTACTGTTCGCTGACGACATAAAACTATGGAAAGTTGTTGACAATACGGCAGACGAAGACCATCTGCAACTGAACTTGAACAGGCTCGAGGACTGGTCAAAGCGCTGGCGTATGCCATTCAATGTTAGTAAGTCCAACTTTCTTCAAATTGGCCGCTGTGGAGCCTCCAGTCCAAGAATTTACTTTCTAAATGGTACACCATTGTAACCAGTTGAGAGTCAGAAGGACTTGGGTGTGTGGATTACATCGTCACTCAAACCAACACTGAACTGCACGAAGGTGGCTAAGTCAGCCATGTCTGTATTGCAACTCATCGGGCGTGCATTTATGTGATTTGACAAAGACAATTTCTCCAAAATATTTGGAAGCTTCTTGCGGCCGCACCTTGAATATGCCATACAGGCATGGAGACCTGGGACTGTCAAGGATAGTACCATCTTAGAGAATGTCCAGAGGCGGGTGACAAAAATGACTTAAGGTCTGCGATCGTTAACCTATGATAACAGACTATCGACCCTCAATCTATTTCCCCTTTCCTACAGGCAACTACGAGGAGATCTCATACTAACCTTTCGCATTACGAATGGCCTGGACTGTTGCTTTATCCCCAATGATTTTTTCACTCTGACCAACACGCCCACCTTGCGAGGTCACCCTTTAGAACTACGCATCTTTTTAAAACTACGCACAGGTCGATGGACGCAATTACTTATTCAGTAACAGAGTGGTTGCAGTGTGGAACGTTCCGCTCGCACATGTTGTTCTCCCTACTACCGTGAATTCCTTTAAGCGCAAACTCGGCGCTTATCAAACCTTCTAGTTCAATTGCATGTAATTATGCCACTCACAATAATTGAGTAGTCTTTTACCTGTATTTTGTTGACTAGTCGACGGCTGCTTGTTTTTCCCATGCCATTATGGAAACGTATTTTCAATTTTCCTTATGTATCGATGTTTTCTTAGCCACTTTGTAACCAATAGGGAACTCAAAGGCGTTCGCTTATCTTTCCCTTAATACAACTGAACTGAACTGAACAAAGGCATAAAAGTTCAAACTTTGGCCACCAACAAAGTCGGATTACGTCTTAACTGTGCAGCACGATTATAACCCAAGACCTTCAACATCTTCCAAGTTATTCTACGTATAACAACAACGATTCCCGAGAGGAGGGGCATGGCACTACAACCAAAACACGATGCAAAAATTATCGTGCCAGGAGCATCAGAAAAAATGTGCAGCAATTAATGCGTACATACGTGGATATCAGTAAGGGGCTAGAATTATCTGTCGTAGTGAACAATATTTCATGTGATATCCTTTTTTCACTTCGATGTATTTGAGTGGAGTATATAATTCCCTAGTTGTACAGTTATCATACTTCGGAACGTGTCAAAATCATATTACCGAAACTGTTTAGGTAGTATCGCAAGAAATATCTAAACAGAGTCCAGTATAGTTAAAGGTGAAAGGCGTTGCGTTAAAAATCGATTTAAAATGGCGCACAGAATACTTAAATCCATAAAATCTGATGCTATCATGTCCTCGGCAGCATCTCTACTTTTTGAATTATTATTGTATCAGTGGGCCTGAATACCACGTACCCTCGGGGTAATGTATAATGTGAAATAATAGCTATTCAGGTTATGCTTAGGTGTGAGCGGGGTGTAGGGGGAACTAGTTAGGGGGTAGCACCACACAGATAGCATTTGGTCGCTCCATTTGTCTTGTACAGGTGGTGAATGCTCCTGTGGCCGCCTCTAATTGGTACCCAACTCTCACCTGTGGCTCCTCGAAGTTGGGTTCTTCCCAGCGGCCACACCCCGGGCAACCGTCACGACCGGCGGGCTAAACAAGGTGAGGGTCTCCGGTGTTGTGTGTGCCTCCCCACCCGGTATGTCAGACTCCCGAACTTCCCACCTCCCCCCTCTCAAAAAGTCCTACGGTGGGGCGACAGCAACCCCGTAGGCAACTCAGGCTAACTCAGGTCGTTCTCCCACTAAAACAAAACCGTAACCCATAGTGGAGTTTGGCAGCCGTCTGGGATGTCCGAGCAGCCCTATTTAGGGACAGCACTACTTGCCTCCTCGCGGAGGAAGGGGCTAGAAAAGGTGCCCTAAACAAATGCTGGTTATCACGTCTTTTGCAGCCGGCCACGGCTCGCAGATCACAAAATACGCGGTCGTAAAACTCAAACAAACAACAATACCCCTTCCCCATCCCCCTCACCATACCCTCCAGGCTGCTCGGTTGAGTCCGCTCACACTAGCAGCCTGGAATGTTCATGCTCTTTTAGAAAATCCTAGGAGCAACCGGCCGGAACGGAGGACGGCGCTGGTCGCTCGGGAACTGGCACGCTACAAGGTGGACATTGCTGCTCTCAGCGATACCCGATTCTCTGAGCAGGGTCAGCTGGAGGAGGTGGGTGCGGGTACACCTTCTTCTGGAGCGGCCGGCCAAAGGCAGAGCGACGCGACGCTGGTGTCACCTTTGCCACCCGGAATGACATCGTGGGACGTCTGCTCTCTCTGCCGCAGGGTAGCAATGATCGCCTGATGAGCCTCCGCCTGCCTCTTCGGGGGAGACCAGTTCGCCACCATCATCAGCGCCTGCGCTCCCCCAACGACGAGCTCTGATGCGGCAAAGGACGAATTCTACGAGGACCTGCACGCCCTGCTGGCGACTGTGCCGAAGGTGGACAAGTTAATTGTCCTTGGTGACTTCAACGCCCGCGTCGGGACGGACCGCGCTGCCTGGCAGGGAGTGCTGGGTCCCCACGGTCTCGGTAGCTGTAACGATAACGGCCTCCTTCTTCTGCGCACGTGTGCGGTACACCGTCTCCTGCTGACCAACACCTTCTTCCGCCTTCCGACGTGGAAGAAGGCCACGTGGATGTACCTTCGGTCGCGGCGCTGGCACCTCTTGGACTATGTTCTCGTCCGGAGGCAAGATCGACAGGACGTGTTGGTAACCAAGGCGATCCGCGATGCCGATGGCTGGACAGATCACCTACTCGTCATCTCCCAGATGAGGCTCCGACTGGAACCCCGACGAAGGCTCAAAAATAAAAGGTTGCCAGGTAAGTTAAATACTATTTTATTTAATTTGCCTGCTCAATGTTTTGATTTCAGCAACCAAATAACCGAGAAACTGGAGAACCTGCATGCTCCAGATGATAATGCTACCGTGGAGACACGATGGTGTCAACTGCGAAATGCCATCCAGTCCACTGCCCTCGAAGTCCTGGGTCGTGCACGCCGTCAACACCAGGACGACAGTGACGCTGACATCAGTAACTTACTCGTGGAGAAGAATGGACTAGACAAGCCTACATGGACCTTAGGACTGACACCACCAAAGCAGCCTTCTTCAGATTTCGGCGCCTTGTACAGCAACGGCTGCGGGAGATGCAGGATGCCTGGATGATACGAAAGGCTGAGGAAATCCAGGGGTATGCGGACCGCAATGAAATGAAAAACTTTTTCAAAGCCATCAGGGCCATATACGGCCCCTGCATCAAGGGGACCGCATCGCTGCTCAGCTCTGACGGCACAACACTGCTGACAGAGAAATCGCAAATTCTGAAGCGCTGGGCCGAGCACTTCAGAAGTGTCCTTAATTGCTCATCAGCCATCTCCGATGCTGCCATTGACCGGCTCCCTCAAGTTGACACGAACAATGACCTGGATCTGCCCCCTTCCCTACCAGAATCCATCCGGGCCGTGCAGCAGATTTCCAGTGGTAAAGCATGGGGATCCAACGCAATCCCACCGGAAGTTTACATGCATGATGGGCCTCGGCTGATGGCAGAACTCACAACACTCTTCCAGGAGATGTGGAGCCAAGGTTAAGTTCCTCAGGATTTCAAAGACGCGACCATCGTCCATCTCTACAAACGGAAGGGGAACCGGCAACTCTGTGATAATCACAGAGACATCTCGTTGCTCAACATCGCTGGGAAGATCTTCGCCCGCCAGCTACAGGAGAAGTGCCAGGAGATGCAAACTCACTTATACACTACCTTCGTGGAGCTGACGAAAGCCTTTGACACGGTGAATCGCGACGGACGGTGGAAAGTCATGCAGAAATTTGGCTGTCCTGTGCGGCTTCACGCACATGATGCGTCAGCATCATGACGGGATGACGGCGCGCGTCACTGACAACGGGACGGTACCCGAAGCATTCGCAGTGACCAACGGAGTGAAGCAGGGCTGCGTATTGGCTCCCACCCTGCTCAGTCTCATTTTCTCGGCTATGCTGATGGACGCCTACCGTGATGAACAGCCTGGGATCCGCATCGCCTATAGAACTGACGGACACCTTCTCAACAGTCGGCGTATGCAGGCTTCAACGCGCATGTCTACGACTACATTCCATGATTTGCTCTTCGCGGACGACTGTGCCCTTAACACTGTGACGGAGGAGGACATGCAAAGGAGTATGGACCTCTTCGCCGCAGGCTGAGCCGATTTTGGATTAACAATCGGTACAGCCAAAACGGTTGTCAAGCCCCAGCCATTACCCAGTGCGGAATACTTTGCTCCCCGAATCAATGTCAATGGTGCTCAACTCAAAAACGTGGAAACGTGGAAGCACGCTGTCACGCAACACGAGAATCGATGACGAGGTTGCCCAACGATTCTCCAAAGCTAGTCAGGCCTTCGGCCCGTTGCAGGCCTCCGTGTGGAATCACCGCGGTATTCGCCTGAACACCAAACTGAAGATGTGCAAGGCCGTCGTCTTGACGACACTCCTTTACGGAGCGGACACCTGAACCGCCTACTCGTACCAAGCCAGGAAACTGAATCACTTCCATCTCAGCTGCCTCCGCAGAATACTGAAGCTCAGATGGCAAGACAGGATCCCGGACACGGAAGTCCTGGAGCGGACCGTAATCCACAGCATCCACGTCATGCTGAGTCAAGTGGAACTGCGATGGAGCGGCCACCTGGTAAGAATGGACGACGAGCGACTACCCAAACGATTTTTTTCTACGGCGATGTCGCTACGGGTTCTTGCCGGCAGGGAGGTCAAAAATGACGCTACATAGACACTCTGAAGAAATCGCTGAAGCAACTGCAAATCAACACGGCGACCTGGGAGGACCTCGCCCAGGATAGACCGGCATGGAGAAGATCCGTGAAGACTGGTTCAGCAATCTATGAGGCCAACCGGATCGCCGCTGCCAAGGCCAAAAGAGTGGCACGAAAGTCACCAGCGCCCCGGATCAACGTCCTCTATGCCCAGGCCCTGCCAACAGGCCCACGCTGTCAACACATCTTCCGCGCGCGATCGGCCTGGTTGGACATCTTCGGACGCAATGCACCAGCAATCCGACAATTCCAACTTCTACGTCAAATTCTGTCAAACCTCCTTCAGACTCCCCCACCCGCACTCCTGGCATCAATCCCATTACCCCCCATCATAGAGACCACATCCCATCTACTCATCGCCTGTTACCCTTACCACCACAACCACCACCGCCTTCGCTTTCACTACTACTACTACCACCACCACCACCACCACCACGTCGTCGGCCCAGTGTATGTGCTGTGTGTGTCGAGTGGCTGACCAGTGGACTGGGAGTCAGATGGTGATGGGTCGTTCATATCCCCTGAGTAAGTAAATTCTGGTGTGTGCGTAATGGGGGCCAGGTCGTGCTGTGGCGCGGGAAGACGGGTACACCGACCCGTCAGCCAATGCGCCCACTCCCACATCAGACAACTCACTGACTTGGACAGTGGTCTGATTGTGGGGGTGGGGAAGAGAGTGAGGTCAACAGCTCAGCGCATTTTCCTCACTATAAACAATCTGACGCGTTTGAAACTATCACAGCACGCTAAAAGCCGTGGCTTGGAAGGTTGCCAACTGACGGAATAACTCGGATCACGTGGTCAGCCCAATTTGTGTTTTTATGTGTAGTGGCTGACTGGCGGACTGAGAGTCAGGCTGCAATGGCTCCTTCTTAATGTGGCCTATATAGCACTCCCACTCCGTGGGATCCAAGCCAAGTGTGGTGGAACACACAGGGGCGTCTCCGGCCGTGCCAGCTACCTGCGCCCTCTCCCATTTCCGGTCTTCTTGACTCTGTCTTGACACCGGGCTCAGGTGGGGGAGGAGGAGAGAGTGCGGTAACTGCAGCGCAAGGCTATTATCACTTAAAACTAATTCACGCGCAAGTCACTGTTCCTGCACCAGCTGGTGTGGAGCATACGGTGGACCTCGTCGAAATCGACGGTCGAACTATCAGGTGTGTGCAAAACACTGGTTTAATGTTACAGAGTTCTCCAGCTCGGTTAGGCAATATTTTTTTCCAAACAACATTCAGTTTATATTTAAATGTTTGTCTCGTGTCTACCATTATAACGTCTTCGGGAAGTCCATCCAAGGCGCCGACAACTTGCTGCGATCACGAAAGGTAAAGAAATTCTACGTGCGCGAGGGCTCCTAAGAGTTTCAGAGAATTCCCACGCTCTTTAGGTGTTGTGACCAGCGAGAAGAAATCGTCCAAGCACAGGGCACAGTCCCGATTACTTCCGAGCTCGTTTGTCTGTATGAGGTCTCCTCAGACCCGCCAGTACTCAAACGGAATAAGGTCAGTGCATCAATCCTGCATTGGTATAAGAAGGATTCTAGGGTCTTCAAAAATTTGTCACTATACTTTGAACCCTTTCCGGCAGCTTATACTCCCTTTTTTCACCGCACGTGCTCCATATTCCAATTGCAAACGGATAAAGACTCCATATACTTTGTCAAACACTTTCTTATGTACACCTATGACAGTTCTTTTGATGACAAGGTAAACAATAA
Organism: Schistocephalus solidus; assembly: GCA_017591395.1. NCBI lineage: Eukaryota > Metazoa > Platyhelminthes > Cestoda > Diphyllobothriidea > Diphyllobothriidae > Schistocephalus > Schistocephalus solidus. The sequence continues at coordinate 228,039 of WEDG01002317.1, forward strand.
TTGCTTTATGGACTGCCCTGACGCATTGAACGGAAAACATCAGAGGTGATCAAGTGTTGATCACGAGAACCCTTTGTTGAATTAAATTCAATAACCACCTTCCGTCAAAGAACTTTTGATGAGAATCGTCCTTTCCACTTGTCTTCTTCAACTTGAGCCGCAGGGTAACACATTTCCCGAAGTTAAAATGCAACAACCATTTACTAGGCTATTCACCTAAGTGGTTAAGTCCTTCTTACCACGTTCGTTCATTATTATATCTATTGATTGCTTGTCATATTTTGATGTTCTCAGCAAACACGACTCCCATACAGTCCGTAACGGACCACGAAACCTATAGAATGGTTTGAATGTACTAGGAACACTTTTCACGCGGAACCCGAATGGGAAAGGTGTAATAATTGGTCATTGAAGATGGCCGGTGTTCCTTCTCTTCATATCGCTGACATCTTTTCCCATTATCGCTCTCATTCCATCTCGCAGGTCCCTTACCATTAGCATCTCAATGACCCTCACCTTTAGTTTCCGACAGCGCTGCACTCCTCATCGGTATCTAACTGATGATTCGTGACCATCTTCCCCTCCAAACGGATCGCTTGTACAGTTACTCGATATCAGTTTGTGTCCTTCTACTCCCCTTTTGATGTTCTAGCATTTGTTACCGTTAAAATGGATCATTTACGCTATAAACTTATTCTCTTCTTCAATTTATACATGTGTGCTTGACGAATAGTTTAACGATTCTGCCAGTGGTACATAACCGGAAGCAATTCCATGTGATCTAGTCCACGGTGTGTGCTAATACACACAGACTGCGATCAGCCGATCAAGAAGACCCGTATCCAATTAAGTTGATGTCCTTTATCCCAGTTTCTTGGGTCTAGTAGCTTACCCGGTGTTGTGAACACTATCGAAGGCTTCCTTTAGGTCGAAGTAAACAAATCGAATCTTTTGTCTGCAACTAGTGACCTGAATTACTGCTCTACTGAATAGAGTATATCAGCCAAACGGAATGCCTTCGTCGGAAACCGTGTTGGACACTATGAAGGCAGTCTTTTCTTCGTGGACCTTCACCGTATCTTGTTGACCATCCATTGCATTACTTTAAATAAATGCATTTTGGGCTCACTGGCTGATTGCTGTTAGCAAATGTCCTGGATCTACCCTTGTGAACGGGGTATATATTCGTCACTTTTCAATTACAAGAGAGAATGCCTCGATCAGGGAATGACTGGAAAATATACGAGCCTGATGGGAAGAGCTTGCAAGCAACTTTTCTCAGTACTTTTGTTGGTACTTGGTCTGGACCTGGAGACTTAGATTTGATAAACGCAAAAACTTCCTTTTTCGTCTCTTCTTCTGTGAATTTGACGCTTTTATGACTACGTCCTTTTTCCAGGTGGGGATGTCAGCCTGATGCAACTCCGTTTCACTGGTGAAAACCGATGTGAAAAGGCGGTTTGTGTATTCTGCTTTATCGTTATTTTCAGAAATGCCCGAATTGTCTTCAGCTCTCCATACTGAGAACTTTTATTCTTTGGTACGCTGTACATGTAGCTGTCGAGTGCTTTTGGCTTATATACGGCCTGTTATATAATCCACGTTCCCAATTCCTTCCCTAACTTGCGGATGTTTGTCCTTACCTCGTTCCTCTTTTGGCAAAATATTTCATAGTGCAAAGATTATGCTATTGCTGTGAACCTTCGCCAAAGTTGGTTCTTTATGTTTATCTCCCGCTACCTCTTCATATATGGAGTAAACCAGATCGGGTCACTTGCCTTTTGGACTCTTTCGGACAGGTACGATTCACAACTTCACTTATAAATTCTTTGACAGTACCCCCAATTAACACACAGCTAGCTTTTCATACAGAGCATTAGTATCTATATTTTTTTAAATAATTTAATTCATTTTCATCTTTTTTTATAATGCCATCCTGGCGCTAAATAATGAAAGCTATTATTCATTGGTGGTCACCCGCATACCCAGAGTTACATGTGTTTAAGCATCCTTTAATTCGGTCCCATTCATAGGATACACCTCTTAAGGACATACTTTTCAACCGGCACTAAGGTATAAGAGCATGCACTTGCTTACATTGAATTTTAGACGTCAAATTGGTTACCAAACTCTCAATTTGCCACATTCTATTGCAGCATTTTGGCGTCGTCTGCACAATTGACTTCAGACATACTTGATGTCCTCGAAGAAATTGCCAGTTTCACAATCCAATTCTACTGGTATACTAATTCACATAAATCAGAAAGATTAATAGGTACAATATCAAATATTGTGAGTCAACACTGTTTGGCCTTTCTCCCTTCCGTGGTAGTAATGTCAAAAATTTCTGTACTCCGGATGAAAGGAAACTTTTGGTTCATATGAAAATTCTGCCCCGAATTCTCATTTCCTTACTCTTTTGTTAAAGAAGTCGATATGGTTAGCTATCCAGGATCTTCGAAAAATAAATAAACTGCATGTATAGGATCCCTTTTCTGCGGTCTTTGTCCATCTCTCATGCGATTATAGCAACCGAGGATGTTACGGGTAGTAAACACAACGGGGTAGATCACCTGGAATAACTTCCGGTTATGTAACGCAGGACAGAATCGTTAAACACCTCGTGAAGCACACATGTATAGACAAAGGAAGGAAATAGATTTATAGCTTATAGTATTTATATTAACGGTAATAAATGTAACAACGATAAAAGATAAGTTTAAAGATACAAACAAATACATAGGAACTGTGCAAGTAATAAGTTTGTATTGGAAGGTGGTTACGAAAGACCAGTCGAATACCGATAGGGATTGCATAGCTGTCGGTAACTGCAGGTGATGGTCATGGAGAGGCTGACGGTAGGGGACACGTGTGATGGAGTGAGAAAGAGAACTGGGAGTGACATAACAGACCAACGATTGCATCATTCATAACCGGGATCCGCGCCAAGAGTGCTATCAGTTCATTCCAACATTTCTGTCGATTTCTTGGTCTGTTACACGAGTAAAGAGTACTCATGAAGCAAGTACGTCCTTGATGAATGTCATACTGGGCATCGCACAATAGGTCGTTTGTTCTAGATACTCTGTTAGATGCCTTTCGATAAAAGGTTCCATTATTAAACGAGCTGCATCTTTAGCTAGCAGCATAGTACTTTTTGGTGTCTGTCCGCGATCTTTCCTTATAGATGGGGGGGTGGGTTCAGTGCACTAGTCCATTTTTCCAGGAGTACGACTTCTTCGAAAGACTGTTGGAATATAATATATAAGGATTCAAACAGTTCTTTGACAAGTTCACGAAGTGCAGTTGCAACTATTCGGTTCGGACCAGGTGAGTTGGTGGGTTTAAATCGCAGTACTTCTGCCGACAAAAAGAAAAGTTATTCTCTTTAGGAATGAGAAGAGGATCATAATTGATAAACGGCTGGATGAGAAAAAACTTAAACTCTCGAGTGAAGACCGACTGCAAGAAATTAACAGAAATAATAAATGTTATATTGCATGCCACTTTACAGGCATTGTCAACATAAATATATAGAGTCAAGTCAAGTCAAGTCAAGTTTATTAAGGGAAAGATAGGCAAACGCCTTTGAACTCCCTCTTGGTTACAGTATGGCTAAAAAGCCTCTGGTACATCATGAAAATGTAGAAAAAGTTGGTTTACATAATAGCGTGCGGAAAATAAGCAGCTGTTGGCTCATCGAAAAGAGTAAACATAAATGTGTACTCGCATATTACGAGTAGCATGAGTACATGATATTATTGGTGACGAGATTCTCGTGAGTGGATCGAACAAGCATGCAAACATTCCTTGTTAATAACTATTATTCTAATTGTATTAAATGCCAGTTTACAGACAATATCAAACGAAATAGGCAGTGAGGATCAGGTAAGCAGGGAAAAAAACTCCTGGGGGTAAATCTTTATTAGTATTTTTTCCTAACTTAATTAATTAATTTATTTAGAATTTTTATTTTTTAGCACCGGCAATGCACTGTCTAAACAAACATTAGTAACGAAATAAAATTGTGACAATGTATGCAGATAAAATGTACAAATGCTTAAGAATGTAGACATAACTTGTCTTGCTAGGCCAAAAGTTAGCGATGTTTTGAAATTAAGGGTGAACTAGAAAAAATAGGCAGTGAAAAAAACTCTTACCTTAAAAATGGAGGCAGAGTTCAATAAGCCTTCATTTTCCAATAGAAGGTAGGAGAAAAAAACTGCTTAGGAAGATAAGGTAAGGTGGTAGATTATGGTAATACTGCCGTAGCATTTCAGAATGAGATAATGAAACGTCGACATGATGTGTATTTGATCACTTAGGCGTATGAAACAAAATCTCACGAAAATGCGTCAATGAACTTAAAGATAATTACAGATAGATGATCGATTACGAAGAGAGGTTAGTAGATTTAGAAAAAACATGTGGCAGGTTTTACAAGAGCGGTCCGATAAAAAGCCGTGTCGGGAAAAGTTGATAATTTGATTGCTTATGCAAAAATCCGTGATTTGTTTTGCAATAAGTTTCACGAGGAGTTTAGCAAGAGAGGGCGTTTTATGAACACCGCGATATTTATGAATGTCCGTTTGGGAACCAGATTTAAAAACTCATATTATAATATAAGTTTTCCTATAATCGGGGAAGAAACCATTTTCGAGAAAGACTGAGAATAACTTGCTTTGTAAAGGTGGAAAATCCCTTAACTGTTTAATAAGTGAGTTTGGAATGTTATCAATTCCAACCGAATGTGAATTTTTTAGGTGAGCGATTTCTTTTTGAATACACGAAGGCAAGAAATTAATAGTTGTTAGAAGCGAATTTGAAAGCAGAGGAATTGTGGGAGTGGGGCTATTTTCAGTGGTAAAGTGGTTGGCAAAAAACGAATTTAACAATTCTGCTTTGCCCAAATCGTTTGTAATGAATTTTTTGTTACAGTCGAGTAAGGGCAGAGTTACATTCAGACGCTTAACCGATGACTGAACATGAAAGATTCGAGCAACATATTTGGATGAACTGGCATCACTTAGTGCCCGAGACTCCCTACGCTTATCTCGCGCGAGCCTAATTTTCGATGCTAATTCAAATATTTGTGCAATCCTTAAGTGAACTGACTAAAGAGCTTTTCGACGGATCATTAGGTTGCTTTAGTAATTTTTTTAGTCCGTTTTGGAGAAAATGTGGAACAATAGAAGAAGCTGTATTTGAATTAAAAATCTTAAACGGGAAAAAGCCTGGATTTTTATGTGAGGCTCTGCAATAGCTCACGGAAAAAGTTTGGATCGATGATTGAAAATATGCTTTGCCAATCTGGAGTGCTTACGAAATTATTTATTAATTCATGGTTTGTGTTAGCAAAGTCGAGGTTATTGCATTTAACCTCAGGCTTCGTAAGTAGGAGGACTGGAAAACAACAGTGAATTATTGCGTGATAACTTGTGAATAGATCACGATGGAAATTCATAAAGAGAGGGTGGATATCATTTGTAAATATAAAATCTAAAATGTTGTCATTTCTAGTAACTGATCTGATTAGTTGGGACATGTTTGTAAAGTTAATAGTATCGACCGATTTCTGATGTTTTGGCGGAGAGGAATTTGTCTGCCAGTCAATGTCTGGCAGATTAAAATCGCCTACGATTATTTTGACATCAAATTGAATCTCTGCAACTTTTTCAAATAGTTAAAAGAGCTCGCTTTCATTGACAGAATAACACGGAGGATTATAGCCACAGCCAATTACCACTTTTTATTGTGCAGGATGATGACTGAAGCAAAGCAGAAAAGGACCAAATGCTCAGCTGAAAAGGGAAATGTACAAAGGACGACTTAATATAAAGGAGGCGATCACCACCACGTTTTTCAGTGCGGTCTTGTCGGTACAAATTGAAATTATCTATAGCAAGCTTCGAGTCAGAAATAAGAGAGTGAGCCCAGAATGCAGTGATGCACAGCACATCTGGATCAAGCTCAAAGGCTACTGTTCTAAGCTCAGCCATCTTATTTACAACTGATCTCACATTGAGTGAAACTAAGCTGAGCGTATTCCTGAGTTGCAAGTTACGCTCATCAGTATTTATAAAAAAGGAACATTTGGTGGCGGAGAAGAAAACTGGAAAGAAGTAAGGAAAGGTGGGAAACAAAATTGCTCTGGTCTACAATTTGTAGAAATGTTACTGTTAAAAGAACTGAGATTATTGTACAACAGCATATTTGGATGAAAACCATGGAAGGGAAGGTTATATTGTGGCGTGGGAAAGAAATGGGGTAGCATAGAAATGAGATTTTGAGGGAAGTTAGTATAAATTGGCGGAAAACGTGCATTTGAAAAAGGAAAAAATGATTCGAAAAACTGGTAACATAATTAGAAGGGTTAATTATTTGGGGATTTCGGACACTTTTTGGGTTGGAAAAGAGGCTAACGTTAGCGTTCGCATCTTTTTTAGATGCTGAGGTGTTAGCAGGTTTCACATAGGTAATGACATTACTGATTTTAATGCCTGGTTTAGCCAATGATTCAGATTTACTAGGAGTTTTCTTAGGTTTACTAGATTTGGCAGCTATAGCAGGCACGGTTTGTTTTAGATGAGAAAGAAGTGGCGTGGACACGATTTCACTCGAACCAGGAACAAGGTTAATGGGTGAAGATTCAGCTGGAATCAAAATTCTTGTTGATCCGGAGGGCAGTGGGCTTACATTAGCTAGACGAAAACCTCTGAGATAACTTTTGGTATTGAAGGTTTAGACCAAGGCTTTTTGTTTGCTAATGAGGGTGAAACCCGACGCTCCATTGGGGTTTTATCCCTACAGATAAACAACTTGTTTTTTTTCAAATATTAAGCTTAGCGCTCATGGTTAGAGAAAATAAGGTCCACTTCAATCGCCGAAAAACTTTTGACCAGAATTGGCGGGTTTTTGCTACGGGAAGACAACCTTTTAGCTTCAGCTACTTTAAACTTAAAGCCGCATGAGTAAAGGAAATGAAATGCAACGTCCAGGGGGATTTTACTCTTAGGGAAGTTTTTTAAAAGAAAATTGAAACTTCTCTTATGTCGGTCAATTGACTCAGTACTGACCATGTTTATAAAAGGCTCTATTTTCTCGCATTGTTTAAGAAGTGAGTGAAGGCAACTTTCCCTCAAAAATGATACCAAGGATCGTGAAGAGTGAACAATATTTAGATATAAAGGTATTAAAGTTTTCCACGAGAAAAAATTCTGCCCCTGGGATGATAGCCTAGAGGGGCTAGCACAAACACAGTGTGTTTACAGTCTCTCTGCCTTTTTAAGGAACCGGGATTCTGCTCCAGAAAAGAGTGCATCCGTGGACTGTTACTCGCTGTCTGCCGAGGAATTCGCCGTTTGGAGGCTGCAGAGATGGTGCCATAGCCTAAATATGAGACCTGGAATATGGCTCAGATGCCGCGCACTCCAGGGAACCGGAAAACAGGTTCTACCGTGTCGGCACCCAGAATTCTTGGAAGCTGTTCTGCATGCAAAAAAACTAGTAATAGTTCTCTTAAACAAGGAGTAACTTCGCGGGATTTTTATACTCTGGGGTACTTTATTCCATATGGCTATGGCATTTACCGAAAAGAACCGACGATACTTAACTGTGCCAGCTTATGGAAAAATAAAAAGCAACTGCGATGACTGATGCGTCGAGGGTGGTCAAGCTGCCTCCCAGTGGTAAGGACATTAAATTTACGACTATTCAAAAGCTTAAACAGTAAAAAGAGTCCCTTCTGTACTCGGCAAAACCCTAAGGATCAATGCCCACAGCGTTCTTGATACGTCAGATTACGTTGCTCCGAGGATAAAACTCTTTTCGTAAAGAGTCTAATATCGATAGCTTAAAAATTTTGGAGGATAAACCTGGTAGTTCTGTGTGATTTGTAGACAATCAGGGTGCAATTTTCTGGAAAGATTAAGACCGTTGAATATGATATGCCCAAATCTTTAACAGCTTCAGGCAAATTTACGTCATGACCATCTATGCTTAGCTGAGGCTGATGGTCGTCGCCAACAACCATGTTTAAGCACTTTTGTCAAGAAAGGGAAAGGCCCATGTGCAGTACCACTGGGTAAAGGCCTCACGATCGTTTTTTGAGGAGTACAAGCATGGTTTTGCAATCTGCTGGCTTTTATAGATAGGCAACTTTTAAATTGTTGGTATTCATAAAGGGCCTACCATTCCGAAATAAACCTGGTACATCGCCGCTGCCCCCTTTCAAGCTGGATGTAGTCCTGTTGGGTTCACGCTCGCCAGGCTTGGATCGCATATTCAAGATGTGGCCTTATAAACGTACCAAAGACTTTAAAAAGCAGACTACATCGAAAGCTTTAAATGCCCGACCTGATAGCCCACAACATTGAATGGCCAGATTTAGCCACCTTGCAACATTGCGTAGAAGGCTTGTGGTTGTCTGTCATCGAAACGCCGAGATCATTCTGTGTTTCTGCTTCTTTGAGTGGCATACCTTTCAAATAGTACGGTCGCATATCAGTGACCTGATTTTGATTTCCCAGACGCAGCACGGCGCATTTTTTTGAGTTGAAGGACAAGAGCCATCTGTGGTCCACTCGTCCAATTGACGAAGATTTCTTGGAAATTATCTCTAATGGCTGCATTGTGCGTGACTTTCCAGATTTTTATATCGTCTGCAAACAAAGCAAAGCCACAGTCAAATTCCTGTACACAATCATTAATGAACAAGAGAAAAGGGATCGGTCCGAGCACTGAATCTTGTGGGAATCCACTCTCGATGACTGTGACTTTGATCGCACACTACCTACTCAGACCACTTGGGAACGACCAACGAGAAAAGGCTCTATTAATGTAAGAATTTTGCCTCCAACCCAACATTTTCAACTTGTAGAGAAGATGCTGGCGTGGAACACGATCAAAGGCCTTCTGGAAATCAATGTAAACTACATGCACAGTAGCTTTTGCATCGAGCGCTGTTGTCAAGCTTTGCATCGTACAAAGTAAGTTCGTAACACATGATTTCATTCTACGAAAGTCGTATTGTGCATTAGATAAGAATTTATGAGTTTCTAAATAAATCATTTCTAAATAAGTCTCCGTAACCTTGCAACTAGTTTATTGATTTATTTATTGCCAGTTTACAGGCAAGGTCAAAAGAGATATACAGTAGAGGATCGAGCTGCCAGTGAAAAAAATCCTGATCGTTCTTTCAAGTATTTTCAGGAAAAAACTGCAACTTATTGAGTGATAAAAGTTCAGGATGGGGAAGGGTTGATACAGGTGCGCGGTGCAGTCCTTCTGCCTTCAGTGTTATGGATCGGTATTCTGCACCAGCAGCAGCTATGATAGCGAACGGTTGCTCGCTGTCGGCTGAGGAAAAAGCTGATTACGGACTACAGAGCCAGGAATACTGCCCTCAGCATAAGTTTGGCACAGGATTCAGAGTCCACGAACGCCATCAGAACGGAAGAGAGTTTCCACCGAGTCAGCACTCAAATTGTTTGGACGTTGTCCTGAAGGTAGAAAACTAGTGACAGCTCTCGTAATCAAGGGATAGCTTTGCTGAATTTTGATACTTCTGGGTAGCGTTTTACAGATTGCTAGAGCGTTTACTGAAAAAAACTGACGGTATCTAACGTTGCGGGCCAGAGGAAGAAATAAAAATACATTTCGATGACTGGTGCGCTGAGAGTGGTCGAGCTGCCTCAGAGTAGTAAGGGTGTTATAGGTACAACGGTTTAAAAGTTTAAACAGTAAGATTAGTCACTTCTGTAATCTGCGAAGCCACAACGGGTCGAGGTTAGTAAGCTCACAGCGTTTTTGGTAGGACAGGTTTCGGTGTTTTGAAGAGAAAACTCTTTAAGTAAAGAAGTGCTGGACTGATTCTATCTTCTTCCGTTCACTAGCGTGCAGCAGGCTAAATAGAAACGAGCAGTATTACAGACAAGGTCTGACATACATTTTATAAAGGCTGGTTCGAATATTGATGGTTTTGAAATTTCTGAGAATAAACCCAGTAGTTTGGCGTGCTTTCGAAACAATCAAGGCGCAGTGCTCTGACATAGTAAGAATACTAGAATATGATATGTCCAGATCCTTTATAACCCCGGACAACTTTAGGTCATGACCGTCTATGCTAAGCAGGGGCTGATGGTTATCACCAATAACCATAACGGAGTACTTGTGCCAAGAAAGCGAAAGGCACCATGTGCGACACCACTGAGCGAAGGCCTGATTATCCTTTTTTTAAGTGCTCAAGCACGATGTTGCGATCGGCCGGTTTATCTTGATAGGCAACTTTTAAATCGTCAGCGTACATAAAGGGCCTACCATGCTGAAAAAAATCAGGAACATCGGTGACAAAAAGGCAAAATAGAAGCAGGTCGAGCACGCTACCCTGAATAACTCCACTCCTCACATGCGTGGGGTTGGAGATAAGATCAGAAATTATACCTCGTTATGTGCGAACATCCAAATAGGAGGATTTTAAGTTCAGAAGCTTGTAATCTATGCCGAAGGAGGCAAGTTTCAGTAGGAGGAGATCATGGTCAACGCAATCAAAAGCCTTCGTGAAATCGAAAAAACGGTGTAAATAGCAAAAACCGCTGTCCCTAGATTGTAGCACAGGATCAAAGAAAGAGATATGGCAGGTTTCACAAGATCCTTTTTCGAGGAACCCATGCTGGGCCTCATAAGGTAGGTTATTCCATGTACGGTTAAACATCATCTTGTCTTTGATCAAGGTGCATCGTTTGAAATTGCTTTTGATTTTCAGCTCCTTCGGGGTTACGAAGTTTTAGTGTCTACCTTAGTGTAGAAGACACATTGGTTTGGAATAACTCTTGAGTGGATTGTCCAGTCTCTACATTTGGGAGTTATTTACTTGGACTAAATGATTCTGCGGCTATCCAAATATTCCTTCATTGAGGATTATTCAACGTCTAGGATGTTGTCCCTATGAGAAACACAAGCTTCAACGTTCATCTGGTTTCAAGATTCACGCCAGTCGGTGTCCTGCTTTAATCTGCTTTCAATCGGGGAAGGAGAAGTCACAACAAAGTCTGAGTCGCTGCATGCTTATTAGAAGTCTGACTGCTGAATACTATTGCACCCTGGCCCATTTATTTAAGAAGATTTATAAATTAAATGCATTCCCATAACATCCTAAGAGGTATGGAAAACACAGACGCTCAGGATTCGTCTGCACGGAGAAAAAAAATTGGTGGCGTGGGCGAGAGCCAAACCTTCGTCGCAGATACATGTGGCGACGAACCTAACCACTGTGCCACATTCTCACGGAAAATTGGCAAAAACAAAATTGTATACAAACAGAAAATGGTGGCATAGACAGATATTATGTTACTACTTCTTCTCCTGCCAAGCGGGCAAAAAGCCGATAACATTAATGAATGTCTCCTACGAGGACGAAAGTTCATGAGGTGCTTAAATCTCTTACAGAAATTCCTATTGATGGAGAACGAAATGAGGAACTTGAAACAAGAAATGACCGATCTATAAGATAAGGTTCATTGTTCACCCGTAACAACGAAAATTCCAACCAAAGAAATTACGCATGCAAACATAGCCTCCTCGAGAATACCGAATGTAGAACTTAAAGACATTGCGTCTACAGAGCTCAGTAAATCAGTAGACATTTCCTTCCTTCGAAAGGGAGATCAAACCATCTCATGCACCTAAATACTGTCATCCAACTCAGACAGAAGCAGTTATGTTCTGGATACACAAACATATGCATCGTTGCTGGATGATACAAAAAAGGGTGAAGTTGGAAAGCTCGTCAAATTTGAAGGATCGAAGACAAGGAATTCGAAGTCGAAAAGGGTCAAGATGCTTTCACAAAAATGGGTTCGAACTCCGAAAAAAGCTCGTTCTTACCGATAGATGCTCACGAGGAATCCTCTGTTGGTGATACAGGAGCAAGTGCAGGACAAATCAGCAAAGTTCCCAAAAGGGGTTTGCCATTAACTTAAGGCATCGTTGCTCGTACTGATGCAAAAAACATCGTCCACAAGAGAAAAATTCTTCCTGATACTGGTGCTCTATCAAAAAATCAGGCCTCAAAGTCACCAAACAGACATTTCGACTGAAAACGCAATCTCGTTATTAAAAGGGCTCCCGAGTCCACTTCTCTGATTGCAAAGGAAAGGGTAGAACATGACCTCAGTCTTTTCCGAGAATGTTGAAATTCAAGCACTTGCTTAACATAGATACAGCTTCCTTCACCACAGCTATCGTGATGATCATTTCGAATAGAATTATAATCTTGAAATTGTTACTATGACAATGTTCGGACAGTGGACGGAGATCAGTGTCTGAAGCATGGGCATTTTATTGAGCTAGGATCTGGCATTTAGAATGAAAAGTTTAATTAGGAAAGTATTTTTGTTTTTGAGGGAGGGTAGCTAAGTCATCCAGAGGTTGACGGGTCACTGAACATAGGGAAGGGTGTTCCCACCCAGTTTTGTGAAAAAGTTTATGGCATAGCAAGCACCTGCTGTGGGTATATGGGAATAAGATATGGAGGTGGAAATGACAGATAAGAGAACTGAGCACTACCCCCAGCTATTTGAGCTTTTCCGGGAAACCCATGGACAAGAAACTACAAAGTATTCCTATGAAAGTGACACAGAGGGTCAGGTGAGGCTAGTAGTCCAGCAGGGCCTGCCGTATTAGGAGACAACTGGGAAAATGACCGTTGAGGAAATGGGCTGCGGGGTGGGGGTGCACTGCTGAGAATTAAACAGAAGCGTCATTCTTTGACGAGAACGCTGGCATATTTGGTTAAGCAGCCTCAATATAAGGTATGGGCGGTAGTTGGAAATTCAAGTTAATCGAGTTAAGGGTGTTTTGGGAGTAATAGGCGATCGTAAAGGAGTGTTTTTCGTGGAGGAGCTAGATTTTTGTTCGATTTTCGAGTGTCCAAGACTTTAGTCGGACTTGCCTTTGAGCTAAAGATCTGCGTTGGTTTACGAGGAGTTACCCGTGGACTTGGTATAGTTGTGGTAATAAGAGAAGTACTGTTGTCGTGAGGTCCCACAAGATCAACCAAAGTCAGTTTCCGTAGAGCATTAGCTAGGGATTCAGACGGTGAGGCCGTAGATGACATTGAATGTAACTTGGTAAAATTGGCAACAGGAGTAGGAATTGATGTGTTGATGGTCGACAGTTGAAAATTCTTCAGTTTTCTTTGCATTGAGAAGAGGCCAGGGGAAAATGAACAATACCGTTTCTGACATAGGGCGCATACTTAATCGGGTATTCATTGCTCTGAGTTATTAGGGAGAAAAGATGCTTTAACTTGCTCGTCATTCTCCACTTGGAAACCTAAGGAAGATATCTGGTTGCGGTTTTTGCTAGTGCTTCGTATGTGATAATATCAGATGTTGATGTGTACTCCCAAGTTTCGTTATATGTTATGTTCGAATTTGCTTCAAAGCCTAGTGGTTTCACTGTTACAAGTGTTTCTTTGTTTCTTGTACTCTCCTTAAGTACTTTTTGTGCCAGTTAGTCTGTAGCGGTTCCCAAGGCAATTTATTTCTGGAGAGAGGTCTGCAGTTCTGACTTTGTCCATTTCTGTCGGTTTATAGTTATCTTTCTTCCATGAAAATAGTTGCTGTCAACAATCCTCTGCATTAACTAACGGTACATTATCTAATTGCCATTGATTGTACCACGTAATGCTGTTTACTATGGAATCTTTGAACCTTTTTTCCCGTAAATTGGTGATCTACTATCAAAATGTTTCTCTCCCAACTAGCAGGCAAATTTTGTTTAGAAAATGTTGAGTGCTCAAATTGCTGCGCAATGTGAGCACTTGAACCTATCAGAAATCGATCCTGGTTCAAGCACATGATCGTAGTATCGAGTAAAAGTAAAGCTGAGCCAGTTTAATAGTTTACTTTCCTTATCCATGTTTCGAAATAAACGATCTAAAAGACAAGCTTGTCTGTTGCCCATCACAGTAATTTGTGATTAAAGTTAGCTGATTAATTCTACGTGGTTCATGATAGTCAGTCAATATCAGTATTCAGTATTCAGTATATATAAGGGAGATAGGCAGAGCCTTTGAAAACCCTATTTACAGATAGACGCTAGCAAAACAAGCAAATGTTACATGGCGATAGTCGTTTTAGTATATCAATCATTGCTGTCGACTAAATATGTGTCCATTAAGTAAAACTTCATCAAGTCTTCTTTTAAACATTTCAACGCTTTCAGCCTGAACAACCGAAGTTGGCAGTTTGTTCCATTCTTTCATCACCCGTTGGGAAAAGAAGTTGGCCCGCACTTCCAGTTTGGCGTGTTTTCTTTTCAGTTTGTATTGGTGACCTCGGAAGACTTGTCATGTTTGCCAATTCAAAAAAGTCGGCCATCTGAAGAGCACAATATATTCCTCTGACCAGTTTGAAGACTAAAATCATATCCCCTCTGTATTGCCTAGAAGAGAGAGAACATTTGTAAGTCTCTCTAGTCGGCCCTCATAGGGTAGTCATTCCAATCTGCTGACTAGTTTCATCAACCTTCGTTGAACTTTCTCCAACAGAGCGTAGTCATGTTTCGTCCAGGGGCGCCACGCCTGAACGCAATATTCCAACACCGGCCGGATAAATGTTCCAAACACGCGCCCAAAAAGCTCTCCGGCAAAATTAACGAAGGATCTCCGGATTGCGCCTAAGATACACATCATTCTTTGCTATATTCGCACAGTGAAACGATGGTTTGAGAGTGGGTGTTATCCATATAGCCAAATACTTTAGAATATTTACCTCCTGGAGTTGGTGACCACTGATGAAGTACTGATATTCAAACCTAATCATCCTTCTGTAAGTAGACCGCAGTCGGATGATTTGGCATTTGTTAAAATTAAGGTTCAGCAGCCACTCATCACACCATGTTTGCAAGCGATCTAAGTTTTAAGTCACTTTATGTCACTTTATTGAGGGAAGTCGGCTTTCACCCTTAAGCTCCATATTCACATGCAAAAATGTCAATAGTACAAACGTTTACAGTGATATATCTGACAAATGAAAATGTAGGGTCATCGATATGTGTGGGCCAGGCGCAACCTGCCACTGTTTACACAATCTTCATTATATTGACAATAGTTTCTCAGAAAATGAGTATCTAGTTTTAATTTAAATGTGTCAACAGTTTTTGAAAGGATCACCTCGTCAGGGAGTCCGTTCCATGCTCCAACGACCCTCTGCGAAAAGGCATTCCGACGGACTTCCGTGTGGACAAACTTCCTCTGCAGTTCAAAGGGATGACCCCGCAGATGTTCCGTCCCAGCCAATTCGAAGAAGTCTGCAAATTCTACGGCACAATCGCGGCCTCTGACAATCCGGTAGGTTTGGATGAGGTCACCGCGTAGTTGCCTGTAATTTAGAGGAAACAAATCAAGTTCAACCAGTCTTGCTTTGTAAGGCAGATGAATAAGATTCTTGACCATCTTCGTAGCCTCGCCTGCACTCGTTCCAGCTGTAGATAATCCTTATTAAACCACGGACGCCAGGCCTGGACGGCATATTCCAAGTGAGATCGAACAAATACCCCGTAGGTTTTTCGGAAGAGTTCCTTATCAATCTGCACAAATCCACGTCTGAGCGCAACAACGACCTGTGTAGCTCGTTTAGCTGCCTTTAAACACTGTGAAGATGGTTTAAGCGAGGAGTTTATTAGAACACCGAGGTCCTTCTGTTCCCCAACAATTGAAAGGGGCTGCCCATTGAGAATGTATTGGTAGGAATCATCCTCCTCACTGGTCCTTCTGGTACGCAGTCTTAGGACCACACACTTTCCAACATTAAAATTTAAGAGCCAACGAGCAGACCAGCTGCTTAGACGGTTGAGATCCTCTTGAAGAATATTCAGGAACGACTCAGCCGTTTTTAGAGGTCAAAGGTCCTGGATAACTTCAGATCTTCAAGGGGTTGTGCACTTTTGGTTCACTGAGCGGTTGTCAGTATTTATTGGTGTAGATGCTGTTTTATCAAGTCGACGAAGATGATAAACAAATTCCAAATTGATGTCGTTTTGTGAGGTAATTCGGCACAAGAAAAATTCCCGAAAATTCCAAAGAGCAATTGCGTACGTGCAGTGGCAGCTTTAATGTCAGGATCAGAACAAGCGAAGTGTTAGCAGTTTTCAAACTGTCCAAGCCGGAGAACAAAAAGATACGTGGTTCCATTGCACACGATGACCTTGACTTGACAGAATGGAAATTTCATTTAACCGGGCAAAAAATTCTAGTAAGCTTAATTAATGTAGCTTGCGAAGATGAAACTTGTTTTGGGGTTTCAGCCTCATACAGAAATTCTTTGGGATGGAGCAAGAGGTATGCAATCTATCGCAAAAAATATATAACTTTAAAAAATCTATTTTTCACTCACCTGTTTAAAAAGCTCCCACCCGTACAAAACCTACCGCAAAGCAAAATTCGTATTGAACCCAGTAAACCAGAGGAAGTTTCGCTAGTTCTAAAGGGAGTCCCATCTAGTCCTTGCTCCAACCCATGATCACTAAGCTCAGACAGCACTTGCGAAAATCTGGATTTACAACCCAGTGCTGCATCGCTGCTGGACGCTGCACCATCATGCGATGTTGAGGATGGTTGGTGAGTTTGCAAAGCCAAAGACGAAAAGGTCTAAGAAGACCAATTCATCAACGGATTTGGCTCCAGCCTGCCCAAAACCCGGTTCATCTGGACCTATCGTACTAAGTGAACTGGTTTCAAATACTCATTCAGTTGAAAGATCTGAGTTGCAAAAGGGCGCTCAATTGAGTCGAAAACAAAATGTAGTCATAAAATTGGTCCCAGATTTAGCCTTAATAATTCCAAAGGAACGAATAACACATGACTTGGATCTCCTTAAATTGTATGAAAACACGTTGCTACTGGACGGCGAGTTCATCCAAATTCTCGAGGCATATAGAATAGGGAAGGCTCTGTCAGCACTCGATTCAAATCCACGATCAGTTCCTCTTAAAATCATCTTCGAAAACGAAGCACAGGCACCGCTACTGCCACAGAGCAAATAAACCCTACGGAGTTTGCATTCTGAAGTTTTTCTCAACCAAACTACGGGCTGAAAGAGCGAAGAAAAATGAGACAATAAATAATAGAATGGGAAAGAGAAGGACCAATGGCGAGGAACATCTCCAAATAAGGAACGGACAAATAAGCAAGTGAAAAGAGCATTTCTTTGGCCAAAGGCAGTCACTCTGACAACTTAACTGTCCCGTTTGAGAAACCAAAGACGTTCCCGCTTAAAATATTCATCTTAAATCCGAGATCACTGCTTAATACATGCCTTTGCTCCAGACGCTGATTTTCGTCAACCGCCCGACATTTTAATAGTTACAGAGACATGGGCATCACCCTGTGTATTTGATTCCAAACTCTCTATTCTAGGCTTCGCTTACATTCAGAATGATTGACATGAGGGCCATAGCGGAGAAAGCCGTATCTACGTTAAGCAACCACTTATATTCCTGCCATTTGATCATCGGAAATCTACCTCGGTGGAAGAGAGCTGTTGGCTCCGAGTTGTTCTAAAGTATAACTAATCATAACGCGTTGGTTGTGTCTATCACCCTGCCAGTGCGTGCGAGGATTAGGATCTTTGTCTCTCGCAGGAATTTTATGCCGCAGCTGACTTAAATTTGAAGTAATGCTTGATTGCAGGTGACTCCAATCTTCCTGAAGTTCATTGGTTTCCACCTTCCGGTCCTGAAAAGTTCGAAGACTTACTTAAGGCCATAGATGTCGGCATGTGAGACTAGGTAGTTGATTTTCCCACCCGAGGATCAAGCATACATGATATTCTTTTCTGTAGAGGTTGTCAGCCATTGTCAGTGCCACCTTAAGACCCAATTAGGAGTTCTGACCATGCCATAGTTCTTTCTACACTATAACTTTAGGCTGATAAAAAACTTTCCAAAAATATAGTTTTTACCGTGATTACCGATCAAAAAATGTGAGGGAATTACTAATACATCTTAATTCCCAAGATTGGACTGCATTCTTTCCGTGCTTGGATGATAATTCTTGTACTGACACATTGTACCAAGTTCTAGGTCCACTCATTTCTCGTTTTGTTCCCCGTAAGAAAATAATTAATGTCAAGGATGAAGTCAACCTCCCTTTATCATTCCGCCGTAGACTGTGTAGACTCTCACCTAGTCTTCATCTACAAAACGACACTTCCGTCCTGCCCTTGATCTAACAAATCCTTGAACAGGCTAAGAGACTGGCTGGTGAAAAACAGTTAGCCAATGATGTCAACTTTAGAGAAAACCCTTCGATAAATGGTGCGAAACTCTTTTCCCGCACAGTAAAAGCGCAGAGAAAAACACAGCACCCCATACCCTATACCCAAACACGGCAGAACTACGTCATTTGACGACTTTAGGCCAATAAATACACTGCCAGCAGCCTCGAAGATATTAGAGACCTTGATTAAAGACAAGTTGATGCGTCACCTAACAGAGAATAACCTACTTAATGCGGCTCAGCATGGGTTTCTCGAAAAAGATCTTGTGACACCTGCCAGCTCTCTTTACTTTGATCATGTGCTACAATCTAGAGATAGTGGTTTTGCAATTTACACCGTTTATTTCTGACTTCACGAAGGCTTTTGATCGTGTTGACCACGATCTCCTCCTGCTGAAACTTACCTCCTTTGGCATAGGTAACAAGCTTCTGAACTTAATATCCTCCTATTTGAATGATCGCGCACAACGGGTAAAAAAATTTCCGATGTTATCTCCAACCCCACGCACGTGAGGAGTGGCGTTATTCAGGGTAGTGTACTCGGCCCGCTTCTATTTTTGCCTTTTTGTGAACGATGTTCCTGATTGTTTTCAGTATGGTAGGCCCTTTGTCGTACGCTGATGATTTTAAAAGTTGCCTATCGTTATAAACCGGTCGATCGCCACATTGTGCTTGAGCTCTTAAAAAAAGGATCTTCAAGCCTTCGCTCAGTGGTGTCGCACTTGGCGCCTTTCGCTCTCTTGGCAAAAAAATGCTCCGTTATGGTTATTTGTGACAACCATCAGCCCTCATCTAAGCATAGACGGTCATGACTTAAATGTGCCCGGGTTTATAACGGATCTGGGCATATCATATTCTAGTAGTCTTAATCTGTCAGAGCACTGCGCCCCTGATTGTCTCTAAAGCACGCCAAACCACCGGGTTTATTCTCAGAAATTTTAAAACCCTCAATATTAGGACCAGCCTTTATAAAATGTATGTCAGACCTAGTCTGGAATACTGCTCGTTTCTATTTAGCCTTCTGCACGCGAGTGAACGGAGGAAGATAGAATCAGTCCAGCACTTCTTTACTAAAAGAGTTATTACTTCAGAGCACAGAAACCTGTCCTACCAACAACGCTGTGAGCTTACAAGCCTCGACCCGTTGTGGCTTCGTAGATTACAGAAGGGACTATTTTTTACTGTTCAAGCTTTTTAAACGGTTTTTACCTTTAACCCCCTTACATCCCTGAGGCAGCTCGACCACTGTCGGCGCACCAATCATAGAGATGTATTCTTATTTCTTCCTTTGGCACGCACCGTTAAATACCGTCAGTTTTTCGGTAAACGCTATAGCAATCTGGAATAAACTACCCAGAAGTAGTAAAAATTCAGGAAAACTATCCTTTGTTGACGAGAGCTGTCACTAGTTTTCTACATTCAGGACACCTTCCGCGAATTTTTGGGTGCTGATTCTCTGGAAGCTCTTTTTCCGTTCTGATGGCGTCCACGGACTCTGAATCCTATGCCGGACTTCATGCTGAAGGCAATATTGCTGGCTCTGCAGTCCGTAATCGGGTTATTCCTCAGTCTACAGCTAGCAGCCGCTCGCCGGCATACTTGCTGCTAGTACAGAAGACCAGATCCACAACACCGAAAGGAGAAGTACTACACTGTGCACCTGTGTCAACACTTCCCTGTCCTAAACTTTAATCTGTTCAACAAGCTGCAGTTTTTTCTCCTGAAAATACCTTAAAGAACGATCAGGAGTTTTTTTCACTGTCAGCTGGACCCCCTACTGTATATATCCCTTTTGACCTTGCCTGTAAACTGGCAATAAATAAATAAATAAATAAATACTTCGAGACACCTTAGAAAACCCTATAGTTGATGCCAAGTTGACGGCTGATAGATTCAATGTTTTGTTGTCCAGAACTTTTAGTGATGATTCTGTCGCTCCCTTTCCCAATATACGGGTTTGGACCGGTGACGTCCTCAAAACCATAACTTTTACCCTCTGGGAGGTGACCGTAGCCATTCGGCATTTTCGTCAATCTTACAGTCCTGTAACAGATGGCGTCCCGGTCTGCGTTCTAAAGGCGAATGCAAATTATATATTTCCGTCCCTTCTGCATAAGATATTAAATCGTGATATTGTAAGCGAAACCTTCCCTATTTTATGAAAGGAATCGCACATTCTGACTTTACCCAAAACGGCCGATCTACGTCATTTGACAACTTTAGGTCAAGAAATACACTGCCAGCAGCCTCGAAGATCTTGGAGACCTTTAAGTCACTTTATTTAGGGAAGTAGGCGTTCACACTTGAGCTCTCTATTTGCATGCAAAAATGTCAATAGAATAAACGTTTACAGTAATAAAGCTCACAAATTAAAATGTGGGGTCATCGATATGTGTGGGTCAGGCACAAGCTGTCGCTGCTGACACAATCTTCATTATATGTACAATACTTTCTCAGCAAATGAGTATCTATTTTGCATTTAAATGTATCAACAGTTTCCGAAAGGAGTCAGGGCGTCTGTTCCATGCTCCAACGACCCTCTGCAAAAAGGCATTCCGACGGATGTCCGTGTGAACCAGTTTCCTCTGCAGTTTAAAGGGATGATCCCTCAGATTTTCCGTCCCAGTCAATTCGAAGAAGTCAGCAAATTTTAGGGCACAATCGCGGCCTCTGATAATCCGGTAGGTTTGGATGAGGTCACCACGTAGCTGCCTGTAATTAAGAGAAAACAAATCAAGTTCAGCCAGTCTGGCTTTGTAAGGCACATGAATAAGATTCTTGACCATCTTCGTAGCCCTCACTTGCACTCGTTCCAACTGTAGTTAATCCTTCTTCAACCACAGACGCCAGGCCTCGACGGCATATTCCAATGGAGATCGAACAAATTCCCCGTAGGATTTTGGAAGAGTTCCTTATTAATGTGCAAAATCCTCGTCTAAGTTCAAATAAAACCTGTGTCGCGCGTTTAGTTGCCTTTAAACACTGTGAAGATGGTTTGAGTGAGGAGTTTATTAGAACACCGAGGTCCTTCGGTTCCTCAAAAATTGAAAGGGGCTGCCCATTGAGAATGTATTGATGGGAATCGACCTCCTCACTGGTCCTTCTGATACGCAGTCTTATGACTACACACTTTCCAACGTTAAAATTTAAGAGCCAAAGAGCAGACCAGTTGCTAAGACGGTTGAGATCCTCTTGAAGTGCGTGCCTATCGAAATAAGATCTGATGACCCTCCAGAATTAAACATCGTCTGCAAACATGACAACACTCCAATCCGGGTCGTCGACACAGTCTTTGATGAACACTGAGAAGAGTAACGGCTCGAAGACGGGGCCTTGGGGGACACCACTTGGAACCGGAGTAGGTGTTGACTTTGAGTTATCGACGCAAACAGTTTGCAATCTTCCTGTAAGGAAATCTGCCATCCATGTCAGCAGCATTCCTCTTATGCCAATTTCAGATAAGTTTTAAATGAGACGTTTGTGTGGGACACTGTCAAATGCCTTCTTGAAATCAGTGAAGATGACGTCAAGCCCTACCATCTTCATCCAATGTACGAGTCCACTGCTCTGTCGAGAGCAATAAACTGGAAGGACAGGAGCGATTCTGTCTGAAGCCATGCTGGAGCTCTGAGAGTAATCAGTTTTCCTCAAGGAACTCCATGGTTGCCTTCTTAATTGTTGATTCCATTATTTTACAGCAAATGGAGGTTAGACTGACAGGCCGATAATTGTTTACCTTAAATCGAGCCTCACTCTTTTATATGGTGTATATATTTCCTGCCTTCCATTCGGATGGCAGTCTCCCTGATTCAAATGACTAATTGAATATAAACGCTAGTGGTTTGGAGAGTTCACTGGCCAGTTCTTTCAGGAACTCGGCCGGTATATCGTCTGGACCAGATGACTTCGCTTCTTTCAGATTTCGCAGTTCTCGTTCCACGAGAGGTTCCTGGAAGATAAGATATTCAAGCACTGGACCGGCGTCTATAACAGCACCGTTGACGTGGTCAAGCTGGTTCCGGTTCTCTAGTGAAAACCGAGGCAAAAAACGACCTTAGTACTCGGCCTTGTCACAATTTTCAACGACTTCAACACCATTCCCATCCATGAGTACTGCTACTGGGTCCTTGTTTTTTAGTCGGCTATTGATATAATGAAATAAAATTTTTGGTTTATATTCAGCCTGTTGAATAATTATTGATTCATAGTTCTTCCTTGCCTGACGAGTCATTCTTTTTACAGCGTTTCTTTGATGACAAAATTCTTTCAGATGCTCTGCTGACCCTGTTTGCCTGAATACCTTCCATTTTTTATTCTTCCTCTTTAGCTACCTGTTAAGTTCTCTTGTTAACCAGGCGGGGCGACTATTCTTTTTTTCCACCTTCACTGGACAAAAACGTTCAATCAGATCGAGTGAGACTGTCTTAAATGATCGCCAGTCATCCTCTGGATTCCCTTTAAGCAAACAATCCCATCTCATAGACATCAGTTCTTTCCTCATCGAGTTAAAAATCAGCCTTCCATATATTTCGCTTGCATTCCGTTCCATTCTGGCGCTGAGAATAAAGTGAGTAATCCCACATCAGCGTACTATGGTCACTCTTACTGAGGGGTGCAATAGAATACACTTCATAAATGCTAGAGAAGTCCTTCGTAAATACCAGGTCCAGGCAATTTGCTCTCTGGTTCTCTCTAAATCTCGTTGGTATGTTAACATTCTCTACCAAAGGTTGGTCGAGAGTGAGATCCATTAGCTTGTGGCCGAAGGAAGTTGGTGCACCATCAACTGTCAGATTTACCCAGTCTACTATAGGTGCATTGAAATCTCCAGCAATAAGCACCTCCTGGTGACTTGCTACTTCCTTGAGCAAACAGAGGAGGGACTCATCAGCTGCACTTGGAATGTTCGGTGGTCTGTAGATCGTCAAGAATTGTAGGTTCTGTGAACAATCCTTTTTAATCTTTATCCAGAGAAATTCATATTCAAGGAAGATGGAGTGTGTTCGTTCGACTGCTGAGATTCCTGTCCTAACATGTACGGCCACTCCTCCTCCCTTTCTATTTTCTCGGTCTTTTCGCAAAAGTTGGTATCCATCTATCGAAACCTCGCTATCCGCGATTTCGGCTTTGAGCCACGTTTCCGTAATGGCAACGATATCGGGGGTTCGGTCTGATACTAATGCTTTGAGTTCATATACTTTCGATAGGAGACTCCAAGCATTGGTATACAAACATCTCAATTTAGACTGGGTAACTCCTCCATATAGACTTCTGCGCATTTCGCGCGATTGAATACTTGAGTCTGTCATTGTTTTCCCAGATTAACTGGTGTCCATCCCGCCGACGCTGAGTTCTGATGAGTGGTCGTCATTCGAGTTCTGGAGCGCCTTCTTTTTATTATTCAAGCTCTTTACAGTTGGGTACATCGTATTTAGTGTCCTCCGTCTCGGCAAGAATCCACCTTGATTATGTACGGGGTCTGCCATAAGAAAGACCTCTTTATCACTTTTATTTCCCCGTCCTTTATTTGGAGCCATTTTCCCCCTGCTCGGTCCTCCTCTTCAGTTCTGCTCTCAGCATCCTCATTTTGTACCTTTCCTTGGGTTCGTAATCCGGCTGAAAAAAACACATCCCTGTGTGAGCTACGGAGGGCCATTCTCCGTTCTAGGAGGCGTGAAGCATGAACATCATTTTCAAGAATGATTTTAAGAGGCCTTGGTGATGATAGTTCATGTGAAACATCCGCTTTCCCTAAACGGAATGCTTTGTGCACTGTTACGCATTCGCCATCTCGAAGAATCGAATATGAGTATTCTCGGAAAAGACTGAGGTCATGTTCTACCCTTTCCTTTGCAATCAGAGAAGTGGATTCAGGAACCCTTTTTAATAACGAGATTGCGTTTTCGGTCGAAATGTATGTTTGGTGACTTTGAGTTCAGATTTGTTGAGAAAGCATCAGTATCAGGAAGAATGCTACTCTGGTCGACGATGTTATTTGCGTCAGTATGAGCAACTATTCCTAAAGCTAATGGCAAACCCCTTTTGGAAACTTTGCCAATTTGTCCTGCACTTGCTCCTGTATAACCAACAGAGGATTGCACTTGAGCATCTATCGGTAAGAACGAGCTTCTTCCGCAGTTCAAACCACTTTTTTGTGAAAGCTTCTTGGCCCTTTTGTTGTAATTTCCGCGCATCCTCCGGTTTTTCAATCGATTTCCATAACTTCAGATCGTCAGCAAAAATTACCTCCTCGCATGTCAGACAATCAAGGCAGTCGTTCACGTATATCAGAAACTAAACGGGACCCAGAACGCTGCCCTGCGGAACTCCACTGTGAACGGTTTCCCAGTGAGACTTGGCGTCTCCAATAAAAACACGTTGACGCCTGCCTGTGAGAAAGTCAGCCAACCATTTGAGTAGGCTGCCATTAACACCCAGCTGAAAGATCAGACGTCTGTGTTGAGCCCTGTCAAAGGTTTTGCTAAAGTCAATGTAGACCGCATCGACTGACAAACCCATTTATTACGATTTTGTCCAACTTTAATGGATGTGAGCAGGTTTGTGAGGCAGGATCAACCACTTTGAAATATATATTGATATGAACTTAGCAAGTTATTCTCTTGAAGATGCCTCATCAATTCCATTTTGATTATCTTCTCCAACATTTAGCAACAGGTATTTGTGAGGCTGACTGGTCGGCAACTGTTTGGTGATGTCCTCTCTCCTCCTTTATAGACCGGGGTTATGTTGGCTATCTTACACTCGGTAGGCAGAGCCACCACCTCCATCGAACTTTCAAATATCTTGGAGAGTGGAGAGGCTAGTTGGTCAGTGAGTTCATTGAAAACTTTTGTGGATATACCATCTGGACCAGGTGATTTTGTGGGCTGTAGTTGTTTCAGCCTTTTACTTACTGTGTCCATTGGGAACGACACCGTGCTTATTTTGTTTGTAGATGTGGCAGTACTGTAGTATTGGTCCTCGTCAAAAGGTGGTTCCTCTGTATACACTGACATCAAGTAATTTGGTAAGAGGCTGGTCTTAGCAGAGTTATCGGTTAACCCTTTTCCCTGATAGTCTTTTAGACAAGGAATGGAGTCCTGATTTCGTTTCGCCTTATTTTCGTAAGCAAAAAACCTTTTCGAATTTCTAAGTATGTCTTTGACTTTTTCTGACTCAAAGGCTGATCTCTATTTTCTTAGAAGATTCCGACACCGACGTCGCTGTTTCTTAAAAGCGGAAAAAATTTCGGGTTTTTGATATCTGGCATATGTTCTCCACAGTTTTCTTTTCTTCTTGAGATTCCTTTTTATTTCCGATGTCACCCACTCGGGTCGGGAGACGCCTTTTAAGTGGTAAGAATTTCTCTACCAACTGCTGAATCAAGTTACTAATGAAGAACCAGGCCGCATTTAGGTCAGGTACTTGTGCAGGGCTCCAGTCTATCCCATTCAGTAATTCGTTCATTTTGGGATAATCCCCTATCCATACATTTCTCTCCCTAGTTGCACGACGTTTGGGTACAGAAAAATGACTATACTCCCAAGCAAGAACACAATGATCACTTTGTCCAAGGGGCACGTAAGAACTTAATGCAAGGATGCAATTGTCGTCTCTACTAATGAGTAGATCCAAACAGCTTGACTGCTGCCCATTTCGGAACCGCATCTCCCTTGTGACAAGTTGGGTAAGAAACTCGTCGTTTAACAACTGAAGAAATTTCCGTTCGAATGAATTTTCCTATCGCTTAGCTGCTCCAGTGTACTCAATTCAATTCCATCTATTGAGGGAAATAGGCATGGGTCTATCAATACCCTATGAATAACGAAAATTTAAGTTTGGTGTACAGAGAAATTATGTGGGTTGCAAACGTTCAAAAAAAGATCATAAAATATGATCCAAAAGTGAACAAATTCATGAAGATGGGAAGTTATCCGGGACTTAAGACATCTCCGAACGGCTGAGTCTTTCGTGAATATTATTGATATCGTTTATAGTTTTTAAGCCTTTTTGAACAAGTAGGCGCATTTTTTGCACATATTGCTCTAAATACGTGCCATATTCCAAACCCAGTCGGAATTTTTTACTGTCCCCCTCTTTGTTTCGAACCTGCAGTCCACGATGAGTTCCTCCTCTCTCACCTCCACTGCATCGCCAACTCTTGACAACCTTGATACTTACCTCTGATTTTGCAACCCAGACGATGGACTCCAGGTTCAGTTGATGATCATCGCGGGCTCTGATGGTTTTGCCTGTTTGATTGGTGAAATATGCAGTCAGCAAGGTCGAAACTTGATGATAATTTCATGACCTCTACTGTCCCCTCTTCGTTTTGACCCTGGTGTCCACGATGAGTTCCTCCTCTCTCACCTCCACTGGTGGTTACAAACAGTAGTTCTGACTGCTATATTATCTCTCACACGACAAGGAGCGTTCCGAACCCTCATACGTTGTGAGTAAAATCACAATACTATTCAATTTCATCTAGTTATTAATTTTCAAGTGGAGCAGTTTTTTCTCCTATTTTTTTTAATTTGGGGGCTCGCTGAACTCCGCCTCCAATTTAACCGTAGGAGTTTTTTTACTGCTTCTTTTCTAGTTCATCGTGTATGTCAAAGATTTTTAACTATTGTTTTGAAAATGGCAAATCGTTCTGAATCGGATATGCTTACCATACTACTCATTTATGCTGTTCATATGGATGCTCACATAGTGCAACAATTATCCACTTTGTATTTATTTATACCGTGATACTAAGTTTGAAATGATGTGGCTCTCTGGGCCTTAAATATCCAATTTATTATTATTATTATTATCTTGGGTGTTCTACCGACCCTTAGTTGAATCCCAAGAAACCAACGCGTGGCAATCTGCAATAAGGAAACACAACAACAGGAGTACGAATTCAAAACCAACTCCGATTGGTTCCTTGAAGCCCAAAAGAGATGACAGAAATCAGTTTGTAATCGCCAGCGTTCCCACTATGAAAACCAGAGTTACCAAAACTCATCAAGAATCGGAAAATGCATAGGAGTTTGATGTCAGAGGAGACGCAGTAAGGCCCATAAAATTGACAAACTCAACAGGAAGCTTGGCTGGCTCAAAACTGAAGTGCTTGTACACAAATGCTCAAAGCCTTTATCAAAAAGTGATGAGTAAAAATGTGCCTTGCCGAAGTATCTCCGGATGTCATAGCAGTAACCGAAACCTGGCTGTCGGGCAGTATTCGAGATAGCGAAATAACATTGTCTGGATAACAAATATATCGGAGACACAGAAAAAACCGACAAGTTGGTGGAATGATTGTGTATGTGAAAGAAGTGCTTATAGTGTCCGACAAGATGAGCAAGTTTGCGTTCAGCACGGAAGCCATATGGCTGACCATCAAGGCTCTTGGCTCTCCATGTCTGGATGTCCTCACTGTCTATCGGCCACCAAGCATAGACCAAATCGCAGACACCCACCTGTTGGAACAATCAGAAAAGTTCTCCAGTCGACCTAATGTCATGATTACGGGTGACATCAACGCCCCAGAAATTAACTGAAGCACTGTTCAAGCATCATGCCCGAAATCGACTTTTGATTATGTTTTTCTGCAAAAGACCTTGAAGGCATTCCTCACACAGCATGTCCTCTTCCCCACCCGAATACGTGAAGGATAAAGGGCTAACTGTTTCTACCTGGTTTTAACGAAAACATCAGGCAGCATTAATGAGATTATTCCAATGCCTCCGCTCCATCGAAGTGATCATGTGGTGCTTATATGGGACTACTCCTTATTCTCCGTTGTGCCTACAATAGAGGAAAAAATGGCATAACGTTTGGCGAGGGAGTTTTCATGAGATGCGAGCAGATTTAACAGACCTCAACTGGACCTCAATATTTCGAACACTGTGAATGAAGACTGGGCATTCTTCCGGAATGCTCTTTGGCAAATAATGGATAAACACTGCCCAATAATGAGTGTCCATCGGAGCAAGCATCCTGAGTGGCTATACAGCAACCTATAAGGGAAATAAACAGGAAGCACGAATTGTGGAGAAAATACTGCGAGTCTGATTAAGTCGCATATTTTAAAAAGTATAAAACACAGAGAAACAAACAGAAAATCCTTATCCTTTAAATGCGAAGAGAATTGGAGAAGACTTTTCTGCAAAAGGCAACGCAGAATCCAAAGTAAGTCTACAGTTACCTCCGCAGATATACAAGTAATAAGCATCAAATCCTGATGATTAAGACTGCCATGGGCGTTGAAATGGCTGAAAACAGGGACAGAGCTGAGTACTTCTCGCAGTTCTACCGCTCAGTCTACCCAAACGACGCAAGGTTCCTTCGTCCCTCAGCTGATAACCTGCCGACTGCAAGCATTTGTCACATACGTTTCTCAGAATTTCTGATCCAAAGGGATTAAAAGGAACTAAAAGTGTTTAAATCTCCAGCACTGGATGAGCTTTCACCCAAGCGTCTGAAAGAACTTGCCAATGAACTTTCAGCACCTCTGTCAGTGCTCTTTCAAAAGTCATTTGACTCCAGAACACTTCCTATCGATTGGAAGCTGGCACATTAAATTTCCTTGTACAAAAGCGGTAGCCGGGCGTCAGGGACAAAGTACAGGCCCACAAGCTTGGCACGCATCCTTGGCAAGGTTATGGAAAGGATTATAAAGAGCGAATTGGTGAAATTCCTAGAGACTCATAATATGTAACCAAACTGTCAACACGGGTTCTGAAAACGAAGATACTGCACAACAAATTTGGTGCAATCTTCTCAGAGCTGGACCCAAGCGCTTGAACAAAGACACGTGGTTCACATTGCCTTCATTGACTTTCAAAAAGCCTTCGACACTGTGCCACACCAATGACTGTTGTACAAGTGGATCGAAAACATCCCCGTGGGTCGGCGCCAGGTTGTGTGCATCGGCCAAGAGAGGTCAGGTTCTGCTGCGGTCAAGAGTGGGGTTCCTCAGTGTTCAGTACTAGGGCCAATAATGCTCCTAATAAACGTGGAAGATTGTGTCAGGAATCTTGACTGAGAAGCAGCAATGTTTGCCGATGACATTAAATCTGGAATGGAATCCAGAGCCCTGCTGATGAAGATAAACTACAGATCAACCTAACTCGGTTGGAGGAGTGATCGAATCATTGGCTTTCGCGGTTAAACTTCGATAAATGTACAATTCTTCGCTTAGGCAACCCGTCTGGATCTGCCGAAAGTAGAAGCTACTTTCTCAACGGTGAAGCCTTAAATGACGTGGAAACCCAAAAGGGCCTTGGTGTGCTGACGACCACCGCCTTAAAACCATCCTCTCACTGCTCGAAAGTGGTGAAGAGTGCAATCGCGGTGCTGCATGCCATCAGACGAGACTTTTTGGATTTCGATGAAGATCTCTTCGCTAAGACTTTTTGAAAATTCATTAGGCCGCATTTGGAATATGCTGTGCAAGCCTGGAAACCATGGACAGTTCAAGATCAGCACTGCCTCGAAAGAGTTCAGAGGAAAGCCACCAAAATATTTAGGAGTCAAAGCTCCTTGCCATATCCAACCCGCCTAATGAATCCTTATCTGTTCCCTTTGAGTTAAAGGCAAATGCATGGTGATCGCCTGGATATATTCTGCCTTAAGAAGGGATTGGATTGTTGAGTGGAATTATCGGACTTCTTTGAATTTACTGTCACGACCAAACTCCGAGTTCACCCATTGAAACTGCACGTCCAGCAGGCGAGACTGGATGTGCGCAAGTTCTCGTTCTTTGTCAGTTGTCCAACCATGGACTGCCCTCCCTGAGGACGTTGTGATGTCACCATCGCTGGAAAGCTTTAAAAGGAACCTTGATAGTTTTATGTTCCAAAAAGCCTGAGCGATGAGGAATTCCACTTAACCCTCGAGACTCACGCGCCACTTGTCATATTTTTTATCGCCTTTGAACATTTGCAACCCACATGGTTGATCTGTATGCTGCACTTAATTTCACGTAACTAATAGGGTACTCAAAGGCCTATGCCTATTTCCCTCAATAAATTGAATTGAATTAAAATAAAAATTTAAAATTGGGGCGTGAGTCTCGGTGGTTAGTTTAATTCCCTGATTCCTCCAGCTCATTTTGGAACATAAATATGTGCAGGTTCAGCGATAGTTACACTACACTATATGCACGGGGCATTCCATGGTTTGACCACTGTGACATAGAAAAAGAACTTGTGCACTTACAAGCCTGGCCTGCTGAATGCGCAGTTTTAATGGGTGTCCCCAAGATGAGTGTAGAGCGGGCACGCAAACCTACAACGTTTTGACTCAAGTTTAATGTGATTAGATAAGAATTATTAAATCGAATGGTCGTGTAATTAGCGTCAAAGTAAATGAAAATATGAATAAAAAAAACCGTTAAGTGAAAAAATATGCCCACCGGCAAATCTATTCGTATAATAAGGAGGTCTGTTGCGTTGGGCACCTGCTATTGACGCTAGCAGTGTAAATGAAGAAGCGGAGATAGATGAAGATGAAGCAGCAATAAAAATTTATTAAAGAAGGTTATCAGCCGCAATAGTATCCCGTTTTGATAGATCCATTGGAGTCCTGTTATGTCGCCGCCTTGAGCCCACCCAGGTCAACTCACCTAGGTATGTTACACTCGTGCATTTCAATAAGGTTAAGGATAAGCAAATTCAAATGTTTAACTTACAGCCAAGCGTAAAATCAGTACGATAATGTCAATTTATGCAGGGAAAAAACGGAAGTTGCAAACAAATAACAAAGGAGTTTGGAAACAAGAAAAAGACCGAATTATCCCAAATGAGCGACTAAATATACAGTAACCGGTAAACAGTGTTGATGAATATAAAAATATAATCTAAAGTGTTTTATTGTTAATGCCAAACGTACCAATGGTGAGACATTAAGTCAAGTGTTGTTAGTAACCAAATATTTACGTTACTGTTAAATAGGTGGCAACGAGGTAAGAAAAAAATACACGCGATAACGTACACTCCAACACAAAATTAAAGATTTTCGTTTGTGAAGGTATCATTCGTCGCTGGGTTCGTGGTTTCCTAACTGACTCAGACTCCCAGATCTACCCTGTTGGATTCTGAGCACAAAATTTCTCAAGTTACCATCGTTGGATTTAATCAACTCTTCCACGACAGCCGTCTTCTGGAGTCTTCTTAATGCCACTTTCTCAAAGAATAGTGTCAGAACTCCCAGTTTAAGTTATGGGACCCCTTTAGTCCACCTTTGGCTGGTCTGCAACGGGGGTAAGTAGGCGTTAATCCCTTTTTTCCAGAGAAAATCAGCAAACTGCTGAGCCTGGCAATATCATAAGTTAAGTGTACATGGCCCTGGCTTTAAAAGATGATGAAAGATTCCAAATTATCAGGAAACAATGTTGCAGAGTAAGAACAGCATACTAGTTCCTGTCCGCACTAATCTTAAGCAGTGGTCGGCCATTCACTTTCTTTGTGGTTTCGGTTATCATTTCGATAAAGACCGAAGCTGTGCTCACCCATTAACATGAAATTGAACGCAATATCGTTTAATGGCCCTTCTCAGGCACTCTCATGCTATTTTCCGGTGTCTGGCTGTCGGGTTATGAAAATCGAATTTCTTTTTTTCGCCAAAAGAGAGCTGACTATGCGCTTCTGTATCCATTCCCTCAGCATCTCCTACAGTTCCTTTTCAACCCATTTGAATGGGAGCCTGTTATCACTGCAGAGTTTTCGTGCACATCCTCGTCAAGCGACGAAGCTGCAGAAGGCACAATGAAACGAATTAGTTCACTTCAATGTAAACCACGCGGATAAAGAACCATTTGAACAGACAGTAATACCTTTTTTCTGAACTTCGAGCTAACGTCGCTTAATTTTTTTCACAGTAATCGATCCCGGTTCCCCTATCTGACACCCTCTTGTTGCGTTCTCGGTTTTTATAAATTCAGAGTGCCAATCTGCTATCATAAAGAAATAACATCCAAAAGAGGTTTTCGTTTTCGACGTTGGCTACATTCGACAAAATTTCCTACTATTTTTGAAGCTGCAGGTTCTCTTTTGAATGCAGTAGATAACACTTCGGACCTCAAGCATATTCTAACCTATCAGTATGGTAAAGGCTTCCATAAATACAGTTCTTAACTTTATACTTTTCTTCTCGCATCCAACAATAGTTATTTTGACAATTCTTCAAACACCAGAAGATATTTGAGCAAAAATTACTAAACAATACCTCTAAAAGTGAAGCTGCAGATCCATGGAAGAAATTGAGAAGAAAGCACACGATCACTGGGACAAGAACGTTCTTTGCCTAACTTTTAAGATTCCAGCTCAAAGCCATCTTCAGATAAGGTTACTTCAAAAAACAGGGAGTTATAGTATATATGTATAGGATGCAGTCGTAATGCTTTTGCATAGGTAGGGGAATTAATCCCCCATCCATTATCGAGGACGTAGAATTTAGAATTTATACTTGGTAAGCACCGGCAAGGCACTGTCTAAGCAAACATTAGTAACGAAATGAAGTTATGACAATGTGTGCAGATAAAATGTACAAATACATAACTTGTCCTGCTATGTCAACAGTTAGCGATGTTTTAAAATTAATGGTGAACTAGAAAAAATAGACAGTGAAAAAACTCCTGCCATAAAAATGGAGGCAGAGTTCAATAAGCCTTCATTTTTTAATAGAAGGTAGGAGAAAAAAACTGCTTAGGAAAAAATGGTCGGGTGGTAGATTAGGGTAATACGGTAGTAGCATTTCCGAATGAGATAATGAAACGTCGAGGTGATTCGTTCTTGATCACTTAGGCGTATGAAACAAAATCTCACGAAAATGCATCAATGAACTTAAGTCCTCAGCATCTTAGGATCCAGAATTAAAATCTGATGATGGTTAGTATCCAAAGAAACGGTAGCAATTTAGACTGTGGACCACCGAATGTGTACGTTCGAATGACATCATCGTTTGGATGACTGGTGATATAAGGATACATGATAGTTCATGGGCGACCCGAGGTAGCGAAAATATAGTTTCAAGAGGGTCACTTAAATTCCCGATGGTCCTTTCTCCGAGTCATGGGCAAAGCTACTGGGAAAAATGAGGAAAATAAAAGGTTAATAGAATCAGTGTTAAGATAAATGTGCAGTCTTCGCTTGAATGCAGATAGACTAGTTAACGACCTAATTTCAATTTGCAAGTTATTCCAAAGAAAACTATATCTAGAAGAAAAGAAGAGAGAGCGTTTACTCGTGGAGGATGCAGTGGGAGGTATAATTAGTGCAGAATTTCTTAGGTTATAAGGAAGACTAACGGGGGTAATGACAGAAAGCTTGGGGAGAGTTGCACTATTATTTAGTCGGAAAAGGAGACAAAAGTCTGCTTCAAGTCTCCTGACCCAAAGAAATTTTAGCTACATTAGCTGGCATCTTGTTGAGTAGGAAGTAGTTGAAAGTGTCGGAAATAGGAGTTTTTTTGTGAAATGTCTTTGGAAATTTTCAATTTTTGAACGGCTAGATTCGTTCATTCAACCGGAGAAAGGACAGCGAAATTCAACAATGGGAAGTACAAACAAACGATAAAGTCTTAATTTAATTTCAGGAAAGTAGAAATTAAAAGAAATAAAGCCGCAAATCTGAGCAGCTTTGGCCGTAATTCTATCGGCATGAGGCGAAAGATCTAATTTATTGGTATAGCTTAAGCCCAAGTCCTTGATAGGGGAACATTCAATCGTAGGGCAACCTTCAAAAATAAGAGGTTACGGCAGCCTTACAGGCCCAAAACTCATGTAGCGACACTTAGTAGGTGAGAACTCCATTAGCCATGTGGAGCTCCAGGCCGAAAGAGCGTCTAAGTCTGAATGAATTTGTTCTAGGCACCGTTCGGTCGTAGAGTTAGAGAAGGAATACACGCATTTGAGGTCATCAGCATAAATAAAAGATTGAGAATGTTTAACAATCGATGAAATATCATTTATATACACAAAGGACAACAAAGGACCTAATGCGGTACCTTGAAGGACACCACTAACAATCGGGGTAGCACTTGAGTATGAGGACCCTACAAAAACCTTTTGTTTTCGATCATTTATGTATGATCTAATAAAGTCAGTAAGGGGACTACGAACTCCTATAGCTTCTAGTTTAGCTAGAAGTCGTTTATGAGGCACTTTATCGAATGCCTTACTAAGATCAAAATAGATAACTACCACAGAGAGATGATCATTACGAAGTGAGGTTAGTAGATTTAGAAAAGACATGTGGCAGGTTTCACCAGAGCGGTCCGGTAAGAAGCCGTGTTGAGAAAAGTTGATAATTTGATTGCTTATGCAAAAATCCGTGATTTGTTTTGCAATTAGTTTTTCGAAACGTTTAGCAAGAGAGGGCGTTTTATGAACACCGCGATAGTTATGAATATCCGAGCGGGAACCAGATTTAAAAACTGGTATTATAAAAGAAGTTTTCCAGTAATCGGGGAAGAAACCATTTTCGAGAAATACTGAGAATAGCTTGCTTAGTAAACGTGGAAAATCCCTTAACTGTTTAATAAGTGAGTTTGGAATGTAATCAGTTCCAACCGAATGTGAATTTTTTAGATGAGCTATTTCCTTTTGAATACACGAAGGCGAGAAATTAATGGTTGTTAGAAGCGAATTTTAAAGCAGAGGAATTGTGGGAGTAGGGTTAGTTTCAGTGGTAAAGTGGTTGGCAAAAAACGAATTTAACAACTCTGCTTTGCCCAAATCGTCTGCAACAAATTTTTTGTTACAGTTGAGTGAGGGCGGAGTTACATTCAGGCGGTTAGCCGATGACTGAACATGGAAGATATGAGCAACAGATTTGGATGAATTGCCATCACTTAGTGCCCAAGACTCCCTGTGTTTATCTCTCGGGAGCCAAATTTTCGATGCTAATTCAAATATTTGTGCAATCCTTAAATGAACTGACAAAGAACTTTTAGATGAATTTTTAAGTTTTTTTTTCGTAATTTTTAAGTCTGTTCTGGATGATTGCCCTGTGGGGCACTAAGGGCTTAATAGTTGGCATGCGGGTCGGTATCCCCCAAATTTCATTACCCGCGTTGGAGGTTTGTGTGGCGATTGCTCGGTCAACAAAATCATCGACATCGGCGTTGTAAAATGTGTTCGTCCGCCCGCTTCCTGTACGACTGATTTCTTTGGCCAAGCCTAATCTCAGCACCAAAAGTGGGTGAGGAGGTATGTGTACCTGTCAGTAGACGGCGATCCAGCAAACCATGCTTCAAGCAACTAGTGGCTCATATGATTTTCATCTGTCGCAAAAAGCTTGGCTTCCTCGTAGTTGAATGTGTGGCTGGTTCTCCCCGAGTAAGCCGTAACTTGAGAATTGGCTTCATTTCTCCGCAATGCTATCACGAGTTCGGCAACTCACGCCAGGAGACCTCTTCCAGTTTCCCGACGTATTTGATTTGTCCGCAACTGCACCAGAAATTTCTTGCAGTGGAAGTGGTCCTTTGGTACCTAATAGTTCAATAAATAAATAATTGTATTTAATGCTACTTTACAGGCAACGTCAGATAAAATAAACAGAGGGGCTCCAGCTTGCAGTAAATACTCCTGAAGGGATATAGTTAATAGTGTTTTTCCTGAAGTTATGTTGTTCGGGAGAAAAACAACTGCGAGTGGGATGATGGCAGTTCGCAACGGGGAAGGGTAGCACAAATACAGTATTTTAAGTTTTCCTACCTTTTTAAAGGAACCAGGATTCTGCACCAGGCAACGGGGCATCCGCGGACGGTTTGATCGCTGTCTGCTGAAGAAATGGCCGTTTTCGAACTGCAGAGATTTCGATCTGTATGCGACTCCAATTCCAAGTAGTGCGAGAAGTCAGCTGACTTCCTCCGAGTAGTTTTGACGCATGAAATCGCTTGTCAAAGTTTGCGCATGCACTGGTTAACGAAGATATGCGGGTAGCCATTTTCTCTGAACACCGATCGAAGCTATTGAAATTCCGCAATCTTCTCTCCCGGTTCAATACAGTGCAACTCAACGCACCGATATAGCGCCCATACGAAGCTCCGTTTGTGACTTATTGGCTGGTTACAGTTGAAGTCCAGTATTTGCGTCGTATTTTTCGCTTTCTTGAACACATTTGTCTTAAGGCAACCACACTCATTAGTGCAGAAGAAGACATCAAGGAAGGCCAGCTGTTTGTGTCGTTCCTACTCTATTGTAAATTATGTGTCTAAGAAGACGCTGTTGCGAGGTACCTGAGCTCAATCAATGACAACAGAGGTATCATACACTCACAGAGTCCAGAATTTCAGTCTGCGGGGTTGGAAGGCCAGTGGTTGTAACTGTTTTACGACCGCCTCCGTTATGAGCCCCGAGATCGGTGAATCCATTGGTTCTCCCTTACCTACTCGTACATTTTTTGTCAAGAATTTTTCGCTTTAAAATAACCATCATAAAAAGCCCATAATGAGTAGAATATTCTCTTTCTCACATGCAGCATTAAGCTCAATACTTTATGACTATTTTTATAATTTCATTTTATTAAAACCACTGAAGCCGGTTTATTGTTACATAAAATAAACTCCGCATTTCACATACTAGTGACTTAGCAAAAACCCAAAGTAAAGCCAAAGGGCTTAAGGAAAGTATGAGTTGGTTTGAAATAATTATTTTGTGTTCTAATGGCCTGGCAGTGTCCGAAATGTGCTATATCAATAAACCCATTATACTAAATATTGTATCTAAATGTACCTTTGAGTTAATTTCTCCAGCACCTGTCTGAGGCCTTGTTACTTTCAAATATCCTTACAAAGAAGTTTCGTACTAAAAGCTGGTTTATGCAGTGTGCCGAACTGGGAAACCTGTAAGTTTAAACTTTTGCCTCAAGCACGATGGACCACATTGCTTGTGAGAAAATCTGAAACCAAATTTTACGCAAAAGATAGAACTATAAAATTTAATATGTTCAAGAGCCAGCTTAGAGCTGAGGTTTAGTAGGAAAGGAAGGTAAAAGATCACAGTTTTCTTAGAGCAATTGTTATTATATGTCATTTCGACCTTGACTTGGGTCATATCCGAGCGGCTTATTATAGCACATTTCTCCACAATGATTGGGCTCATCGTCTTGTGTGTTTTGATGTTTTTGGGATGTTACCTGGCCGGATACGTACCGTTAACAATGTCAGTGAACCCTGTAAGTTTTTTTTCCATTGGAGTGGTTTTCAGTATATTTTATCGTAAGCTGCCTTTAAATCGTGATATATGTAAGAGATTAGACAAATATAAACGACCAATTTTTCTGCTATATGCCAATTTCTGAACTGATAAATTACATTAAACATTCGAACCTCTAAAACCAAAACCGATACTTCGATACTGCCTTACTTTATGAGACTGGGTCCATTAAACCCCAAACCAAAATCTTTCCAACTGGACGGACTGTCCGGCTGCGGTAATGACTGAAGGACTCAATACCATGTGTTACCGACCTCCCTACGTACATATGCTATTCGTGCGTAAAATTAAATTCACGTCTCATTGATTCTGCCTTCGCTTACGCAGGCACTGACAAGGTTATTCAACACTTGACACTAGTAGGCCGATTGCAGTTATGACACTGACTGACAATTCCTGAAATAACTCCCACACGTGCGTATATCAACCAAACAGCATGCTTGTCTTTTATTTGCGTAGAACTACTCAGCATATGTCGTCGTACTGCTAGTATTTACTATGAGGGTACTAATCTGTGTAGTTTTCCAAACCGTTCTCTAGTTTCTTAATGTCTACCCAGGCTTTAGATCGTACCCTCCTCCTCCTCTAATGGAAACTGTCTGTTTTTACTCACCTGTATACACAGATAACTTGATGAAATCGTGGAAATTCCAGCCAGTACCAATATAACTGAAGTTCGTCAGCTTCCCGCTGCCTGTCACTAGACGTCTATGCAGATCGGGTCTCGTCGACATTCGCCTTTTAGTCCCACCGAAACACTGCTGAGCATTGGAAACGGCAGATGGTAGCTGGCATGTCTTCTGGTAACAGCTGATCGTTGATTTCATTAGGTGAGTTCCGAATCGCTGCCTTGGATCCCCATGGTAACTCATAATCGTTCGGCTCCGGTATGTTTTAAGTAGCTTCACTCGCATCCCTGACGTAGGGCAAGGCATGGACGTTTCCTGGCTTTGTTTTTGGTTCATTCAGTCCTTTCATTTCGTCGGCATGGGTGTTTGGTGATGAAAAGGTAGTGGTATTTGTTAAAAGGCATCAAAGGCCACTACATCCTTTTTGCTCCAGCATCTCATCCTATATGCTACTATGCGTATCGATGAGGCAAAAGTAGCTTGGCAGAACTATGTTTATTGGGCCAGTAAAATAGTTTCTGTCGTGGTGGAGAGTTCTTGGATGTCGTTAATTTTTGGAAAACATTGGACAGATTTTGGTTTTCTCGTCTATCTAGTTTACAACAATTGATGAAGGGAATGGTAAGATCCATTTCCTTTACACCTGGTACTCAGAAAGGAAGACCGAATCCTGCAAACTCGTATCTTCCGGTGTTAAAAATTATGCGCTGCACACCTTTCCGTCAAACGCATCTTTTCAAATTTGCTCATTTCTTAACGCTTTGATTGTCTGAACTGACGAAAGGCAGACTATATACGCTAATTTTAATTTTTTATTGCCTCCCCCTATCTCTTACATGTGCTCATCTCGCTTAGCTGATGTCTACGTGAGTCTTTTTCGTATTTTTTTTGCTCAGAAATTAGATGAGCTTGCTGCTATAGTGCTCTTTCTGACAGGGTTCATTTTATAAACGGACCGCTGCATCCCCCTGTGGCCTTATTGTCGTTGCATTCAAATAAAAATTACGTCCCATTATATACCATAACCGGTTTTCACCCACCACACACAAACAAACGGTCGTATCCGGTTCCTCATTCTGACATAAGTAGACGCCCATTTTATAAATGAACCCATAGATGCTCTGTAATCGAAAGTACTTATGCTCCATTTTTGTCAGGCACTACACTTTACATGGCTGAAAGTCGACAGTTTTGTCTGCATGAACTGAACCTGGGCAAGGGTAATATGAAACGATCATACGATGACACGAGTTTAACGGCTAAAAACAGGAAATTGGTCGTGAGCACTATGGCTCGTCTGCTCGGTTCGGATTTCAAGGACAGCCACCACATTAAATTGGAAAGCGTTTAAACTACAAGCACTGGTTAACTTGCATACAGCCTCGATAAGTGTCGGTTTGCACTAACACTCTGTATCCTCATCTCTGCCTTTTAGTCATTTTGTCACTAAGCTCCCTGTATTTCTGCAATTTTAATGTATCACATCTGTTCAGACCTTCAGAGTTGTGCACGAAGCTGAGTATGATGTAGTAGTAGCCTGAAATCATGTCCGGCAACATACGTTTTCAATTCAATAAAAAGGTTTGGGGTTGTCAACCAAAACAGCAACTTAAGTGGCAGGGAATGTTAGTGGAATCTTTATGGCTCGGTCTATGATGGTCACTTTGAAACTGAGTGTGTTCTGTACTGATAGGCTATGTCAGTAAATTTTGCTTTATCAACGATAATTTTATTATGACCGCATTTGTAATTACTGGCGCAGTCGTCTCCATGTTGCTGTTTCACGGTATCGCGAATGGTCGCCTTCCGTTTCAGTCGGTCGTTGGCAAACTCATTGAAGTTGAGCAGGTCAGCATGCCAGTCCCAGGCCGTAATGTCAGCTGTGCTTTACGCAGGACACCACGTCGTCGCCAGTTAAGACTAAGTCCGAGCGAAATGACGATCTCGATGTCTCCTTCTTTTGGTTGGTGTAGTATATGACTAGCCTATCTCAATCAGTAAGGTGGTCGCAGTTAACTGTTTTTGCATCAAGCAGACAATATAGGCGTTTGCTATAGATGCAATTGGAGATTTATTCAAATAGTAGAGCATAAATGCCATCGATCCAATACTTGCAAGCAGCAAATAGCTTTCAGACTCGCCAACTTGTTTCCTTACAGAGAAGCTGCAGTGACAGGTAACCTTACCGCCGATTCATAAGGTTTTATCAGAGCCGCGTGAATATTTTCCATTTCTGGTAGCTTCACTGGTCAACTTCACCTTTAACGTGTCTATCTTGCGGTATTTTTCTCTGTGTTTACGGTAGCTACCCACTAAGCCAAGAACTTCGTCAGCCACCGTGATCAGGTGCATGCATCTGATTGTGAAAATCTTATGCTACACTTCGTTTTTGAGTTTATTTTGAGGTCGTCTTCGGTTTCTTGGAGCTAATTGCTGTATAACGTCGCCGCCATAACAAAGCCCTGTATTACACGGAAAAAGATGTACCCTGTCCCCGATTTGACCTACTAACGCGTTCTAAAGAGCCTCGTCAATTGCGCAGACAGAATCGATGAATGGTTACAGGCTTGATGAATGAAAG
This sequence comes from Schistocephalus solidus, assembly GCA_017591395.1. Classification (NCBI taxonomy): domain Eukaryota; kingdom Metazoa; phylum Platyhelminthes; class Cestoda; order Diphyllobothriidea; family Diphyllobothriidae; genus Schistocephalus; species Schistocephalus solidus. The sequence goes on from WEDG01002317.1 coordinate 268,736, forward strand.
ATGATGTGAAAGATATCATTCACCACATCATTTACACGCACTTTTAGTCTTGTTCTGTGATAGTTGACCTGACCAGTCGACGAAGTTACGGTCGCACACCACAATCTAACATGATCGATCACAGGAATATTCAAGGATGAAATCCACAGAAGGGAGGAAAATGGCTGCTAACAGCTGCTGTGGTACCGAGTGTTTGGCAAAGCGAAAAGTGTAAGCCAGCACATTTATGTCATCTCGGATAACCGCATTGTTCACGCGGTTTCCGAGCTCTGTAGGAGAGGATGGAGCAGTTAGGGAGGAGGCTTGGAAAGGCTTTGTGAACAATGTCAAGCGAGCATGTGCCACGGGAATTATTATACAGTGTTCTTGTGCCAGTCTTCGCTTCAGTTTGCATACCGCCCTCGTTTCCAAAAGTAGGGTCAGAGCCTGCGTAATCGCGCATTTAGCACTGCACAGTATCCTTTTTGGCCTTCCCCTGGAGGATCTTGCCTCGCTAAACGCTTTCGTATTTTGGTCGTTTCATTATCAATTTAAAGATACCCTCAGAAAATAGGGCACATTTAAACTAAATAACTGTAAACACCGTATTTTAGATAGAGAGACTGGGCAAGATCTTTGATTGTGATGGCATCGCGACCTCGTTGTCTTTGGTAGTTGAGATACTCATATTCTGAGATTAGCTTGTCTTCCCAAGTCCTTCCTGCTCTCGGCCTATTTCGGTTTAGAAGTTGCTGTGGTTATGCCATGCAAATCGCATGGCCTCATAAATAAAGGCCCAGAATTTCTGGTACTTGCGAAGCGAGTAATTCTTTCGCTGCAAGCCAACTATATCATCTCATCAGTGATGGAAATTTTGCGACGGCTGCTACGAGCTGCTCTTGGAAAAAGTTTCAATTCACGCCATTTTTCGATCAAAGGGACCACTGTCCTCTTCTTCAGTGTAGTGAAGCGTTTGGTCACCACCTGCCAGAAGTTTGAGTCGGCGGCAGGACCCTTGAAATGGGCAACTAAGTAATTCCTTATGGGTCGTTCCTTTTTGCACACATGTAGCTATGAGCCTTGTGCGATTTTCGGATTAGCGTATTGATAAGTATTCTCACTGCCGACGTCAGGCGAGTCGCAGTAGTTTAGCACCAAATTGTCAGGCCTCTTCAGGCTTGTATCAGACTTAGTTTGGTGCTCTCACCACATTACTAACCGGTGACTACATGGCCTAGTTCAATACAGATAAATTCATAAGTCTTTTTTATTCTCAAAACAGTTTCGCACGGTTTTTCGGCTGAGTAGGTGCCTTGTAGATGCGTAGCATTTTTTTGTGCTGGCATTGTACTTCCCTCTAAAGACAAGGTCGCATACTAGGGCTCGCCTCACCATGGCCCTTAACTCGCCGTCGATGGCTTCTTTATGCGTATCATCAACATCCCTAAGGTGCGAATCTCAAGAACTGTTTCATTAAAAAATTACCCCAGTGATACACAACGGTAATCAGCACTGACACTGGGTCCCAACACGCAACGAAAGTGGTCTTGGGGCGCTCAACGATCGCGCTACGGGACATACTCGTCCCGTTGTGCCTTGAGACTCACTTTTGAGCCCCAACAGCAGCCGCACAGTGGACAGTATAATAGACAGAAAAACATTACCGCCAAAGACAGGGGAGACTGGAATGAGCCTTTATGATTTATTAGCCTTCATCAGCCAGCCATACCCGACCTCAGGTGTTGCACCACTCGAGGCCTGATTCCGCAACCTGTTGGTTAGAAGTTCACTGCCCTAACCAGGTTGCAGCACCTGGAATTGGGTATGACTGGCTGATGTCGGCTAATAAGTCAGATTTGGCAATTATAGTCTCCCTTGTCTTTGTCGGTAATGTTATTCTGATCATACAGTTGTTTGCGACACCATAGCTCAACACCTGGCACCCTGGTACTATGCAAATTATCAACCAGCAAGCGCTACCCAAAGAAACAAGAAGGGCCATCTTGTAACGCTCACAGCCCACATATTTATAATTCGCGTTGCCAGTGCAAGTATCATTCTTATCTGGCGACCAGATCCGCGCCTGCCTGTTTTCTTCTACATCGGCTAAAGGTTAACCCTTGGATGCGCTTATTTGCCGCCAACTGTGCAGACAGGGCCCGTCTGAAATGAAGGAATGTTTACTGAGCTTCAGAATCCACTTACCAGCTTTCTTCCCCCTCTTGTCCTCTTGTCTGCATTTTAGCAAAGGCTTCGCTTGACTACCATGTTTGGTGCTGGGCTTCTTGTTGGCGCGGCTCTGGCAATAATAATTCCGGAAGGCGTTAGTACCATCCTCAGTCTACAGCCTCATACGGCTGAAAGCCTTCCCGAAATCGTAGAGCAGGTTCGTTATCACTGAAATTAACCTGTTCCTGCATATTTTTGAATTTTACATTATGTCTGTTAAGGCTGTTCGTTCATTCCAAGACACAGCACTGGGGTGATATTGTAAAGCGAACTTTAAAAAACCACGTTTTTAAAGTTTTGCTTTCGCTCCCCCAAAAGACACTCATTAAGGTTATGCCAATGTTGAACGTCAGTCAGACTTATTCGCAAGGTTCAGTTTTGTAAAGCTTTTTCTTGCGCCACAGCAAACTTTTGTGTGATTTTGTAATCCTTTGCCTAGTTGCATACTTTCACCTCATCTTAACGGACGAACTTCTGGGTTCTGTCTTGCTCGTGGGCTTTGTTGCCTTCATCAAGCTTCTAGGTGAAAAAGATTAGTGTGCTGTTAAACTGCCGGGGCAAGTTACACAATTTAGACATTCCGTCTTGTTTTCCTCCTTTCTCGTTGTAGAGAGACTTTGTAGATTTTTTTGGGCTGTTGATCATGTTAGACAACTGTTGTTAGCATGACCAGTCTAAATGTAGGCCATGCTTTACTGAACTAACTCGATCCTCTTAAATATCATATTTCGTCTTGTTCTTCCTTTGACTTTTGCTGATGAGTGAGAACGGTGTGTGTTTAGTGGCTTTTTCCGGTCGCCCGCAGTGATCGCACGAAGCCTTCCAGTCTGTGTTGATGACAGAGCATGTTGTAGGATGCTGGCTTGATACTCTACCGCTTAGTTCAACTCTCCTAATGCCTCTCCTCTTTGATCGCCTTTGGGACCTTGATATATGTATGTGTTAGGATGTTTTTGGTTAATCATCTGGGAAAACCAGTGATGTATTATTCTCGTTCCCTTTCGCCAGCCGGCTGTCCCCGTGCTCAAACCCGCTGGAAATGCCGATTCACCAGGTGGGGCAGCAGACAAAAATCACCCCGGAGAGCGGGCGCTTCAAGCTGTGCTGGCTGAAACTGGTGTAGAAAACGCCCGCGTGCCGCATGCAGCCAAAGCTGATGCCAACCTCTTAGGTGCACACGAACACGGTACTCATGAACACGGCTCTGGTAAGGCACACAATCTCATTGGCGTCGCTCTGACCCTGGGGTTTGTGTTGATGTTTCTGGTGGACCAGATGAGCGGCGGATGTCTTGACATGTGTGCTATCTGTTGTCGGACCTGCTTTGGACGGCTTCCCTGCTGCCGACAGGATACTTTCGAACGCTTTCATGGCAAGTGATTTTCTCCTGTTCCCCGTGTTCAAAACCTCCCACAACCTGCTTTTATGACGTTAACCTCATTTCCTCCCCTCCACTCATCCTCCTCCCCCTCCTCCTTCTCCTCCTCTTCCTTGTCTTAGTCAATTTTACAGCAGTTATGCCTGGAGCGTAACTGCTCACCATTATTTATCGAGTGCCACGCCGCCCAGCCATAGCATGCATAAAGCAACCGCTACTACTCACTTGGTAGACGCTGTCTGTTATCACCTTGGCTGTTGTTCGTTTGAGCTGAGTGTATACGTCAAACTCGCGTCGTTAATTTGATAAGTTTGGTGAATATTCATGCTTTCTTGGGAGGCGCTTGCTTACTCGTCTACCTACGGTTTTGTGCCTTGGCTATACAGGTGTAGCCCTTTATTTCTCACCAGGGGGTGGTTTTCGTCTGAAGAAGACACCTTGTATGTTCGTCTGACATTCTTAAAAACGTACGTAGAGTCCGTTAATCGAACCAGAAAACAAAGTAGACTTGGGACTTCGCCTTCGGCTAGCTTCTACCGATGCTGCCTCTGTCGTATAGCATTACATGAACTCGAAAAAGCATTCTATCCTATACAGCTTGCGCTTAAGTTCCGGTTGACTACTTTAATTCTGACCTTTATGCAGCACAATACATCTTAATTTTAATCTACCGAAAGATTGGAACCTGCTGCTACGTTTCGAAAACTAGCTCGCTTTTATGTTAAAAGCTTCATCTAAATCGTTCGTTTGGTACATCTGCTAAGTTCGCGATGAAATTACCGAAGCGTCCTCATTGCCTTAACGCCATAAAAAGCGCAGTTTTCACCGGTTCCCTTGACTTTTCTTAATTAGTTTGCTAGGAAGCCCTTAAAGGCATGCCAGCGTTGTCTGTTGACCGTTCTTTTCACTTTTTTAAAAATTAGGACAGGCTAACGGTTACCTAAATGCATAGTTTCGTACAAATTGCGAAGTTGAATCATTCAGCGTCGGTTGAAATATGCGAATTGTTGCCCTAAGAGCCTTTGTTGAATGTTCATGCTTTTAAATTTCCCAGTAAAAAAGCATACAACCAAGTTAATGCATATCACCCTGAAACTGCAGAAAAGCTCTCAGTCGCTTACTCAAATGCACCTATCCTCGCAAGTTGACTATTTGTCGATTCACTGCATCAATATACTCACCAGTATTGCACCGAGAGTGAGACTACTTTGCCGTAACTCAGTTTTTCCTGAAATCAAAGGAACCTATTTGTTAGTTACCCCATTCGGTCGTGCATTGACATTTCGCTATTGCAAGTCACGATTATGATGTTCTGTTCCGGTCGTGGTCATCTTATCGGTGGGGTCTTCGGTGTACAGTCTCCATTGCAGCAAAAATAACTAGGCATGCGTTTAATTTCCAAAACTTTCAATACTTTATACGAGGGTGAAACATGCTGTAAATCACCAAACTCGTTCAAAACGGACTGAAATTCAAAAACATATTTTCGGTCGTAAGAAATAAATGAAAAAGGTATTATCAGTAGTAAAAGTAGTCATTTTAGTAGGTGAAATTCTTGCCTTTAGCAGAAAAAATATTCATTGAAAAACTGGCGTTCTGAGTTCTACGTACAGTACCTTGAGGTTATGTGGCACGCCACCCAGTATTTCAACCTACATTCTTTACCACCGAAATCATATTTGAGCTTTTCAATCAATGTTTCAAAAGCTTGGTTTCTGTGTTTTTCTTCCTCTTTCAGACTTCATATAACAGTATTTTTTAAACTAAAATAATCCGCTATTTGCCCAACTTTCTAGTAGTTCTTATTTACAATTTTGATTTCCCAATCTTAACTCATGCTCTTCTGCGTGAAACAATCCCTGCAATAGAAAAGCATTAATATCATGCATTATCCGGATGTCGACCGGACAGTAAACGTTCTTGCACGCTTGCTTCTGAGTAAAGTACAATTGAAGTCCTCACAATTAATCTGCGATCTGGTTTCAAGATTTAAGTCTGACGCCGCAGCTTCCAGTGATTAGGCATTTATCTTTCATGCTGCTGTGTGTGAAGGGTCTTAACAGCTCCGCAGCGACAAGAGATAACCTTCCCAATTGTGTGCAGTGTATGTACGTAGTTTGTAAAGGAGCTTGCCTCAGGCACATAGGTACCAGACAGCCGTAAGCGCAGGTACTTTTGAGCGGCTTTTCCTCACCAGCTAACAGCAGCTTTTAAACAGCACCAGACGAGCGGAAACCACAGTCGGTAACCGTTTCATGGCTATCTTGTTGCAGCAACCTTTCAAAAGCCACTCAGCACACAATAGGGCTGCTTGACCTTTTGGAGACCACGATTCACAATCCGCCCAAAGATGGTCTCTCATCCAGAGCTTTGTCAGTAATCATCTTTTGTGTTAATTTCACTTTTTTCGATATCAATTATGCCTGTTGGCGTGGCACAATTATCCGCCTTAACACATCTGAACTGCGAACGTGTTAAAATTTAAAAAAAGTAGTTTGGGGAGTCGAAACTTTAAAGACCGAGCGGTATTTGATGCCACTCAGCGGGACTCTCGCGTAAAAAGTCGCTGAAGCAACCTATCCTTGGCCTGCGCACCCATTCGCCACTTCATCAGCATCTAAAGATGGCGAACTGCAGAATAACACGAAAAACCTATAAGACTTGCATTTACCTGCTCGATTATCTCTAAAGACCACTTAATTATAGGCGAAAAAAAAACAGGAAACAGACCATCCGTCTTGGAATGATATTTTGCCCTTTCGGCTGGTTGGCTGCAAATATGTCTATTGATTATTTCAGTCCGGTCGCCTTTATAAAGTTTCCGACCTGTCTCATGACATGTTAACTGAAATTCTGAAATGTGTTTTCGATTACAAGGAACTATTTACGTGGAATCGCAATATTGATTATCTAGCAAGATAGTCCCAGGTGCACCAGGGTGCCAGCTTTTCGATGGTCTTCTGGAAAAACTGCATTCGGCAAAAAATGCGTGCTACCTCATGAACTTTTAACCGAAATTCAGAATTATATTTTCCATTCAGAAAGATCACTTAAGTAGTGTTTAAACGTTAATTATCATACAGCATAATCTTAAGATATTTCAGTCGGGTAAGGATGTCAGTTCTGGAACGAAATTCTTATCACCCGCCTGCAAAACTGCAGTCTGTAAAAAAATGGCAACTTAATTAGTACATTTTTTTCACTGATGCCTTATAGATTGAAATGTATTCTTTAGAAAACAGGCACAAAACTACTCTTTCCTCTGTTCGGTAGTCAATTACGTCCTCTTTAAATTTCATAATTCAAGAAGGGGTATCTTTCTGTTTAGAAAAAAAACTTGGAATTCCAGAATAATTTCTAACCACATTCATCGTTTGGGGTTTGCAAACTAAAAGCATTCCGCCTGAGGAACATGACACATTTCTCTGCTTTATTAGGAAGATGTCATATAGCGCTCATAAAACTTTAAAATGGACGTGATTCATGTTGCATATTTTACGAGCAGTATTAATAAATACACGTACGTTGTTTTTGAATGGCCATTTCATGGTCTTGAAAAAATCTTATAATTAAAAACGTTTTAAGACTGAAAGGTGCCCTTTCTTCAACTATAGAATTTGAAGAAGATGGAATTCGCTACAAGAAGGGACATGCGTTTGCATGTTTTCCATACAATATATTTGAATTTGTAAGGAAATCGAAAATCGAAGTGAGAAAATCACGCTACTGAAGTTGTCCATATTACTGATTGTAGCTTTTGCAGGCTGCCGGAAAGAAAACTATTCAATAGCTGGCGCTTTGGAGTACCTGAAATATCTTGGGATTACCTCATACGATAATCAATATCAAACCTCACCCTAATAATCCTTTCTAATCTAAAACATTTCGCAAAACAGCTTTCTATGCATGTAAATAGTGCCTATGCCCGTACAAATGAGAAACACCGCTGCTAGTTCTACGGCATGACAAGATACAGGTGGGCCTTTGATTTATTTACCTAATGCCTTTTATTGAAAGAACTGACCGTTCTCTATGCTTTCTTTCATCATCAGGTCCGTCAGATGTTACTGACCTTGCTCGGGCCGAGCATTCCGCCTTCACTACTACTCTTGGTCTCGTGGTCCATTCAATCGCAGACGGAATCGCCATTGGTGCCGCCTTTGATCTCACCTTTGACCTCACGCTTGTGCTTTTTGTTGCTATAATGTTACACAAGGTAAATCCACATTTGGTTCAGTACTAGTATCAGTATATTTGAAGGAGATGTCGATGAGTTAACTTTGAATTCCCTCTTCGTGCATGCGTGTTGTGGTATCTCGGTTTGTTGGTGAGGCCAATTGATATGAGCCAACTGGGTGGAACATAGTTGAAAAAGAGCAGACCGACTACTAGCCTGCCTGTGTCCCGAGCATAAGCCCATCAGAGAGCATAACTTTTGTGTTTTAATAGACGCGTTTTCATTTAGTCTTGCCTCAAGAACCTGGATAAGCAGTGAGGGCTACAAAAAAGCCGTTCCACGCACGCCACGGCATTTTTTTCTTTTTTTTTCTTTCGCCAAACCAATGCATTAATGTGATACCGCAGCCACTATAGCCTACTACCAAATGAGCCATGTCTCTTGCCGAAAACCAGAGTGACCTATAGCCCGTCATTTGACCCTCGTATACAAGTACTAGTCCCGGCTGTCCTAGTTCTCCATGTTTTATACTGGGCCACCGTTTTTTATACAGTAACCTGAAGAGGGACAGCCTGTCCGAGCAGGCTCTTCTTCATCCACAAACACCATCTTTCTAATTTTCGCATCCTTCCTCTACCTCCACAAGTAAACTTTTTGAGGCACGATTTGGGCTCGGTGTTGACAAGTGTGGTGCGGCCTTCTGTTTGATATTTATCGACTTATAACAATGTCTAAAGCTCTGGCGATGTACTCGGCTGTCAGCAAACTGCGCAACGTATGCTGACACGTGTGGCCTGCCTGTTCTTCGGTTGGCAGAGTGCGCAATCGCACTCCGTGTCGCACTGAGCCGCAGAAAACTGGCACAACCATTTGTATGCTTTCCATGAGCAGGCGGTGAAACCTTTGGCATGGCGATCGTGCCTTTCAGTTGCGATTGATGGACCTCGCAATTGCAGGATGGCCGAAAAAGGAGTTTCTAAGCGCTTATGCGTGCGATCTTCATATGGAATTCGGGCCATCACTTTTAAATGAAAACGCTCCGGTATCCAAATTAAAGGGTCCCCCTATATTGGGCAATGCAATTGGTATATCCACAGCCTAGTTTTTCATGGGTTCCCTGATGAGGGTGGCAGTAATCAAGCGTTGGGCTTTACAATTAGAACTGACTATATACCTATTTCGTTCTTTCATGCCGTCCGATTCCCTCGTACTGACTATGATACTGATAATTTTAAGGGCTACGACGTTAAATCCCTTTATTCTACCGTCTTAGTTGTGGTACTCTGACCACTTTTCGCTCCATTTCTTTTTTCTGATGAACCATTGTTTGTTATTCCTAAAAAAACTCATCTCCAGTGCCGAAGACTTGCGCGTGAATTGAGTTATAGCGAGGAAGACTGGCTCAGTCTCGGACTCACTCTTCTCAGTCACCCCAGCTTCTGTCAACGCGCCCCAGTCAAGGGTACTAGAAACGGCATCTTCTCATTACCCCGTTCCACGCACGCCACGGCATTTTTTGTTTTTTTTTCTTTCGCCAAACCAAACCGCATCCGCGCATTTTATTATCTCTCCAGAGGATTTCACTTCCCGGCAGCCAGCCGACCCATAGTTTTTAGGTGTCTTCGCAGCTTGATATCTAGAGGTTACAGGTGGAACCATGCTCACAACAGAGGTACTAGCTGAAAGTCCAGAGTATCGTATGCGTATGGTTCCACCTGTAACCTCTAAATATACTACTAGCTGTCCGTTAACAGTTTAATGAATATTACGCTGTTATGTTGCTGTGGCTGATAGAAGTCGGCCCAAATATTCATATCAACTTTCAGTCTGCGCCTATAAGTCCTCTAATAGAATGATTTACTCCACGTTAGTGATTCATTTCTAAGGAAATTAAAAAGCAGCAGTTCGATATCTGTTTTGTAGGTGAGAATATTTATTATCCACTTCCGCGAGTGACACAACGAATCTTCCGTCACTCCTGACAAAAACCAGCTTCATTTATGGCCGTGGATTGCAGGATATAGGTTCCAGCAGAAGTCGTTGCGCAGTCAATTTTCACCGGGTTGTAGGGACGACTGGAAATCCAATATCACCCAGCTGATGTCAGATATATATTTCCACAGTGTCCATGGGCCATTGCCCAGTACTGGCTCGCAAATTCCACCAATGAGATTTCGGGCACTTGGATTTTCACAATTTTGTGAAATAGTCCTCCTGGTATCTGCCAGTGTTCACTTCCACGTCGTTGGCGTCCGGAGCACACTTCGATAAAAACCCCAGTAAATGTACGTTCGAGAAATCTATCTAATTAAAAATGTGGATCGGTATTTTTAGGGCTCAGAGCCATTCCTTCAATCGCCGAGTAAGGGTTTTTGGCAGTAGGTTTTGGCTAATAGGGTAAGTAAAAAAATAGTACATCTTTTTTTTCCTTGAAATGCATTCAAAAGCTTAACTGTGGGTCACTGGGGAAATCATTCGTCATAGCCGCCAAAACTAGGGGCCAGTCAGTGGTGCATTTTACCCACTCATTTTGTATCCGTCACCAACCGGTGAACAAAACAAGGTTAAGCATACTTGTAAGCACGTATAACATGTAAGGAAGGCTAAATTACCTATTTATCTACCCATTTTGCGCTGAGAAATTCTGTCCTTTTCGCTTAATCTTTGTAGGCCCCCGCGGCCTTTGGATTTGTCTCCTTTCTCGTACATGAGGGACTTCCGCGAAATCGTGTACGAACCTACCTCTTCATTTTCGCTCTGGCCTCCCCGTTGGGAGCGATTGGAACTTATCTGTCCCTGCTCCTTCATGGCTACTTGGAGGCTCACGCAAAGGTAAGTTGCTCCTAAATTTTTGCGCACTCCGTGTTTCAATTTTTACTCGGTGGGGCCTCGTAGCTCAGCTGGTTAGCGCGTTAGCTGTACTGAAACTCATTTCTGACAGGAACAGCTGATCTCATGTTTTTATACTTCGAATGAGCTCCGAAACATTCGCGCTCTTCAAAGGTGTGATTTCGGCCCTCTTAAAACCACACTGTTCACTATGTTTGGCTCTTCTTCTTGCATGCATGGTGACGGTCTTGCCCTTCATTACCGACCTCTGCCTGTCAGACGCGTTCGCATCGTGGTTTTTCCTCAAGATGTGCGTCCGGAGCAAGTTCTTCTGTTCGAAATAGACAACTGCATTAATTCTGCTACCGTCCTATTAATTTTCAAGCTTAATGTATCAGGTAGGGGCTAGGAGCTATGTGCCGGTGACGTATAGCGGCCGTACCTAGAACATTCTGGTAGCCATTTTCTTCCTCTCTATGCACCCTCGCATGCCGCCGATGGTCTACGTTCAACCCACCAGCACCATGGATATTAAGAGGGGCAAGCATGGGATGTCAGTAGGCGTGTGTTTCTACCTTAGCTTTCTAACTGGAAGCACTCGCAATCCAACACCGTCCAGTTTCTATGCCTTCTGCGTGAAGCCTTTGGCCTAAACCCTCTAGTCTTTGTCAAACAACCAGTCCGTCCACCTCCTCCCACAAGCGATGCTGGTCAGCCGAGCGTCGGTTTTCAGTCAATCAAGCAGCGACGTCCCCCAACGGTTACCCTTCCTACTATTCGCGACCGAGCAGTGCCTGGGCCGAAGTCGCACGCATGCCAACTATCCCCTCCTTCGATGCAGGCCTCTTACCGCGACCCGCCTATGGAGCTCTTTCTACGGAAGACCCTTTTCTCGTCTCACTTCGGTCTGCAGTAGCGGAGAAACTGCATCGACAGCAACAGAAAATGGTTCAACGGCTCACCTGTGAAATTGAAGCGCTGGCTGCCTCTGACCGGGATTTGAACGCTGGTCGTGAAAAGCTGCACCTTTATTGCGCCCAAATAGCTATAGCGCAGGTGTAGTGAAATCACCTTAGTTATGCCTGTTCTACGAGAGCGAAAATCAAGAAAAAAGGCAGGTTATCGAAGTTAGGCGTGTCTGCAAGGGAATCAACAAGGAAGTAAGCGCACGTCTGCTCAAGACGCCTGCTAAGAAGGCCTGACGCTTTATGCAGCAACCAATTCAAGCGGGAGAATTTGGTTAAATCTTAGGTACCAGGTGTGCACGTTTGAGTGAACGGATAAGCCAACAAACTCCGAAAAGTCCGAAGAATATGGGACTGCTAGTTTGGATTATGCCTCTTCAGGATAAGCCAATGAAATTGTCTAACAGTTTTTTTGTAAACTTCTGGGAATATTTCACCAATTTGATAGCGGCAGTATGACTATATAATACCGAAAATACCGACAAAGACAAGGGGGCCTGGAATGGCCATTCCTGGCTCATTAGCTGTCATCAGCCAGTCATACCCAACCCCAGGTTCTGCTCCACCTGAGGCTCGAACCCGCGACCTGTTGATCAGTCGCTCTGCGACTGCTGACGGGGCTCGAGAGTGAACCCCACGGCAGAGCGGGACAAATGAGCTCCATTAACGATCGGTGAGCGTTCGTCAACGAATATATAATTATCAGCTAGAGCTGGGTCTGCATCTTCAATGTGCATAACGTGTTCGCCATTAAGGTTGATCTACTACTTAAATCTTAAAGTGTTTGTTTACAGAGGTTCAAGTGCGAAGGTGAGTTCCGCCTCGTGGGAGTGATGTCCACTGATATATGTAACTGCGCCCGGCCTGAAATGGGTATGATCAGCTGACGTAAGCGAAGGAAGTAGGAGTTTCTATCCCGGTCTGTCCTACCGTTGTTGACAGGAATTTCCTACTAATAATTGGTTATAAGTATGTGAGAAGCGCGGATCGGAGTTCGAAGGCAAAATGGAGCGGTCTCATTCCGTCAGCGTTATGAGTGGGTCGATGAACGCCACCCCCACTTGACTGGCTATTATCGCTCACGGCCGGCAGGGCCTGGGCCCGTGGTCCTACTTGTATAACTTTGACTAAATAACCAACTGAATTTAGATTTGAAAAGTCTATTCGACAAACACGGGTTTTCAGTAATTCATCATTGGGCCTGTTCAGTTACATAGAGCATGAAAATATGAGAGTGGACAGGGTTTATCAATGTTTTATGGTTAATAATCATAATTCTCACGCCGAACGCATGGCCAGGTCGGTATGTGGATGGTTTGGAAAGGGGGAAAATTAGGGTAGGCTGTGAGTGCTGCTCACAGGTGAAAATCATTGTCAAATACGCACTGAACAACTGTCATCAGGGGGTGGGGGCAACCTGTGATCACCGCTTAATTTCGGCGTTGGCCACGGCAGAAAGAACGCCTATATTCGCATCTTCTGACAGCACAACACTAGATTCGCTAATCGTATAGTCACTGCCTCGGCTGTTGCTAACACCCGTTGCCGTAGGCCCTTAGAGAAGTTGACCGGTGTCTGGTAGATAACCCGAAGGGCGTCGTTGGAATCGACTTGGTGATTGTTATCAACTACATGTGCGAGAATAGAACTCGAAATCGGTCTAGTTTCACCTTTACCTAGTCAGGTGGGTATGTGTTCACGTACCCTCGTTTCACGGCGTCTCGTTGTGCACCCAATATATTCCGCTCCACAGGAGCAAGTGAAAGAGTAGAAATGCATATCGATATGGCCTTAAACAGGAGTCTTTTTTACCTCCCAAGCGTACGACGGGAGATTTCGCGAAGAATACGTGTAGGTTCACTGCGGGGAAAGCGCCCCTGTTTCAAAAATGTCAGTAAAGCAGATACGCCGCACTCTGCCAATCACTGGACTTAATTTCATTTTATAGTTAGGTGAACAAAGCCGTGAAATTTAATGCATTGCCCCGTCCAAGTTTTCTTTCGGACTACCCTACGCTGGATCGATCAAACCTCTTGCCTGTGTAGAGGAGCATCAAGGAAATCGATTGGATTGTCCACCTCAGACACCACAGAAAATTTGAGCCTGGGATATGCACTGTTAAACTTCCGGACAAGAGCATCAGTGTCGATTTTATAATCTGCCAAGCAAAAGATGTTATCCACGTAAAAGTCGACGTCATTGGTGATCTCCTTTAAACTCGTCTTCTCGAGCATGCCCACGAAAACATTTGCGAGAAACGGTCTAAGCTCTGAACCCATCACCACACAATGTGCCTGTGTAGCTGACTGTTGCCGAGACAGTGGGCATTTATTGTGCACCGCGTAAGTAGTTCTATAAGAGTTTTCACGGACCTACCTATCTGGTAGTTCGTGTCCTGAATAATGCCACAGAGGTAGTTTATTGTTTCGACCACGGGTACGTTGTTGAACAGTGATGATACATCCGACAACAGCATCCTCGGTTCACCAACGTTCATATTCTTTATGGCATCGGCGAACTAAAAACCCAGTTTTCCCCCGCCTTGGGTTATGACTGGCTTATACTGGGAGAGAAACCAGAAATATCCTTTCTTCAAATATAAAATTTAAAGCACACCCACTTTGCTAGCAAGTTTGTACAAGACAGAATATTTTAGGGCAAATTTTCTATAAAATAGATTTGAATTTATAAGGACATAAAAATTCATTGACAGTCATTTTTTGCAGGTGGTCGAAAAGAAGCTTGTTCAGAAGCCGGCGTTCTGACGTGACTGAAGTATCTCGGAATTAGCCTGCACGATAATTAATATAATATACTTATTATATATTAATAATATTTTCGAACCGCCAAGAAATTTCGGAATTTCTGTTATCCTGGCATGAGATGGCACATGTACTGTGCATGCATGTTTTACGCGCTTGACCTAGGTTCAAATCACGTTACAAGTGTCTGGAAATACCTCAACCAGTCAGCCAACGTCCTCGGACAGGTCATTGTCCCCGGGAGACGGAAGAGAGTGAAGTAGCCTTGTTAATGCTAATTCAGCTTATCCCGCACTATAGTAAAACGGATTTTCCTGAGATTATCATGACGCGCCTAAAGTCGTGATTCCGAAGGTTGCAGCTGTCCTCCTTTAGAAGTGACTTTCTGTTTCTGGTCTTTATGACACCCACGAGCCTGTGTTCCGCACGCGTTAGATAGCCACTTAATGCCACGTGAGCCGATGCACCCAATCGTGTCTCCAGTCGATCCGACTCGAACGAGCCGGTGGTACATGGGAGAGGAAAAAGGGATTAGTGCGGTCGATTCAGCCCCTCGCCTTCTCTTTATTAAGAACTGAACGCACTGTGAAAGCTTCCTGCTAGCTTGGAACCGATGCGATGACTCGATCCTTCTCAGGACTGACAGTCGACCTGCTACTTTACCATACCCCTCAAAAGGTTGTTTTATACTGAAGTGGTGCACAGTGAAAAAGCGGCTGCACGATATTTCCTCCGACTTAGTCTCATACTAGAGGCGAATCTCGCCGCAAGAGCGATGGATCAGTGATTTGCACGAATAAGTTCTGTGGTGCAGAAGAAGGGGTTGCCAGTCTGTCCGATCAGAAAGAAAGGGGAACGAATTCCCCCATCATCGTGATTAGAACGGAAGACTCCAATGCAATTTGAAGCTGTGTAGTTTATCTCCGGAGCAACAGACTGCCACTAGAAGAAGTACTAAAGCTTATTGCTAGATCCCAAATACTGTGGTTGACTAGTTCAGTTGCTGCGGGGATGTCTGCTCCGCAATGGTATCTGTAGTTAGGAGAGAAATGTTGAGTGGAACACCGGAAGACGCCTGATACAGCTTGACAAGGTCAGATTTTCTGGGCGCCGTAAATACAATGGTGTTCGTATTTTCGGTTGAGATGCGCCTCTCGAAGCAAACGTTGACGATCCAGTACAGAATTATTGAATCTACGGCCCGCGCTCTGATAGTCCATGGGTCTTTCGATCGTGTCGGGGAGCCGATGTTAGGTACAAGCGAGATTCAGCTGCGTTGTTGCCTATCATTGAAAGTGAAGTAGAAGCAGGTTCAACAATACATTCTGACGAATGGACAGTTTATGGGTGACTTACTCTGTGTACCAATCCGTTAACTACCAGGAAAATTACGTTGATCCGAGTACAAATGCGCAAACCCAACAAACCGATAGGACTTGGTTAGACAGCAAGATTCAAAATGTTTTAAAAAATGACAGCGCAATATCCTGTGCGGTCAAAAAGTCTATGTTGCTTAATTGCTATTTAATTTGGGTTCGATTTTCGTAATAGACGTGACACATTTTAACTGATATGATGGGGATCACGCTATAGTACAACACTGATGGTAGAAATCAAGCTATAGTAGCCCCGAAACCGGACCCTTCGTACTCTCCGCCTTCCTTACTAATACGGTTGGTTTTTCATTTCGCGTAGGCTGCATCCGGAGCCCTCGCCGTGACCGCAGTGCCCTCCACCACAGGTACGGGCTTCGTCCTCTTGGTTTCCGGCGGCACCTTTCTCTACGTAGCTGCCGCACATATCCTGCCCCAGCTGGCCTCCGAGAATGCCGCCGCTACATCTGCTGGTCAGTCCTCATGTTCCCCAGCGGGCTCACGGTCGCCTTCCGCGGGGCACACCGTCAAGCCCCTGGAAACACTGGCCTTTGTTTTGGGCAGCTTTATCCCGGTACTCATATCGTTTGGACACTCACATTAGCCCGTTCTGGCTCCGTCCACCCTCTCGTGATATACCTCCCCATTTTTCCCCTAATTTTTTGCATAATTTAACATTTCTGCTTCTAATCGTCTCCATTTTTCAACATCTAAGCTCTTCTCTATACCTCCAACTTTATTGGGCAAGAACATAATATCCGACCGACTCAGGGAACAAAGGAAAGTTCAGCGTGTAATACGCGACCCTACTACATGTCAGCGTAACCCTAACTATCCATTGTGCTCGTTGGGGTTAGTATCATTTGCCGGGTTGGCGGTGGGAGGACCGAAATATCGGGTCAAATGGCAACTTTCCAAACCGTGACTATAAGGACGCCGCGGTGGTTCAAAATGCATCAATTTTATTTTGCTAATGAAAGATCGCGCAGAAGGGGCCTACTTCTTACTCCTGTCAAGAGTGAATAAAAGTTGGTCAGGTCAGCTAGAAATGATATCGCGTATATTGGTCGGCGTGAGGTAAGCCGCTGGATCTCGCAATCCGCTCACTTTTCGGGGCAACAAACTACTGTGCACCCCCTACTAACCTGGAAACGAATGATAACTCTAGCGAAAACAATGAATAGGGTTAAAATTAAGTTGGCGCTCTCCTTTTTCCTTATTAAGCCCCATCTGTAAAAATCCTCTTACCACCGGTCGCGTATTCCTCGCTGACGTATCCTTTGTTTCCTGAGTTGGGTCACATATTGCGATCTTACTCACTTTCTACTTCTTCTGCAACTGCAACAGGAGGACTGTCATCGCCCTCAAAAATCCGGTCGGTTTCTCTTTACGTGACCGGGGTGCCTACAGCCATTGCTCACTGTTCTTTGGTCTTTCTGCGGAAATAAAGCGTGTTGCATTTTTCTCTCAAGTGAGCTCAGAGGGAATTTTTAGCCACTGAAGTGGGTTCATCAAGTCACCCTGTGTACGTCTAAAGTACCAAAAGTAAAAACGTACTATGCGACCCAACTCGGGGAACGAAGGATAGGTCAGCGTGTAATACGCGACCATGCTACATACCAGTATAACCCTAGCTCTATTCATTTGTGCTCGCTAGGGTTAGCATTCGTTGTCAGGCTAGTATGGTCACTCAATAGTTCGTTGGTGGTAGGAGGACCGAAGTATCGGGTCAAAGGGCAAATTTCCAAGCGGCAACCATTAGTTAGCTGTGCTAGGTTAAAAACGCATCCGTTTTTGTTTGATAATGAAAGATCGCGTCAAGCGGGTTTCATTCTTACTCCCGTCAAGGGTCCGAATAAAAGTGGGTCAGGTCAGCTAGGAATGATATCGCGCATATTGGCTGGCGTGAGGTAAAGTCACCGGAGCTCGCAATCCGCACACATGTTGGGGCTATAATCACTTGTGCGACCCTGATAATCTGGCAATGAATGCTACCCCTAACGAAAACAATGGATAGGTTTAGGATTAGATTGATGCTCTGCCTTTCTTCATTTAGCCCCATCCATAAAAAGCCTATCGCCAACGGTCTCGCTGAACTATCCTTCATTCCCTGAGTTGGGTCACATATTACGTTTTTGCCCTGCCTTGATTCCAAGGCTGTGCGTAAAGCCCCGAATTTAGCTGGATTCGGAATGGCAGTTCGTGTATTCCTTTTTCTGGTCTTTTCTCGGGCCTAATCGCGTGGTACAGGGGGAGATGAATGAGCACTTAGGCCGTGGATGCATCCCGCCCCAATGGTGTGTATTATATTCGCATTGCAGTAGCGTGGTAGCACCGGGCCTCAAACCTGGCTTTTATCATGTATCTGTTGGAGGTGTGATGCAGTTGGTTTTATTAAAGTAACCAACAGGTGAGAGGAACGTGAAGGACCAAGGTAGGTTCCCGGTCAATGGTCATGCCTGGTCTCACATTCAACCGGTTTTATGTTTGCATCTGGAAGGCAATGTCGCTATAGCGTCCAAAAAAAGAGCGCAATTGACCTTGCCTTGTCATCGGTGTGGTAACTTTTTTCCGGGTCGTCCTGGTAAAATATCTTGAAAATTTCTGCTAGGAAGTACTACAACCATCAGTCACAGGGGCAGTGCAGCGTTTCAAAAAATCACAGATCGTGACGACGCGCTTGTCCATGCGTCGTCTGTGGTTCCGAAAGCCGGTACATCGTGTGGGACGTACGATTCAGCAACCACGTGTCCCGGACTTATGCATGCTGCTTTCGCCTAACTGGCCCATAACTGTGTCGTCTTCTATAAATTCGGCCGGGGCCCCACCTTTACATGCAACGCTATGCTGTTGTCTGTCAAACAGCAACACCGACTGCCTGACCGAACACCCTTAAATTCACCGCTTGAAGGACTAGTGTCATGTCCCCTGGTAGCATTCGTCAGGTCGGCCTTGATAACCAGCCCCTCTGCGAATTTCGAAAGTTAAGGGTCAAGGCTCTTGTTGTGAAACTGATAAGGGAGAGTTTTTATTTGATCAACCAACAAATTATAGCAGGCCTTAGTTGTACATATATGTCCATTTCGGGGATGGGACTTCATATCTAGGTGATCCTTCGAATATAACCTGAAATTCTGTCTCCAGGACGTTGGACGTCAAGACCTCTGCGCATTAATTAATGCCTTTGCAACTGTCCCGCTTCGGACGTTTTAATTGGTTACTTAAATAGTCCCCTAATGGCATAGAAACGAGATTGCTTCTCACACATTATCCAGGTCTACGCTGCAGACCGCAGCGTCCCCAAGTTGACAGCTTTGCACCTCTTGAGTTTGGTGCTGAGGTGGAGACCGTGTCGACTCCAGATGACTTTCTGCAGGCGACCGAAGGCTTGGCTGGCTTCGGAGATCTGTTGAGTAACCTCGTCATAGATTCTCGTGTTACGTGAAGGTGTGCTTCCAGTGTGTCCACAGTTGGGTGCCGTTGAAATTGATGCGAGGAGCGTTGCATTCCGTACTGGGTGGCGATTTTGTCCGCGTTGATTGTTAGGCCGGCTTTGGCGCAGCCGTCCGCGAAGAGGAAGTCATGGAGTGTAGTCGTAGACATACGCACTTGGCCTGCGTACGTCGGATATTGAGAATGTGCCTGTCAGTTCTGTAGGCAATGCGGATCCCAGGGTGCTTATCGTGGTAGGCGTCCGTCAGCATGGCGGAGAACATGAAACTGAAGACGGTGGGACCATTACGCCGCCCTGCTTTACCCTGTTAGTCACTGCTTCGGATACTGCCCCGTTGTCAGTGACTCGCACCATCATCCTGTCATGGAGCTGACGCCCCATGTGCATGGACTGCTCACGACAACTAAATTTCCTAATGATTTTCCGCAGTCCATCGAGTTTCACCGTGTCAGAGGCTTTTTTCCGATCCACGAAGGTCATGTCTAGGTGAGTTCGCATCTCCCGGTACTTCTTTTGTAGCTGGCTAGCGGCGAAAATCATGTCGGTTGTACCACGGTGTCGTTGGAAACCACATGAACTTTCTGGGAGCAGTTCCTGCTCTAGGTGGTCGTTCAGACGATTAAGAATGATCGGAGCGAAGATGTTCCTTGCGATGTTGAGTGGCGAGATGCCCCTGTGATTATCGCAGAGTTGGTGGTGCGCTGGTCAATCGTGCATCGAGAACAAAATTAAAGCATTCTTACTCCGGATCCTGCGTAACTATTATACACTTGACTGGCCGTCACTAATTCTTTGGCAATATCTAACTAAAGAAGTACTTAAAAGTGTTTCTTAGACTTTAGTTTCTGCGTCGAGGGCCTTTTTAGGAGTAAAGAAGTCAAGTTCGGCGAACGGACCTTGTCGATTTTAAATCCTCAGGCCTGTACAAAAATGAAAGCAAGTCAAAGCACCGAGGAGAAGTAGACGCGACCGTTGGACCAATAAGTTTATTTGACTGACGTTTCGGATTCACGCTCGAACTCATCCTCAGAGAGAGTATCAGGTACGGGTAATTCATACACAGGAAGTTGTAGTACTTAGTGGATGCAGTCACTACCTTGGACAATTAACGGCTCCACTGTTATCAAGGATGGTTGCGCTCTTGGGCACTAATTGTTCGATGGCCGGCACACGGGTTGTGACCTGCTTGAATTTCATCACCCGTGCTGAGTGTTAGCGTTATGATTGCTCGTCCAACTGGCCTACCGGCATTGGCATTTGAAAATGCGTTGGCCTGTGCGCTCCACGAGTGGCTAATTGCTTTGGACAAAAGGAGTCTCGGAACCGAGTATGGGTTAGAGGAATTATTGCATTTGTTAATACTCAAGCAACGCACGGCTCGCACGATTGTCGATCCTGGCGAGAATTTTGGCAACATTGAACTTTACTGCGTGGCCAGCTCTCGTCAAATGAACCACGACATGATAAGTGGCGTTATTTCTCCACACTGCTGCCGCATGTTCGACAATTCGCGGCAAGAGCAGTCTTCCAGTTTTTTCCGACGCAGTTGCTTTTTCTACAACTGCAGTAGATTCAGTAAACGACTCCAGATGTTTCTTACCGTGGCAGTGGTCTCAGCATCTGACGCCTAATCGTTGCCTACGGTGTGTTGCGCCCCAACTGCAAGCTGTGCGAGAAGGCGGCTGACGGTCTCGAGACGTTTTAACGTACAGAATCGCTCGCCAACATTTTTGGTCAGTGTAATTTTGTCGCTAGTCTCGTTTTCACATACTTATGTTGGCGCATTTGCGTAGGTAGGCATCTTTTCTGAACACCTGTCGAAGATATTGCAATTCGGTAACCTTTTCTTCCGATTCACTACAGTGCGTCTGCATACGTTGATATAGTGCCCTTACGCAACGTTGTCTGTGGCTGGTTGGGTGATTGCTGTTTACGTTCCGTGCTTACATAGTTGTCGTTTCCTGAATACTTTGGTATATAGGCTACCACAAGCTTTGCAGCAGAAGAGGACATCGAAGGTGGAGAGCTGGTTGCTTTCTTCCTCCATCTTAAATCGTGTGCCCAGGAAGACGATCTTTGAACGGGAGTATCTGATTTCGTTCATTGAGAACGAAGGTATCATTTGCGTAACTAACCAAGAATTTCGGTCTGTGGTTTTGGAAGACCAGCGTCTCTAGCCGTTGTAGGACTGCCTCGGCTTTGAGTCCTGAAATCGGCAAACCCATTGGTGTTCTCTTCACCTGCTCGCCAATCGTTCCATCGAACGTGAAGTACGTCTTCAGATAGAAATTCAGGATCTAAATGATTTGGTCATGTCCGAGGCGATTTTTGGTTTCATTGTATTTTCTTCGTGGGAGTAATTCAACCGTTTCAACTGCCAGATCCAGGGGGATAGAAGTAAAGAGGGACTTGATATCAAAAGATACCATGAGCTTATTTGGCAGGAGACTTACCCCTTTTAGTCTCGCCAAGAATTATTTTGACGAACAGACCGCGCTGGCCGAATCAGTGGTAAGAAAATTGAGACGCTGAAACAGCCAATTTGCCAGTCCTTTGAGTGTCTTTGAGAAATATGATGGGCGGGAGAGGAGCATGATGCTTGTGCACCTTTGGAAGGTCATAGAACTGGGCAAAGACTTTCTTGGGCTCTCGCCATGCGTCGGTCAGTTGGTGTTATTGCACCCGAGGTCTTAAATTCCAACAGTGTCGCAGTAATCGCCCGTGTCCACGTTTTCCGGGGTTGGTTTTGCATGAGATATATAACTGGCAATCCTCCAGTAAGTTTCGGTGTTCTGAAGGTAGTCTTTTCTGTCTAATCGACGATGGAACACCTGTTGTCCGCAGGCAAGAGGACGATGTCTTTGTCGGCCTTTAATTCTCTTAGTGCATCGCGTTCGATCTTGGGGAATATTTTGGACGGCCTATAAGCCATAAGGAGGGCCGAAACCTGGTGTCCGATAAGGTTCTTTGTCTCCTCCACCGTTTCCATCTGACTGGTGACGAATTCCGCTATTGCAATAATGGTAGCAAGTTGACACGAGTTGTGTTGAATGAGGCTTAGTGCCGTAAAACCTGTACTTGCTCCTTCGTCAGTTTATTTTAAGACATGTTGTCTACCAGTATATCTTTTTTTGGATGACGTTGGATCAGCACAGCGTCGCATTTCTCTTTTTATTCACTGGCCCGTTCAATCACCCTCTACTGAAGCAGTATCAGACTGTTCTCGCCCATAAAGCCACAGCACATGGTCTTCTCTTGGTCGATTATCTGACGGTACTTACGAAGCCTCGCGTGGCAATCTTGAAGGAACACTCGGATCATTCGTCTTCGGTGTTAACATACTGCGCGTCTCGCCAGCCCCGTGGTTACCGGGGCTTTCTATGAAACAAATTTGGCAACACGTTATTGTTGAGACACCTATGCAGAAACCGAATCTGCGCATAAACAGAGGCATCTCGAAGGTCAACGGTTTCCCATTGGTGGGTCGATCGGAGCGCGTTGCGCCCAAACACATTATTGACACAAGCGAAAATGCGAGTCCTGCGAAGCCCTTGCGAAAAAGTAGATGCGATCGCTGGGACAACAATTTTAGTCGCCTGATGAGCGTTAAAACAACCAAAGAACCGTAGTCATGGGCGAGAGAGAGTGTTGAGAGTGTTCAGACAAGTCAGAGCGGAGGGTAATTATAGTCCACTTCTGTCAAAGGCATGGGGTAGGTGTAGGGGTGGGGGAGTCTGGCAGTGAGTCATGCTTCTGTTTTGTCGCTGTAGCGCGAAATGTCAGAATGCTGTGAGAATGACAATGTGCAATTCAGCTTGGGTCAGTAGAGTTTGAGGATTGGTATAAGCGCCTTCCGCGAGCATAAGGCTGGATCGGCTGATCGTACATCCACTTCCCCCAGCCGTCGCAATTACCTGCTGGCGCAGGAACTTATACTATCCCGCCGGCACTGTATGGACGACTAGAAATGCTTGGTTTATGTCTACCCAGTGACCACTGTCAACTAAGTGAGTCTAAACTACACTATAGACGCTTTTCCATGTCTGGATTTAGCTAGGCAGTTTTTTGGTTTCGTATCCTCTTGAATATGTGTCTAGTTATTCGACCAATATAACCCGACCCACAGGAGCAAGTAAAAGCGTCGTTGTGGATTTAACAAGTAAAAAAGACAACCTATCCTTAACGTCAAGACGAAGAATCAGCGTGCTTAAGAAACGTAGTATTAGCTTGGCTCTTGGGTACGTGTGCTCAATAGCAGAGGTTAAGTTATGTTCTGGAGGTTGGCAGGCCTGTTCCGCATGAAATGGTAGTGTGAGAAATAATTCCTTCGTTTCAGCCGTTGCACATCAAATTTTGGCGGGCGATCTTCCATATATTTTACGACAAACTTATGGGTGAAACCATTTTCTGCATATTGTTTGATGTAAACGCCAGTTCTTTCTCCAGCGTAGCCATGTTGTACCATCGGAGCTGAGCAGCGGCTTGGTTCCCTTTATGCAAAGGCCAAATATGGCCTTGAAGAAGTTTTTCATTTCGTTTTAGTCCGCATACGCTATTGAGCAGTTGGGTGTAGTATATCGCATACCGTGCCTAACTATGCAAGACAGACTGGACAGAGAAATCACAAATTCTGAAGCTGTGGGTTGAGCACTTCAGAAATGTCCTCAAATTCTCATCAGTCATCTCCGGTGTTACAATCAACCGGCTTCCCCAACTGGGCACGAATCATGACATGGAGCTCCTGTCTTCCATACCAGAAACCCCCCGGGCCATGAAAAAATTCTCCAGTGTAAAAGCACCGTAATTTGGCCCAATCCCATCAGAAGTCTATGAAAACCATGGCCCCCAGCTGATATCGGAACTCACAACGTTATTTGAGGAAATGTGGCGCCAAGAACAAGCTCTTCAGGATTTCGAGGACATGACCATCGTCCATCACTACAAGCGGAAAGGGAACCAACAACTCTGTTATAATCACTGAAGTATCTTGCTGCTCAATATCGCCAGGACGATCTTCGATTGGATCCTTCTAATTGTCTGAACGGCCACCTAGAGCATGGTCTGCTAGCGGAAAGCCAGTGTGTCTTCCTACAACACCGCGAAACAAGCGATATGATGTTTGCTGCTCGCCAGATACAAGATAAGTGTTAGGAGATGCGAACCCACCTAAACATGGCATAAGGGGATCCAACGAAAACCTTTGACATGGTAGAGCGCGATGGACTGTGGAAAATCACGCATAAATTCGGCTGTCCTGAGCGGTTAATGCACATGGTGCGTCAACTCCACGACGGGAGGATGGTGCGCGTCACGGAGCCATCTCATAGACATTCGCAAGGGCCAACGGAGTGAAGTAGGGCTGCGTGCTCGTTCCTAACCTCCTCATTCTCATGTTATCTGTCATGCTGATGGACGCCTACCGTGAAGAACGCACTGGGATCCACACCACCCACCGAATGGAAGGCGAACTCATGAATCATCGGCGGATTCACTTTCAGTCACGTGTTTCCACAACTACCGTCCGCGAACTTCTCTTCACCGACGATTGTGCTCTCAACGCAATGGCAGAACAGGACATGCAAAGGAGCATGGACCACTTTACCGCCACCTGCGACAAATTCTACCTGACAATCGATACGGAGGAAACGGTGGTCATGCGCCAGCCGCCGCCCAATGCCGCCTGCAATGCACCTCGCTTCAACGTCAATGACGCCCAACTGCAAGCCGTGGACACCTTCACCTACCTGGGCAGCAACCTCACCCACAGCACCATCGTGCTGATTTTGCCAAATCGACGATGAGATCGTCCACCGGATTGCCAAAGCCACTCAAGCCTTCAGTCGTCTGCGGAACATCGTCTGGAATCGACGCGGTCTGTGCCTCAACACCCAGCTCAAGGTGTACAAAAGCTGTTATCTTGCCGACGCTGTTGTATAGAGTGGAGACCCTGGACGGCGAACAAGAAACAGGTGCGTAAGCCCAACCATTTCCATCTCAGCTGCCTTCGCAGAATACTGAAGCTAAGATGGCAAGACCGGATCCCGGACGCATAAGTCCTGGAACGAACAGGCCTCCCCAGCAGCTACGCCCATCTGAGACAACTGCAACTGCGCTGAAGCGGCCAACTCGGGAGGATGTCTACGAGTGACTACCCAAACGACTCTTCTATGGAGATGTCGACACGGGATCTTGTCGACAAGGGGTTTAAAGTGCGACGCTACAAGGAAACTTAACTAACTTCATTAAGGCAACTACAGAGCGACCCGGAAAACTAAGAGGACTTCGGCCGGAATCGACCGGCTTGGAGGAGAACAGGGAAGACAAGAGCAGCAATCTACGATTCCAACTGCCGCCAAATCCGAAAAACCAAGCTCGTAAATCCCAACTGCCTCCGCCTCGCAACGCCTACATCCAAACACCCTCAACATGCCCACGGTGTCAGCGATCATTCAGGGCATGAATTGGCAATTTTGGACATCATCGGACAAACTGCAGCACCCGGATGACACCAACTGATGCGTCTCCGTGTACATCTGCCCCGTCCCGCCCTATCGAAAACAACCCTTCATGGTGCTCCCGATCTTCTATCGTCATCCACCACCAGCTTTACCCTTTACTCCAATAGATCCTGCCCTCACAACCAATGCAAACAATCACGACGCACAGTCAAACACCACCCTCACTACCGCCAACAACATCGATGTTGACTCGGTCTCAACCTGTCTCCACTGCAATCGCATCTTCATTTAATGCATCGATCTGGTCGGTCACCTGTGAATCCAACGCACGAGACTTGTGAATTGGCGCCTGGGGATCCGACATACAGTCGCCGCGCCCGCTTCCACTGCCACACTGCCCTAGCAAATTCACACACCAGATGGTTCTACTCGGCCACATGCGTCTCCACGATAACCTGTGGTAAGTTGCCGTAGGCTAGACCACATAAACGAACAATACCTCCACCAACGAACACATCACCCCTCAATATCATCGCATATGTTCCTCAGTGTAAGTTGATGTACTTGAGACTATCACGGTTTCCTAGACTCCGTGGTTTGGAAGGCTGCCAATTGATGGTATATAACAGACCACACCGCCAGCCCAGTGTGTGTTGCGTGGCTGACCAGTAGACTGGGAGTCAGGCGGCGATGGCTCCTTCTTAACCACTGGTTTTGTTAATCCGGGTGTGTATGTTAAGAGGGCTAGGTCGTATTGTAGCGGACGAAGATGGGTTCATCGGCCCGGTCAGGCACTGCGCACACGCCCGCATCAGACAACTGACCGGCTCGGACGGTAGCCTGATGCTGGGGTGGGAAGAGAGTGCATTCGACGGTTCATCGCATTTTCTTTACTATAAACAATCTGATGCGCTTGAAACCGTCACGGTTTGGTGACTTGGTAGGCTGCCAACTGAGGGGATAACTCAGACTGCGTGGTCAGTTCAGCATGTGTTTTTGCGTGCCCCTAAACGGGCCGCGTGGTAGATGCGATGGACCAACAAAGGTACCAAATAAAAGTGCGGCAGGCGTTACTTGGGTTGAGCTCCAATAATTAATGCCCAAAATGGGCATGCGTGGTTCCCGGCTCATGCCGCACCACCCACTGTTGCCATTTATGGCTATGGTGGGATATGCTTCACCTGCGCCTGACCCTGCCTCCAGTCTTCTTGACTCTGTCTTGACACCAGGCTCAGGCGGGTAAGAGAAGGTAGAGTGCGAAGGATGCGGTGCAAGTCTACTATTACTTAAAACGAAGTTACGCATAAGTCACCGTCTCTACACCATCTTTCTGTGTAGCAACGTCGGACTACGACGGACAAACTGACGTGTGTTTGTGCGGAATGGCTGACTGGTGGACTGAGGGTCAGGATGCAATAACTCCCTATTGTGGCCTCTATAGCACTCCCACTCAGCTGGGATCCGAGCCGTCCCCCTTCGCTGTTGTGTGCTCAGTGCGTGGGCCTGCACCCTCTCTGATCTCCGGTCCTCTTGACTCTGCCTTGACACCGGGCCCAGGCGGGGCGCGGAACAGAGAGTGAGATAGATGCATTCCAAGTTTATTTTCACTAGAATCCAGCACCAGTCATCGTCCCTGCACTGCCATGCTGCGGAACACAGGGTTGATCTCGCTGAAACCGATGGTTGAACTGTCGTGTTTGTGGGCTTTCTATGATTATTGTTTTAGAAATTCCAGCGCGCTTTTAATGGAATCACGGGGCGCACTGTTTGCCTTCTGTACCTCCCTCTGTCCTGTCCTTTTCATAGCATCCTTTGCTACTGAAGTTTCAACCTGAACAAATGTACTTTTTTAACCAAGCCCTGCCTTACAGATTATTCATTTATATTCCGTTATCTTTTAACCCACAAAAATCAGTGAACCTCTAGGCGGATGCATCGTCTGGTATTCCTCCTGTGTTTGGGAAATAGTAACCATGCTCTTGAAGAATGCCAGCTTCGGCATTGCGCGCTCGGTGTAGATCGTCAGGTAACAATATGACCGAGACCGCCACCAAATAGATTTTCCTTCACCTTTAGTGGTCTTCAGTACGTTTAAATAGATCGCACCAAGCGTGCCTCTTTGGGTTGCCCAAAAATTCCCTTAAGGCCACATCTCCAGGGGCAGAAATGATATGTGATGGCTTCCTGTACATGGAGATTAACGTCTCCATACTCCCACGTAATGTATGAACAATGTTCTCTGTGGGAAGGCGTGAGTGCCATGGCGATCTCTTCGAAGTGTTTCAATCGAATTTTCCGTACAATTATTTCTTACCAGTCTTCCTACACTACGAAGCAGAATGTGGTTTCCTGGACTTCTTCTGTGCCGCATGAACTTGGTGTGTTTTACAGAAACAATCCTTATTCCGAACTTTCACTTTTGTTATTTAACATATAGTTCGAATACTGCAATCCGGATAAGTCTTCACTACTGATATATGATGTTAAGAATGGGGCATCCGAATTGAAATTTAGCTAAAAACTGCCAGCACTGGGCAGTAGAAAAACTGTCATTTTGCACCATTATAACCACTAAACTGTATTACCAAAAGAGTTAGCTGAGGAGCAGGTATTTGATCTAGGAATCTAAGTCATCCGTTCTACTGGCCTGGTGTTACGCCTTCGTATTTTCAAATCCCTTGGATGTCTCAAGCGTTAACAGATAGGGAAGTTGCTTAGGCTTAACTTTAGCCATCGACATTCGTCACTTCACTTTGAGATAGACATGAATGGTAACTATTAATGAAACTCATACAACTGATTAAGTAAGAAAGGTTTCCAAAGCTTTTTTCACACGACTATTTTTCCTGTGTGTCTTATAAAGTTTGGGAATTGTACCAGTTTTTATCTTTGTCAGTCTGGCTTCAAAACGGGAACTTCATCCCTCAGAGTAAAGTCTTGGGGATCAATAAAGAAAAGTTGTCTGTGAGACCTTTTGTTATTAATAAATGCTTTGGCAGATTTGCATCCATCACGTGACCCAGTTTTGAAAAACTTGCCGGCTTCGGTAGGTTTCTAACTCACGACAGCAAGCACAAGGGTTGTCTAAAAACAACGGTCTAATAACAATATCCACGAATCTCCGACCAGGAGCCGTAAGTTTAATCACATTTGAGTCAAGTTACCCACCCAATCCAATGCAACGTGCAGAATCTACCGATTCTGCTACGGTAAGCTTACTGTTCGAGCAAGCGTTCCTAAGCAATCAATATTTGACGAGGCTGTGGATTTTTGTTGTTCTTGGGCAAAAATTCGCTCCTCTTAATGCCACAAGTCTTTAGCAAGCATAACTAGAATGTGCGTATCATGGCCCTTACGTCGACTAAAGTCCTTCTTAGACTGTGGCTAGACGGCAGCAATTATGCGGGATGGTGTCCTATACTTCGTGGATTCGTAGATGGACGTCTACACTCTGCCCTCCGCACTCTAATTTAAATATTCCGGGTTGCGCTGCGCGCTGGGTAGCGCCTTATTGAATGGTGGATCATTCGCCGTGGAATCACAGCAATCATTGTTATCTTTTTATAGACAATCGATTTAGAAAATCGGCGCGCAGCCATGCTTAAAGGCATCGCCGGTGCACGGTTCACCAGGGCTTATTCGTTAGACCAACTGTAAAATTGATAAAGTCTGAATTGAAGTAATGATTGAATTTCTACCAACACCGGCATGCACACCATATGCCTCAAACTCCTTCTTCTCTGATTCTTCCTGCCAAGTACCTCATCTTTTCTGAGCAGCCTTCTCCATGAACGCGAGAAAGAACCATCGGGAATTTAGGAGACCATCTGCAAGTTATATTTCCATTCATCGCATCCCCCTTGAACAATCGATGTTTCCATAACCCATCCCTCAGATAAATATTCAAAGTCATCTTGACGCGCTCGGTTTAAATCACCTCCGTTTCGTTTGCTTCAAACCATCCTTAGGATCCCATCCTGACTACTGAGATGTCGAGACCCCAGTCCATCATCGGTCCTCCCCGGTTCTTGTGCGAACTAGTACCCCCTGAGCGCACTAATTTAAGGTCATCGTATCCACTTACTGGAATGCCTTTTTAGTTTCATCCCACCCTTAGAAGCAAAATACCCTGCTCCTCCATATCCCTTCGCAAAGTAGTTTTTTCTCCTGCACCTTTTCTTGAAAGTAGGACTCCCTAGACTCTTACTGCACTTTCACTGCAAATTTTATTTTTCACTGCTTCGTTCTGAGCTCACCATTTTTCTAAACATTATTAATTTGTCTTCTAAATTGACAAAATGACGGTAGATTTGAAAAAATCTGCTTACTGTCCATTATAACTATTTATGAATGCTGCTGTATATCTGGCTGCTCACACAGACTACCATCGTCTACATTGGGTTTATTTTACCTCAGCACTAAGAGTATTTTGCTAGTGCCCTCTGGGCACTTAAATTAAAAATATTTATTTTTAAACGTCAATCAACAACTGCGGAGTGCCTGAGCATGGGAAAATTTAGTAGCAAAAATGCTAGTTGTGATCTACCACCGGTAAGACGGTTCAGTTATGCGAGCCCAAGATTGCCAAGAAGCGAATAGTAGTTCCGCTCCCTAGAAATTTCACTCGTTCAAATATAGAAGAACGAAGCACCGAAATACTGAATTAACTGTTCTGAATCCGTGTTGGATCATGTAAATTCAGCGCCTTTAAGAGATTGGAGACAGATCTTATTGGCTAAATACCAAATTTAAATAATTTCTTCTGCTGTGTGCCTTCTACCTCTGCTAAGTAGCCCCTGGAAACGTTTGACAGGTCAGAAGCGCAAACTATTTTTCCGACACGCGGTTCGTCTACATTTTCCAAAATTTACACAGTGTCCTTCCTTTATTTCAATTCACGTAAGTTGCCATTATCTACCTGAGGCCAGTCGTCGTCGATGACGGCTTAAAATCTTCTGTGTTTGCAAGCATACGTCCACGTTACCATTTCCAGCGGATGCGCCTGCTCTATCTAATGTGTGTTCAGTTGTGAATGCCGGGATGAATCAGAGGGGTGGAGGTGAATAGGTTTATCCATGTACACCACCTCCGCCTCTGCATCTCTGTAAGTCCTTCGCCCTTCGCCTCTGCCCTCCCTGTCAACCTCGAGGCGCACCTGCTTAGCTTATGTGCATACGTAGTATGTTGCTGTTATAGTTGGCTGTTCTCCTCAATACCATTACTCACTTTGCCCCTTGAAATACCCTGCCCCGGGCTGCCTTGTACTTTTATCTTGTTGTTGTCGCGACCGTTTGTTGGTTCTTCCTTGTCTTCTATCCCTATTCTTAGTTTCTTCACAGCAGGGTTCTGCACCGATCAACCGCTCTGTTCTGCGTGTGTGTGTGCATTCAAGTGTTTACATGTCATGTGCGTAGTACAAGCCTCGTTCCGAGATTTATAGAAACGTTCTTCTCCTTGCAGTATTACACCGAATATGACACTCAACAACTGGCTGACTATCCAAAGCCAAATTTTCTTACAATAATCTTTTTCACTTTTCATGTTCCAGCCTGTCTTACCGAAGTAGTAACTGTCTTTACATAGTTAGAATGGGAGATATGGAGTCATATAGGTCTATTAGCTATCAATGAGTGCCGTATCTCGCTATAGTGTTTGATATGGTCACTATTAATGGGTGTAAAGGTGTCTATATGGGGCACTCTATATGGGTACTTAAGCAGTAGAAATTACTGCGCAAACTTGGAGTAAATCCGTCGGAATGCTGATAAGAATATTTGAACAGGAAGCCCGCTAATAACGTTAGAGGTTCCGCCAATGAGCCGAACCCCCTAACAACTGCGTCATACAGCAACACAAAATCGGCGAGACGCTTGCCTGGACCTTCAGCTAGCACCCCTGCTGTCAGTATGGCGAATAATGTAACATTTGCAAACTACTGACTGTTTGTTGGCAGTTTCTGAATATGATGCGGTTATTCTACAAAAGCTAATGAACTTCAGCCTAAATATGCAAATAACCTTTTGGACTGAACAGTTTCTCCTGAAGGTATTCCCCTAAGTTCACGCAATAATTTCTGAGAAAATTGAACAGTTCATTACTTTTATGAATTTTCAGGGCGTGGAATGCATCCACTTCCGTTTTTGCGAGCACCCTCAATGGCGCATGGGACCTCGCCTTGGAGGGGATTAAGTAGTTCATATGATTTCTGTCTTTGTCAGTAATGCTGGGTAGGGATTCCTTGGATGGCCGCCTAAACAGGACACGGGAGTAGAACCGCTCCGCCCGCTTAAAATAGGTCACCTTGTGGTAAATTTCAGGAAGGATAATCATACCCGTGTCTCAACGCTAACACTAACCCTAACATAAAACTAAGCAGTCACCTTAATCTTAATCCTATCCCTACCCTAAACCATAACCTGATAGTTAGCACGGAAATAACCCTAACCGCTGGCCTAATCATGACCCTAACTTAAACTCTGACCTTAATCTCTAACTCAAACCTAACCATAAACTCAACCCTAACCCTCATCTTAATCCTAAATATAATTTCCTTGGAATCTAGCGAACAGGCACAGGTATTGTGAACGATTCCTTTTCCCATGTCCTGTTGAGGCGGCCATAAAAGGCATTATGGATGGCTTTATGGATGATCAATTTGGTAACTACGGTGGAGCTGGCTGCTTTTTGTAGAATACGACTCAAAGAAGATGTAAATAACTGTGAAATGAACCCAACCAATGCTGCTTTTGTGGCACCGTTAATAGTATTAGTGCTAGTGGTGGCGGTAGTAGTAGTAATAGTAATAGTAGTAGTAGTAGTAGTTTGGTTCTTCCCAGCAGCCACACCCCGGGCAACCGTCACGACCGGCGGGCTAAACCAGGTGAGGGTCTCCGGAGTTGTGTGTGCCTCCACACCCGGTATGTCTGACTCCCGAACTTCCCACCTCCCCCCTCTCAAAAAGTCCTACGGTGGGGGCAACAGCAACCCCGTAGGCGGCACAGGCTAACTCGGGTCGTTCTCCCACTAAAACAAAACCGTGACCCATAGTGGAGTTCGGCAGCCATCTGGGATGCCCGAGCAACCCTATTTAGGGACAGCACTGCTTGCCTCCTCGCGGAGGAAGGGGTTAGAAAAGGTGCCCTAAACAAATGCTGGTTATCCACGTCTTCTGCAGCCGGCCGCGGCTCAAAGATCGCAAAATACGACGTCGTAAAACTCAAGAAAACAAAAATATCCCCTGTCCCCATCCCCCTCACCATACCCTCCAGGCTACTTGGGTTAGTCCACTCACACTAGCAGCCTGGAATGTTCATTCCCTGTTAGACAACCCTAGGTGCAACCGGCCGGAACGGGGGATGGCGCTAGTCGCTCGGGAAATGGCGCGCTACAAGGTGGAAATTGCTGCTTTCAGCGAGACCCGATTCTCTGAGCAGGGTCAGCTGGAGGAGGTGGGGGCCGGTTACACCTTCTTCTGGAGCGGCCGGCCAAAGGCAGAGCGACGCGACGCTGGCGTTGCATTTGCCATCCAGGGCGACATCGTGGGACGTCTGCCCTGTCTGCCGCAGGGTATCAATGATCGCCTGATGAGCCTCCGCCTGCCTCTTCGGGGATACCAGTTCGCCATCATCCTCAGCTACTACTTTCCCCCAATAACGAGCTCTGATGAGGTGAAGAACTAATTCTACGAGGACCTGCACGCCCTGCTGGCGACTGTGCCGAAAGAGGACAAGTAAATTGTCCTTGGTGACTTTAACGCCCGCATCGGGACGGACCACGCTGCCTGGCAGAGAGTGCTGGGTCCCCACGGTCTCGGTAGCTGTAATGATAACGGCCTCCTTCTTCTGCGCACGTGTGCGGAATACCGCCTCCTGCTGACCAACACCTTCTTCCGCCTTCCGACGCGGGAGAAGGCCACGTGGATGCACCCTCGGTCGTGGCGCTGGCATCTGCTGGACTATGTTTTCGTCCGGAGGCGAGATTGACAGGACGTGCTGGTAACCAAGGCGATCTGCGATGCCGATGGTATGACAGGTCACCGCCTCGTCATCTCCCAGATGAGGCTCCGAATTTAACCCCGACGAAGGCCCCAAGGTAAGAGGCCACCATGTAAGTTAAATACTCTTTTATTAAATTTGCCTGCTCACTGTTTTGATTTCAGCAACCAAATAACCGGGAACCTGGAGGACCTGCATGCTCCAGATGATAACGCTACCGTGGAGACACGATGGTGTCAACTGCTAAATGTCATCCAGTCCACCGCCCTCGATGTCCTCGGACGCGCACGCCATCGACACCAGGACTGGTTTGACGACAATGACGCCGACATCAGCAACTTACTCGCGGAGAAGAATGGACTACACAAAGCCTACATGGACCTTCGGACTTACGCCACCAAAGCAGCCTTTTTCATATGCCGGCGCCTTGTACAACAACGGCTGCGGGACATGCAGGATGCCTGGATGATCCGAAAGGCTGAGGTAATCCAGGGGTATGCGGACCGCAATGAAATGAAAACCTTTTTCAAAGCCATCAAGGCCATCTACGGCCCGTGTATCAAGGGGTCCGCACCGCTGCTCAGATCTGACAGCAAACAAATGCTGACAGAGCAATCGCAAATTCTGAAGCGCTGGGCTGAGCACTTCAGAAGTGTCTTTAATTGTTCATCAGCCATCTCCGATCTTGTCATTGACCAGCTCCCTCAAGTGGACACGAACAATGACCTGGATCTGCCGCCTTCCCTACCAGAAACCATCCGGGCCGTGCAGCAGATTTCCAGCGGTAAAGCACCGGGATTCGGCGCAATCCCACTGGAAGTCTACAAGCACGGTGGGCTCTCGCTGATGGCAGAACTCTCGACACTCTTCCAGGAGATTTGGTGCCAAGAACGAGTTCCTCAGGATTTCAAAGACACGACCATCGTCCATCTCTAAAAACGGAAGGGGAACCGGCAACTCTGTGATAATCACAGAGGCATCTCGTTGCTCAACATCGCCGGGAAGATCTTCGCCCGTATCTTTCTCAATGCTTTGAACGGTCACCTAGAGCAGGGCCTGCTCCCGGAAAGCCAACGTGGCTTCCGATGACAACGCAAGACAACCGATATGATCTTTGCCTCCCACCAGCTACAAGAAAAGTGCCAGGAGATGCGAAATCATCTATACACTACCTTCTTGGATCTAACAAGAGCCTTTGACACGGTGAATCGCGATAAACTGGGGAAAGTCATGCATACATTTGGCTTTCCTGAGCAGTTCACGCACATGGTGCGTCAGCATCATGATGGGATGACGTCACACATCACTGACAACGGGACGGTATCCGAAGCATTTGCAGTGACCAACGGAGTGAAGCAGGGCTGCGTACTGGCCCACACCCTCTTCAGTCTCATGTTCTCGGCTATGCTAATAGACGCCTACCGTGATGAGCAGCCTGGGATCCGCATCGCCTACAGAACTGACGGGCACCTTCTCAACAGTCGGCGTATGCAGGCCTCAATGCGCGTGTCTACGACTACAGTCCATGACTTGCTCTTCGCGGATGACTGCGCCCTTAACACCGTGACGGAGGAGGACATGCAAAGGAGTATGGACCCCTTCGCTGCAGGCTGCGCCGATATTTGTTAACAATCAGTATAGCCAAAACGGTTGTCATGCGCCAGCCACCACCCAGCGCGGAATACAATGCTTCCCGAATAAATGCCAACGGTGCTCAAATCAAAAACATGAAAACCTTCGCTTATCTAGGAAACACGCTGTCACGCAACACGTGAATCGATGACGAGGTTGCCCAACAGATCTCCAAAGCTAGTCAGGCCTTCGGCCGGCTGCAGGCCTTCGTGTAGAATCGCCACGGTATTCACCTGTACATCAAACTGAAGAGGTACAAGGCCGTCATCTTGACGACACTCCTTTACGAAGCGGAAACCTGAACCGTCTACTCGAACCAAGCCAGGAAGCTGAATCACTTTCATCTCAGCTGCCTCCGCAGAATACTGAAGCTGAGATTGCAAGACAGGATCCCGGACAGGAAGTCCTGGAGCGGACTGGAATCCTCAGCATCCACGCCATACTGAGGCAAGTGTAACTGCGATTGAGCGGTCACCTGGTAAGAATGGACGACGAGCGATTACCCAAAAGTTTTTTCTACGGAGATGTCGCTACGGGTTCTCGCCGGCAGGGAGGTCATAAACGACGCTACAAGGACACTTTGAAGAAATCGCTGAAGCAACTGCAAATAAACCCGGCGACCTGGGAGGACCTCGCTCGGGATTGACCAGCATGGAGAAGATCCGTGAAGACTGGTTCAGCAATCTATGAGGCCAACCGAATCGCCGCCGCCAAGGCTCAAATAGCGTCACGAAAGTCACCAGCACCCCGGACCAACATCATCGATGCCCAGGCCCTGCCAACATGCTGGAGCTGTCAACGCATCTTCCGCGTGCGAATCGGCCTGGTTGGACATCTTCGGACGCAATGCACCAAAAATCCAACAATTCCAACTTCTACGTCAAATTTTGCCAACACTCGTTCAGACTCCCCCACCCTCAATCCTGGCAACAATTCCATTACTTCCACCATCATAGAGACTACATCCCTCTGCTCATCACCTGTTACCCCCACCACCGCCTTCACTACCATCACCACCGCCAGCGATGGGGACTCTCTCCTAAACTGTCTTCACGCATTGGCCTGTTCGGTCACTTGTGAATCCATCGTACAGAGACTGGTGAACCAGTGCCCGGAGTACCAACACACAGCAGATATCGTCGCCTCCACTGCCCTCACTGTTCTCGTTATTCACTCATCGCATGGGCCTATTCGGTCACATGCGCATCCATGACAGCGGAATACACCACAATGCCGACAACACCGATACACCATGCACACCCTCCGCTTCTACCATTCTTGCCGCCACTGCCCCTTCCTACTACCATGAATGACATCCCCCAGTCTCTTCCAATTTCTCCTGCCCACAATGCGCCCGCAACTTCAACTCGCGCATCGACCTGGTTGGTCACCTGCGAATCCATCGCACAGAGGCTGGTGAACCAGTGCCTTGGGCTCCGATATACAGTCGCCGCGCCCGCCTCCACTGCCGTCACTCCTCCCGCAAATTTACATACCGCATGGGCCTATTAGGACACATGCGCCTCCACGATAACCCGCGGTAAACCACCGGAGGCTAAGCCACATCAGCGCACACCACCTACACATTTACATAGACAACACTCTCACAATCACCATTATGACCTGATAAAATCACGGTTTCCTAGAAACCGTGGCTTGGAAGTCTGCCAATCTGACGTTTACACCAGACCACGCCGTCGGCCCAGTGTATGTGTTGTGTGTGTCAAGTGGCTGATCAGTGGACTGGGAGTCAGACAACGATAACTCCTCCATAGCCCCTGATTTAGTGAATCCTGGTGTGTGCGTTATGGAGGCCAGGTCGTGCTGTGGCGCACGAAGACATGTGGGCCGACCCGTCAGTCAATGCGCCCACTCCCATATCAGACAACTGACTGGCTCGGATGGTGGTCTGATTGTGGGGGTGGGGGAGGAGAGAGTGAGGTCAACAGATCAGCAGATTTTCTTCACTATATACCCAGGGGCAACTTCGCCTATCTAGAACACACAATCTCACGCAACACAAAAATCGATGACGAGGTTTCTCATCGGTTCTACAAAGCCAGCCAGGCCATTGGGCGACTACAGTCCTCCGCGCATACTCCCAATGGCCTTCATCTGAACACAAAACTGAAGATTCATAAGACCGTCGTCTTTAAAACACTCTTATACGGGCGCAAACCTGGACAGTCTACTTTAAGCAAGCTAGGAAATCAATCAACTCCATCTCAGCTGTCTTTGCAAAATACTGAACCTGAAATAGAAATACGGGATCTAACGCCATTGCCCAAGTCCTCGCAACATTTCCACGTTGCCAACCCACATTCTGTGCGCGATTTTTTCTCGTCAGAAATCGTTTGACGGAATGCAGTAAAACTCGGTGACTTCAACTACTATATCCAGAACGGCGCCTTTCGTCACCCGGTCTTCGAACCGCGAGTCATACAGAATGACGACCTCCTCTCACTACCGATGATCAAACTACATATGTCCCGCCACTCTTGAGAACCGGCCACCCCCACCCTGTCAAAAACCCCGTGCTCATTAGGATAACTACCACGAACAACACCATCACGTCTCCTACCCCCTGCACTGTTGAGATTACTCCCGACGTTCCACCAACCACTAATGCACCCCCATCGCCCTCATCGCGAAAAATAGGGACACGATTCCAATCTGCCCACGTTAACCTCATACATTGGTCTGGCCGGCCACTTGTGAATCAGTCGTGCCGCGGCCGGTGCGCAATTACCCGGGAGCTCTGGCGTACACTCACCGCATCTGCCTCCAGTGACCACAATAACCACGTACATACAATCCTAACATGGAGCTAGCAGACCATGTATGCTGCAACGAAAATCGGTGGTAGAAAACCGTGTGCCATATTATAGCACCGCATTTCTCCTTACCAACACCTATATCAAAACACGCATGCCCACAAATGACACCTCTCAGGTATGTTGAAAGCGTATTCCTAGGATCCTTCTACATATTGCTCCTCTGCTGCATTTCTGAGTCAAGTCAATGACGAACATGGTGAGCTGAACGCCATCTCTTGAAAGGTTTCAGACTGAGAATGGAAGTCAGCCCTCGCATTAAACCGCACTTGTGTTTGCGTGGAGTGGCCGACTGGTGGACTGCGAGTCAGGCTGCAATGGCTTCGTCTTAATGTGTCCTCGGTGGTACTCCCACGCCGTGAGATCCTTGCTAGATATGGTATCATGCTTAGAAGCAATTCCAGCCGTACCAGTCACCTGCACCCTCTACTGACCTCAGTCTTCTTGACTTGATCATGACAGCAGGTGTAGGTAGGGAAGAGAGTGTGCGGTAGTTGCAACGCAAGTCGACTCTCACCATAATGTAATTAATACAGCAGTCACCGTCACTGTGCACATCCTTTTTTGGCGTATACGGTCAAACTGTCGTGTCAATTGCATTGGATGTCGCTGTGACCTCCTGTTCCTAATTTTTGCACACGCACTCTAGTGCGACCATCGAATCAGTTGGGATGACACTGAGGTCATCGCTATGTCGAACGAAAACCAAGCGAGATTATTTTTGGTGCATTTGAACTTTAGTGCATACAGTATCAACCGTCATGTCGACTTGCACATCCATTAAGAAGGGCCACAATTATGGCTTATTGACTCCTGTTCCTATCTCATGTCAACGACCGCTTACCCATCCGCCTGCATTCCAAATGATTCACCATCCATTTGCCACCTTAATTTCGGGGTGTCGTAGTTGCTCTCTTTCACTTCCCCGACTCCAGAGCCTTTGCGCCCAGTCCTCTCAAATGCCAGTGGTATGTCTGTCCTGTCACGCTAAATGACATAGTATGACAATCTCACGCTCTCCCTTATGGCCATTTCCTTTGAGGACAGAAAGGTGGCACTAGCTCGAAACATAATAAGTGCAATTCGAGTCTTTCCGAATAAAATTTTATTTTTGATACGTATAAAATATCCGCTAAAAGAAAGGAATCAATTAGTATGATAACAAAATGTGTAGGCAGAATGCAATTGCGGAAAATGAAGAATTTACAGTTAACAACCCCGATATTCGTTTCGAATTACTTTATCAATAGCCTTGGAAGACACAATAATGGTTGCTTGCTGAAATGAGCACATTGAAGTAGATTTCCTTGATTAGAATTCATTTTACAATTTGCAGAAAAGCTTCCCTAGTCCTTACGATTCTGTGTATATCTGCCACCCAAATGCCATTGTTTGTCACATAATGGCTTGGTAAAAAAATTACACAGCACCGGAATTCGGCATGTGCATTTTGAACAAAAGGACAACTTTAAGTCACTTTGTTGAGGGAATAAGGCTTTCACCTCAGAGCACCCTATTCATATCGAAAAATAACGAACTGATTGTTTTTAGCAGTGAATCTAGAAAACATAATGTTATCGGTATGTGTGAACTCTGCAAAACTATCGGCACTGACACAATCTTGATTATATATGTAGGAGTTTCTAACTAAGGAGTATCTAGTTTTCATTTAAATATTTCAACAGTTTATGAAAAGCTCACCAAGTTGTGCAGGCCAATCAATGCTCAAACGACCGTCTGCGGGAAGCTTATCCATTGGACGTTCGTTTGGTCCAACTTAGTTGCAGTTAAAAGGGATGATCCCTCAGATGTTCCGTCCGAACAAAGTCGAAGAAGTCGTCAAACTCTAGAGTACACCCATGGCCTCTGACAATCAGGTAGGTTTGAGTGAGGTCGCCCCGTAATTGTTTGTAATTGCGAAAAACATATCAAGTTCAGCCAGTCTGAATTCGAAAGCAGATGACCAAGATTCTCGAAAATCTTTGTAGCCCTAACCTGCACTCGTTCCAATTGTGTATAGGTCTTCTTAAACCACAGATGCCAGGCCTGAACTTTAAGTGCAACGGAATGCACGCTCCGTTGGTTTTCCGAACATTGCCTCATCGCTCTGCAAAAGTCCTCGTCTCAGCGTAAATAACATAGTTTTCACGTGTTTACTTGCCTTTAGACACGGTGAAGACAGTTTGCGCGAGGAGTTTAATAAAACACTGATATCCCTCTGTTACACAACACTGGAAAGGTGTTGTCCATCGAGAAGGTATTTATAGGAATCCTACACTTCCCTGGTCCTTCTGGTGGGGAGTCTTAGGACCACCCACTTGCCAGCGATAAAATCGAAGAGGCAATATGCACATCAGTTGCTAAATATATTGAGACTCTCTTGAAGTGCCTGTCTGCTTGCATCAGATCTGCTGGCTCTCCAGAAATACACGTTTTTGGCAACTTAAGTCGTCGAAACACATGTGTATTTAGAATAGGAAGACTAATGGCCCAACCTTTCAACTTTGACTCAGTGGAATTTGCATGCAGAATGGAGAATATAAATGATAATTCGTGCTCCTTGCAGGGCAAAACTCAATTATCTCTCCACTTCGATAACATCCCACCTTATTTTTACATCCAAATACGGTTTTTGAGTCACATGTTCACCCGCAACACATTCACGAACCATGCATTGACACACTGTATTGATTAGACGGTTATGTTTTTCACTACTTGTGCGTGTATGGCATTCAAAAAACGACAAAGTTTTAATGAAAATTCATTCCGGTCAAAAATATAACAAATTATATATACGTTCCTGAATATGCACACATTGCATGGTCAGTAATCCACTTAATCCCCACGCAGACATGGGTGTTTGTCTTTCTGTATTAATAAAAACTGTCATTTCCTTTTGCGGATTACCACTGATCTTCTTTGACTATCTTGTATCCAGGTTCTTAAGAACCTGGATTACAATTTGAATCATTATATATCTACTGGAAAAGATTACATTCACACAAAATTTTAAAGCAACTTAAACTAAGCCCTTTACCATTTTTCAGCTCTAACCGCCACACAATTTTCTTATTTTTTGCTTTTTTGGCTGTAATGTGATTGATCAACTTCTGCGTGGTTGCCCCCATCACAGAACCCCCATTTTAGCATATTGTTTTTAGCACCCCAGGGTTAGTTTATGGTTTTAAGTTCTCCCAACTCGATTCAGGATTTAACCCAACGATTTGCATTAAACCCTCCTGTAAATTATTACATTAATCGAGAATTTTCACTGTTGATAACTTTTTTATCTCCAGAGTTGAAACATATCGTCCTTGCAACTTTAAACAACACATTTTGCAGATTTACGATTTGCTTCATCCAACGATAATACATGAATTCAAACGTAAGTGCAATAATTATTTGATGTTAAAAAATGAGTCAAAAATATGCACTATAATACTTATAAAGTAGAGCCAGCTCACCTTTTTGAATTCAGCACTGCATTATTTTATACGCAAAATATAAATGTAAATGTTACACCAGAAAATTTTTTATGAACTCAAGGTACGTTTAAGATAGTGAAATTTATCGATACTTTTCTCATTTCTGTCAAAATATGTTTGAATATGAAGGTGTTAACATTCTTTTTCTACTCTGGCTGGCTAAACTTTGAGTTTCAATAGATGATATTGTCAGCTTAATTAAGCTGGCACTTGCAAGATTCTTTATTGGAAATTGAGATTTAAAAGTAGATATAAGCATGATTATATCCACTCAATTCTCTTATATTAATGCGTGATGTTTTCACTTTCCACTTTACCTATAGGTAAGTTTCGAGGCTGAATAAAGCCTTAACGGCCATGTCGAATGTTAGCTTCACAATAGCATATGCACTATAAAATATTGATTTAATATTGTGCAAAATTTACAGCTGAATGGTTTCAGATAACTAAATAAGGTAAGCTGAATCATTTTTACTAAAACGTTTTCGCGAATAAGTCAGGTGATTTCCTGGCATCTTCGACATCTAGATAAATTTTTAAAAAAGTAAGCAGTAATAATTTAAAGTTTTTTTTAATTATGTAGTAACTGGAAGTTTCAGGTTAAGTATGTAAATATTCATGTCAGTTCGATTGCAGATTATTCCTTTTAATCTTCAAATTAAATTTAAGTATCCCTTTACTGAGTTTGGTTAGTCAAGTAGCACCCAGATCCCAGGAAACTTATTGTGCTCATATTAAGTAAGCAACTTTACAGACGTAGCAAAATCCTAATCCATTATGCATATTTTTGAGCTTGCTTAGCAAACAGGCGAAAATAAACTCATTCCGCTTATTTACTTATCTATGTTTAAGACCTCTTGAGTCATGTAAAGTAAGGAGGAAAATAGCTTTGACGAACTCAGATGCTCATTATTAAGTTTAAATAGCTTTATTAGATAAAAAAACGTCCTTATTCACATCCATCCCGCCGAGTTTGGCACAAGAAATCTTGCAAAAGAAACTTCAGGAGTCATACAACGAAAACCAGAGTTCTCTCAAAACTGAACACCTTATGAAGCTATTTGGATTTTGTCAAAAGATCTACTTCAAATTTGTCAGAGAAACCTATAATCAGATCAAGGTTACTCCAATGGGCTCCTTTATCTCCGGTTTAGTGGCAGAATTGGTTTTACAAGAGCTGCAAAAGATCACCTTCACTCATTAGCCGTCTCGTTAATGTTGCTGTTTTATCTCTGACGATGGACTCCAGTAAAAGTTCGAAAGCTCAGATGAATAAAGCCGTCATTCCGGTGAACGAACAACGTTCTTTTTATTCACTTAAACACACACATGGAATGCAAAAATTCGCTTCCAATTCGTGAAACATTATTCTTTCCACCAGTGGCATTCTTTTGTAATTTGAAAAAAACGTTTCCTATGGAAGATAGTTTCCAGTAGCGTGTTAATAGACAGAAATGCCATTGAGATTGTGTGATATTTTACTGTCCGGAACATATTTGAATACTTCGGGCAATTTTCAGTTAGATATTAAAATTTAGTTGCACAAAATCAAACTATCACATATTGTTGTTAAGTTTTGTGTAAGTTTTTCGTGGCGCCGGTACGTATATTAGTCATATATCATTAGTATTTGAAACTTCAATCACGCCCTGGCTTATATGAAAGCCAGTAATTTGAACGACTTTTAAATTTGGAAACATTTAGGAAACTTAAATAGGGACTTCAGGTGGACTTTCACTCGTTTTTCTTCCAGGTCTTTATTTAATGTAACGGGCTCATCATCTTCAAGGCGTTTAATAGTTGTTTTGCTAATAATCTAGAAATTTCTTGATTGTATGAATTATTTTTTAAGCAGTATATTGACAAAAATAATTCACATAAGTAAATCATAAGCATAACTTCTTTTTTAGATTTTTCACTGACTTATTTATACGACTTAAACGTCAGAGAATCGAATTCATCTAGTGGTTTATTTCGTATAATTTAGAACATAAATTTCCTGATCTGCAAAATTAACAACTAGTAATTTATATTTAATACCATAACTGTACACGTGAAATAATTTTTTGAGGGCAGAGATTTACCTGTGCTGTTCAAAACAGCCTCTCGGCCGAAAATATGTTTAGAACGAGCGCCATTTGCACGTTGGAGGGAGATTGTGATAGATAGGGGTAGGAGTTTGTAGTAAAATAATAAGAGCTACGGAGGCCAAAAAATAAACTGTGACTATCAGAAACAGTTAAGTGTGCGTGTTAGGCTACAAATCCTACATTTGATTAACCTGAATTAATGGTCTCGATGCTCCAATGGCAAACAGGCAAACTGTTCTTTCGAAGTACAAATGATGTTTATTAATGAAGTATATTAATTTTCTACTCAAATTTATTACAACTTTTATCACAGGGTTGTTTAATATGAAGCCCTAATAGCTTTATTATATGATGAATTATCGAGTATTTTTCCAATTAACTTCACTTAAAGAAAAAAACTTTCTTCCTGTTTATCTTATCGTAATATTGTAAGATTGTTATTGTTATTTGGTTATTGGATGAATAACTCAGCAATTGATGGGTTTTCGTTAACGTTATTTCAATTTTGACCATCAGGTTAAAAGGCTAAGAAACATTTAAGTGTCTTTGATTTCCTACTATAGTAGCAGCGAACCCAAAGTGAGGTTGCTTTACATTAACGATATTGTAGGTGTAATTGAGCCAACCTATAAAAAACAAATCTCTCAGGTGTTTAACAGTACTTTTTTATCAACTGGCAGCCACCTATTTCTGCATGTGAGCTTCAAAACGTCCAATTGAAGTCTTGCATTGATTGTGTGCAGATTTTATCCAGAAGTCTGGGGCTGACCATTATTTCGTCCTCAAAGGCAGCCTTGTTGAATGCATCTTTCATTGCGTTTTTGTATATTTAGAGTAATGATTTAGTTGGATTACCTCTGTGGATCATTGAATTCCAGTGCATATCAAAAAAAATCTGCAAGAAAGAGACCAACCCATGGACGTCGTAGGCCAGTGCGAAGGACCCAGAGTACAGACGTGACCCAGCATTTATTCCCTCTATCATCCGTAAAAGTCACTTCATTGTGGTCGAGGCAGTTCTGCATCTGCATTCGACGATTTTGTATTCAGGGAGAGCAGGATACTGTTTTATATCATATCTCGCACAAATATGGGTCAGTGTCTTAGAAGCTGTTATACGACTCAACTCTC
This sequence comes from Schistocephalus solidus, assembly GCA_017591395.1. Lineage (NCBI taxonomy): Eukaryota > Metazoa > Platyhelminthes > Cestoda > Diphyllobothriidea > Diphyllobothriidae > Schistocephalus > Schistocephalus solidus. The sequence goes on from WEDG01002317.1 coordinate 313,506, forward strand.
AAAAAGCAAATATTGTCCATATTTGAATGTAACAAAGGTTTTTGCCAAGATCTCATCCAAAACACTTCCAGCCAGGCATAATGCACACGAAGTAGCTCATTTCTTGCAACCTCTTATTTGTTTCCATGATTATTAAATTATCACTATTACAATGTTAAATAAACTTTTTTTTATCATATCCGTCTCGCATTTAAAGTGGAAAACTGATCGCAAATCTTCTATCCATCACATTTCCAATGGCAAACAATGTGCTTTCCAGTCATATGACTGACGATAGTCTACTTTTGACAGTTCAAAAATTCACTCTTCAATGTCCAAGACTGAAGGGTGTATATTAAAATCTTTCTAATATCTGTGAGCGAGTTAGTACCTCAGTAAGAATATTAGTCTCTTCTCCATTTAAATGCAATTACGTTTTTACTCCAGAAGCACTTAGAATAATTTGGACACTTCTAATACTTGCCAAATATTGCACTTAGTAGTAGCTTACGTGACAAGTGGTCTGTGGTCATCATGTTTAATTTGACTAATCACTGAAATTTTTCTGTGGGATCTAGATATTTAGGCGAGTATCGAGATCGACATGCTTCAGTCTTTTGAGGACGTCGGGTTCGACAATCTTCACTTTAATGCAAGACTCACTAAGGCATCGAAGACCAGACTTTGGTGTTGTAGGAGACTTCGAAGTTTCACATTTTGAGCGCATTTTGGACACCTGTATGGATCAGCGAAAATCGGTGTTAACGTCAGAAGATGAGATTGAATCTTACAACTTGGACTACACCGGACAAAACAAAGGTACTTAGTTTTTCAGCAGATGGATAATTTTGACCTATTTTGCGCGTTTCTTGACCACAGAAAGCCGCCTAGAGCCATCCTGATAAGAGATAAAGATTTGTTTTTATAAACCTGGTTTATAATCTACTCAGTTAGTAAATAAATCTTCTTCAAAATCGTCAGTTTTGAGATAAAAGATTCAATTTTAGTCATAATCGACTAGCTTACGTTAAAACGCTTATTTAGACGAAGAAGTTAAATCCGCATGCTTTTCGAATATATTTCGTGACAAAAGCACTTGAGTTTGCTTATTGCTATTTTTACATCAATATAAAGATGAAATTGGACTTAATAGATATCCTTATTTTCTTCAAACTTTATTTAATTTCACCATTAGACTACCCTATTCATTTAATAGGGGAATTTAAAAGGGAGAAACTAATGAGACTAGGATCGGATGTAATACATTTCAAGTAATAATTGGACGGATGACCATTGGGAAAACAAAAATTCAGAGCCGAAAATCGTTCGATTCCTGAGACTGAAATCTGCGCCTAATTAAGCGCCACCTTGTCATCAAAAAGTTTATTGAAACTCACAAAAAGCAAAAATAGTGTGAATTAATTTTATCAGATGTTTTTAGGCCTGAAATTTCAGTCGACAAATTATACAAAGCATCTTTGTAGAGAAGTATCATGTCAGTCTTAAATATTTTGTAAACACATTGGAATCCATTCAAGCTCTAGGTTTCACATCAGCTCCTAAGAATGGACAGCCGTGCTTTCTATTTTAAACTATCTTTTTCATTTAAATAATTGGCAAGTTCAGTTCGGATCCAAGGTTCCTCATGAAACTACAATTTAATATCAGTCGTAGGAAGCTTCATCCAAGGCGCAAATTTGTATAGAAGGACGTAGGCACGATAGGAGCTCATCGTCATTCTGGGTGGTTTTCTAAAAGTTTGGAAATCAGCTGCATGGTCGATTAATTGTTCACATGAGTATTCCTTTGTACAGTAGGTTGCCTTTCCGATGAAATGTCAACTGAAACGCCGAAATGTGTTTTCGATTCAACTAAACTACTGAAATAGGTTTCTCATATTGTTTATCGTGCATCCTTATCCCAAGATACTTCAGTCACGGTAGAATGCCGGATTTTGAAGGTGAATCTTTCTGCCTGCCTGTAAAAAGTGTACTCTATAAGAAATGGCTACTTAAGTAGCACGTAATTTTCTCATTGATTTGGTTATTCTCATTAATGCAAATATCTCTTATAGTAAACATGCACAAACATATTCTTTATTGTACTCGTTCTGTGCCACATTACGTCTATTTTTATGTTTATACTTGAAAAAAAGAGTATCACTGGGTTTTGAAAAATTTTATAAATATCTGAAAAATTTGATCCCTACCGGCCGTTATACTTGAATTGCAGATTTGCAAACTCTCTGCTGTGTACGCTCTGCGTAAGGAAAAATTGCACATTTCTCTCCACTTGAAAGACGAGATCACATAGTTCCCATAAAATATTGTTATGGATTTGGATAAAATTGTATGCATTCTAGGCAGCATTAATAACTTAACGGATTCAATGTACTCTGAATGAATATGCCACGGTCTTTAAACATCTCGTAGCCAGAAACCTTTTTAAAACCCAAAGATACCCTTGACTCAAGCATAAAATTTGAAGAAGACGTAATTTCCTACCAAACAGATATAATAAAGAATATTTTATGCCTTTTTACTATAAGATCTCTTTGAAGCAATAAGAGAATCGAAAATCAAGTAAAAAAATACCTGCTACTTAAGAAGCCATTTTTAAAGAGTATAATTTTGGGGGTGGGTAAAAAGAGGCTCTCACAAACGCCGACATCTGAGTGTAGCTGAAACATCTTAGGATTAAGCTGCGCGATAATCAGCATGAGAACACTACTTAAATTATTTGCTTGAAGCGAAAACACGTTTTAGAATTTTTGGTTGACATTTTATGAGATATGGAACGTAGGACTCCATGGCGGTAGTTACTATAGAAATTCTCTGGTCATATTGGCTTGTGCTTTCCGACAATTTCACATTTTCAGTTTCTGTCATCTTAACCAAGACTCTAATTTAAAATTCCAAGACCCTGAACATTGGTCACATACATGGCTACATTAATGTCATTTTTCCATGAGACTCGAACAGAGCTAAAGACACATCTTGGAGACATAATAGCAATTGACAGTAAGCAATCACCTCCCTTGTGGCTAAATGCTGGTCAACGATCCATGGCTGCATTCGATGAGTGATCAGGGCCTGACAGTGGACGGATGATAACTGATCAAGGCCCCCGCGGGTAAAGATACTAATTTGGTCACGCCCTTTTGGTCTAAACTTTAGATTTGACGGTCAGGAAACGTGTGAGACCCAGGTAGGCGTGCATATGCATCACACCATCACGCAAAATTTCGTACTCAAATGTCTTACGCATGCAAGACAAAGCAGCATAATTGAATTTCCTTAGCAGCTGAGGTAGTAACCAATGGTTTACTCATTCTTCAAAGGTGCTTCGCGTTTGGTTTTGCTGCCTTCTAACGTAGAACAACTGGCTGATGCCCTTAGACTCTGCTCATGCTGGAACTTGGCTGTTGTCCCGCAGGGTGGAAATAGCAGCCTCTTTGGCAGTGGCGTGCCCGTCTTCGACGAGGTTATTATGTCGACTCGGAGGATGAACAGAGTCTTAGACATCGACGCAGACACCGGTAGGATGTGTTGAATTCTTGTTCTTAGCAAACTTTTGTGTGTTCCCAGCTCATGGCAAGCTTGAATGTGTTGAGTAGCAAAAGCAATGGGGACAAATTTTATTTCCTGCTAACTATTTTATCAAGTATAATAAAATTTGGCTAACTTATTGTGCAGTGCGTGAGAAAAATAAGCAAAACTGGAAACACATCTTTGAAGGTAGTAAAATGATGGGAGCATACGCAACAAGATGTTTTCATCTAATCATACCTATGTCAGTCTTTCTTGTTTTAATTTTCCCTGTTTCTCGATTCTCCAGGATCGATGGACGTCCGTAGCCTGATTTACGCTCGTTTAAATGTAGAAGCTTACTTCGAGTGCACGTATTTGAGGCGATGCAGTGCGCAAATTAATGTCTGATGTCAGCGTAGTTCTTTGGTATTAAATTGTGCTTCTTATTCATAATCCTGATTACATATCATTCGCTTTGTCTGCTACAATTATTAATTTTCTGTATACACCAGTGTATCTGGATAGATCACCAATAAGGAAACTAATACATTTACCGCAGTTTACTTCGTAGAATTATTCAATCTTTAAGAGGGTTCGTCTGGTTGGCTTGTGCAGCCGATTCAGTATATGCTTGATTTTACCCTTTATTCATGAGGTATTTTTTGATTACCTCTCATTTAGAAGTGGAAATCTAGAAAATAAATAGGAAGGAATTCTGTCAATTCATGAGTTTGATCATAGGTCAGGGATCCAATTGGTTGACCTGAGCCAAAATAATTGTTTGACCTTTCCAGTTAAACCGACATTTTGCTCCGCTGAACCCTTCCATTGAACACGTAGTTTAACTTTAAGCTTCTGAACTTTAAGTTTTAAGATACTCGTAGAAATTTTCCGTAGCCGTTTCTTCAAAATTTGGGCACAATTTATCGGTGTTTTGAAGGTACCTATAAAGGCTTATTGGCCAGTAATTCGAATTTACTTAAATTCTGCAGTTACACTTACTAATCTGGGATCCTTTGACCCGTTTGCTTGCATGTAGATCTTAATGTAAAAGAAGAGTTTTTGTTCCTCCAAACCTTCCTAGGCCACCAAATTTCTGGCTTTTACTGAGTAAGTTCATGAAATAGATTAATTAGATATCTTTAAAAACATTCTGTTTTAAAATGCTGTCATTTCGATGCATTGAATTGATCGAACTTTTCCACGAAGGCGTCGTTGTATGCGAGGCAGGCGTGATACCGTCGGATCTGGAAAAGGTACTTGCAAAACCCCAGTACAACCTTACGCCTCCATTGGATCTTGGCTCTTGGGAAATCTGCAGTTTAGGAGGAAATGCTGCGACTAATGCCAGGGGTATTACAACCCTCAAATATCCGGATTTCCGAGCATCAATTACAGGCATTGAAGCGGTATTTCAAAAATTGCAAAATGTTCTGTTTATGCAAAATTCAAATATATGAGATGTCTGCTTGCCTGCCCATTGGAAGTTATACTTAACTTTAGGTTAATCTTAAAAAACTTATACCGTAAAGCAGAGAACATCTTCTTTTGCCCTGTTTGAGATGTGTTCGATAGTATTTTGTTTAATTTTTTCTTAACAGGTTATCTCAAGTGGCGAAACCCTGAACTTCATTGGCGATACTCGAAAGTATCTGGTGGGCGTTGACTTAAAGCAATGCCTTATAGGTACTGAGGGAACATTCGGAATAATTTCCAAGGTAGCATTTTCAAGTCCACAAAGAGGCCCAAGTCAAAGGAGTTAGCCTTTTTTGGTGAGAATTTTCGCCCGTTTATCCAGAGTAATTTTTCTTAAACTCATCTCACGTGAACGACTGTCGTCAGAAAATAAAACTGTTAAACCCCATGTGGGATGCAGATTGTGAAAGCCAAAGTTTATTTCTTATATTGAAATCCAAATTCAATTTGACTGTATGCTGCCCCTCGCAGAAGTAATTTCTCTTGCCACTCAAAACATGTTCCTCAGAGTATATGGTCTGTGTTCATTCCATCTAAAATGCCATGTAAACATAAGCCAATAACCCAAATGGATTTTTATTCCAACCTTAGGGATTTGCGGACACTTGAGCTGTAAAGTTTTCTTTAAATTTGCAAAACCATTCTAGGTTATGCAATAAAAGTAATTCAAACTTGCAGAATATTTTAAAAGAATACCAAGTCAATATACAATAATCAATACGTTCCGCATCCAGGGAAATTAACAGAATATATCACTCATCCCTTCGGTGGCTTTCTCGGTCACTAAAGCCAGGCATGTATGCGCATATCTGCCGTAGATATCGATTTTGGTAAAGTATTTGGACTTTCATTCAAGGCGGAGGACTCTGCATTCCTAGAAATCGCAAACTTTTGACAGAAATGTCAGCGTAAATATATTTAGATGCGGGCGGCTGAATTGGTGACTTTCGGCCACGGTAGTTGTGGCACCTGTATACAGTTTTTTGAGCGCACAGGACCAGTTTGCGTAGCCTGATTGCAGCTACTTCTGCCGTAGCTACCAGACGCTGTCAAAATAAATATATTTCGTAAATGAAAATGCTATCCGAGGAAGCTAACAGCGGGCCGTCACACCACATGAAGTAGAGTAAAATCTTGCCTACTGACTAAACAGCCGGTCATAACTGCTCATACTTAATGCGTGACAAAAATCAGTATATGTACAGTGGACTGGGAGTCGGACGGCGGTGATTCCTTCCTTCCCCCTGGTTTTGGTAATCACGATGTGAGTGTCAAAGGGACTAGGTAGTGCTGTGGCGCGCGAAGACGGGTATGCCGACCCGTCAGCCAATACGCCCACTCCCACCTCAGACAAATGACCGGCTCGGACGGTGACCTGATGCTGGAGGTGAGGGAGATAGTGAGGTCGAAGGCTCAGTGCATTTTCCTCACTATAAACAATCTGACGCGTTTGAAACTATCACGGTGCCCTAAAGCCGTGGCTTGAGAGGTTGCAAACTGACGGGATAACTCGGACCGCGTAGTCAGCCCAATCTCTGTTTTGTGTGGCGTGGCTGACTGGCGGACTGAGAGTCAGGCTGCAATGGCTCCTTCTTAATGGGGCCTTTATGAAACTCCCGCTGAGCCGGGATCCGAGCCGCCTCTTCATTTTGTTCTGTTTTTGTTTGTGGTAAGCCACCGTGTGTGGGTCTGCGCCCTCTCCTACCTCCGGTTTTCTTGACTCTATCTTGACAACGGTTTCAGGTGGGGAGTAGAACAGAGAGTGGGGTAGATGTAGTGCATGTCTGCTCTCAATTTAATATAGCGTCAGTCCCCGTCCATACACCACCCTGCTCTGGAGCAATCGGTGGACATCGTACGACTACGACGGTCGAACTGCATATGTACAGTACGCATCCCTACGTCGATTTTCTGAGCTTGTATAAATTCCAGCATAGGTCCTTAATTATTGACAAAAATTTTATTTCGGGAGCTTTTAACACAAAAATATGCTCTTTTGCCTGTGTACTTTTAAAGTACTATTCAATTTTTTTAATATTTTACCAATTTATATATGTTATAAAACATACTATGCGTTTAAGTATGTGCCACAAATTCTTTCCTTACATGTAGAATGCCTTTTCTGAAAAAAAAAAGTCAATTTCTTTATTTATTTAAAGCGGACATTCTAGTGCTCATAAGGTATCGTGATATTGTTGAATCACAATACAACTTGTCAAAGCATTATTAATAAGCTAACATCTATCAAACTCGTGTTTTATTATCTGGAATGCCTTCAGGTGTTCCATTTAGTCTTCACTCATGGGAGAAAGGAGAATAGAAACACCCGGGAGTGTTCAAAACCCGAAATATTCATATAATTTAGGCTTCTCTTATCTCTGAGTGTGAAGAGATAGTTTTGAGATCTGCCAGCTTGGACATGTTTGTTAAGGCACTACCTTTTTTACTGCATTTGTTAATGAACGCTCACCGATCGCTAATGGAACTCACTCGTCCCATTCTGCCCGTGGTTCAATGGTTAGAGCGTTGAACTTCTGATGGATGGGTCGCGGGGTCGATCCTCGGCTGGTACACCACCTGGGGTCGGGTATGACTGACTGCCAACGGTTAATAAGCCAGAAATGGCCATTCCAGTCTTTTTTATCTTTGCTGGCAATACTCATCTGCCACTGCTTTCCCCCTTTTTAAGGTTTTTGTGTTCCCGTTTCATTACCTTGTACATCTTGTTAGCTTATTTATCATAACACTCAGTGTACTTTTGTCTGGCAGCTATGGAACTCACAGGTCCGAAGGGCCATGGTTACTTTAAAAGTCTCTTTAGTTCAATTTTTTAAGCATTTGATAAAGCGGGTTTCATTTAGTGGAAATAGCATGATAAAGAAGTAAACCTAGATATTCGAAAAACGCATTTATGCTTAACCTGGTTCTCTATTGAAATATTATTCCATCATTCTCTTCTTCTGTTCAAAATACAAACTGGAAGCTGACTGCAGAGTTTGGAATTAAATGAAACTGAATCTAAACACGCATTCTGACTTGCGTTCGGGGCTCATCTGGCATGGATTGCCCTAATACAAATTGTCTGGGCAATATGAGTTTGGTGCATTTGAGCACTGTGTTTCAAAAGCCTAAAAGAGCTTGTCATTTGGTTGGTGTTTTCAATTACTTATCTCAATATTAACGAAATTCGGCTAACACATTTTTCAAATAGTTGCGCCCACCCCATCGCAAGTCCTGTTGCTCCTAGTATATAAACGATCTGTAAGTCCTATTTTGATTTCAAACGCAATTATCTTTCATTAGTCTGTCAGTGAGATACTTTGATCTGGGAAAAAACGATTTGTCGACACTTTGAAACACGTGCAAGCATAAAGGGAATGGGGTGGTATGAGTTTGGCATCACGACTCCTCATTATCGGCAAGTAGGCAATGGGACATGAATTTTTATTTAACAAAATGACAGTCGAAAATATTTTAACGAGCTGTGGTATCTTCTAATTAACCGCATGAGAACAGATAGTCCGCGCCCAGACTCGTGGAGAACTAACAGAATTATTGTGTATGCTTGAAAGTGTCAAAGATGGCCTAGATGAGGTTTTAAAACTGGCTTACACGGGAAAATCATAGACTAATGAATAAAATGCAACGCATTGGCATTTTTTGGGTATTTTTTCTGGTTAAATAACAGTTAATAAAAAAACTGTATGAGCAGAACCTGCCTTAAAACTTAATTGTACGTGTTTTTTTAATTTGCTTACATTCTCTCGTCGAGATCCCAAAAAAATTCGTTTCGTGTATTTACATTGTACATATTCGTATTTTTGTCCAGGTTTTTACTTGATGAGTGGAATTACATCAGCTATTAAAAAGCTTATAATTTTGAAGCTTTTAACACGGTGTGACACCTCATTTAGTCAGCTACCTCCGTGTTCATAAAGGTTACTCACCATTTATAAAGTACGATCCGTATGTTGTGCAATACAATAACAGTATCGAAATAATGCTCCAGAGAAATAGGAGGTAGAATGCGTGTCATTTTAAAGAAAATAGACCCAATTAATCTTGGAAACTTGCAGAAAATGTGTAAAGTTTGGGGTTCAGAGCAGAATATGCGGTTATTTCAAATAAATTAATTGTGAAAGACGCAACTTTATATAAGAAAGTACAGGAAAATTGTCTATTCGTTTTTTTCTCCCGGATATATGATTAAATATGTGCGAACATAGAAAGTTCGAGAAAAACAACAGGGTCTATTAATGTGGGGAATTCTCCAAGGTTTTAATTGGCGCCAAGAAAGATGCTTGCTTCAGAACCGTCATATCCCTGTGCTTGAATAGGTCAGATATTTTTTCTCTGTCAACCAGCTTCGAAACCTGATATAACCGACCTTTTCCAAGTGAAACACCGCAAAAATTGCATATATTTTGCGAAGTTTTTGCATAGGGTGACTCCAGTCAAAATTTGGGAACTTTTGAAAGGTAACCGTTTCCCTGCCCAAGGAGTAAGACGAAATGATCTTTTGGTTAGAGTTTGTGCAATTGTATGTCTTCCCATAATCAACTATTTTTAAATTCATAATAATTTTGAGTTCGATTTTGTTAATAGGCACCAATAATATTTTTATCTTTTACTTTTCTGAAAAGATCGTTTTTTTCAGAATAGTAGTTTTGTTTTTGAACATTTTGATGTACAGTGTCTATATTTTCCGTGTGCAAACTTTTCAGTTTGTGAAGACTACGAAGCTATCGTGGAATTAATGAGACTCGCAAAATACGAACTTTCGGAAACACTGTCCGCCTTCGAATACTTAAGTGCGTTTTTTTTCATTTTCAAAAAATTATATTCCCACTCACCTATATTTGCAAAAACAAGGCTGCTCTCATAATAAATAATTTTTTCCAAAAGTAATAACGCTGCCTTTCATCTGAATAGAGATATTTATTACATAAATAGCTAATCTTAGCAAAATAAAAACTAAAGAAAATGTGTTGCTTATTATCATTCAAATAATTTCGGATTTCACAGGGTTAAAATCAGTTTCGTAATCATAGTCAAAGTAATCATAGTCATAGTCATACTATGACATTAATAATCAAATCAATTCCACGACTACGGCAATAATAAATTGGGGGCTATGTGTAAACTACAAATATTAATTTTATAGGATAAAATCGAGCAAAATGACTGAACAAAAGCTAGAATTTGCTTTACTGGGAAGGTAATACTAGACATCGATATATTAATAGTTCCACTTCGTTGCTCAATAAAACAAAACATTCAAGAAAGCATGTAACACACTCGGCCTTTATCACCTGGTTTAGGCTGGACCGCCTACATGGCCCTGGTCTCCATGTAACACCTCATTATAACCCACCTGGTACAGCCTACGCATAACTAGAATTTTAACATGTCAAAAGGATATGGGCGGCAACTTGGATCCCAGCTCACGCAGCCTGGGCCTCCCTGCCACACACCCCAATTGTTCGACCGTCGATTTTCGACGATGTTCACCGTAAGCTCCACACTTAGCGGTGCAGGGACGGTGACTTGTGCGTGAATTATTTTAAAACGATAGTAGCCTTGCGCTGCAGCTACCGCACTCTCCCCTCCTCCCATACCTGAACCCGATGTCATGACAGAGTCAAGAAGAACGGAGGCGGGAGAGGACGCAGGTGGCTGGCGCGGCCGGAGCCACCCCTGGGCGTACCACCACACCTGACACACACGACAGTTCGACAGTCGTAGTCCAACGATGTACACCGTATGCTCCATGGGAAAGTGGAGCAGGGACGGTGACTTGCGCGTGATTTAGTTTAAAGTGATAGTAGACTTGCGCTGCATCTACCGCACTCTCTCCTCCTCCCCCACCTGAGCCCGGTGTCAAGACAGAGTCAAGAAGACCGGAGGCGGGAGATGACGCAGGTGGCCGGCGCGGCTGGGTCCCCTAAGTCCAAGCCGCCCATAGGCGTGCCACCACACCTCTATGTTCGGCATTGGTTATGGGAGCGCAACCCGAATAACGCATGCCATGCCCTGATGTGGCCCCCGTGTTGGTCCAACGCATCTACCACGTGTCCCGTTTAGGGGGCACACACACACACGACAGTTCGACCGTCGTAGTCCGACGATGTCCACCGTATGCTCCATTGGAAAGGGTGGAGCAGGGACGGTGACTTGCGCGTGATTTAGTTTAAAGTGATAGTAGACTTGCGCTGCATCAACCGCACTCTCTTCTCCTCCCCCACCTGAGCCCGGTGTCAAGACAGAGTCAAGAAGACCGGATGCGGGAGAGGACGCAGGTGGCTGGCGCGGCAGGGTCCCCTAAGTCCTAGCCGCCACCTAGGCGTGCCACCACACCTCCCATGTTCGGCATTTGTTAGCTGAGCGCAACCCGAATAACGCATGCCGTGCCCTGATGTGGCCCCCGTGTTGGTCCAAGGCATCTACCACGTGGCCCGTTTAGGGGGCACACGACAGTTCGACCGTCGTAGTCCGACGATGTCCACCGTATGCTCCATGGAAGGGTGGAGCAGGCACGATGACTTGCGCGTGATTTAGTTTAAAGTGATAGTAGACTTGCGCTGCATCTACCGCACTCTCTCCTCCTCCCCCACCTGAGCCCGGTGTCAAGACAGAGACAAGAAGACCGGAGGCGGGAGAGGACGCAGGTGGCTGGCGCGGCCGGGTCCCCTAAATCCTAGCCGCCCCTAGGCGTGCCACCACACCTCTATGTTCGGCATTTGTTATGGGAGCGCAACCCGAATAACGCATGCCATGCCATAATGCGGCCCCCGTGTTGGTCCAACGCATCTAGCACGTGGCCTGTTTAGGGGGCACAACACACACACACACACGACAGTTCGACCATCGTAGTCCGACGATGTCCACCGTATGCTCCACACCAGGTGGTGCAGGGACGGTGACTTGCACGTGAATTAGTTTTAAGTGATAGTAGCCTTGCGCTGCAGCTACCGCACTCTCTCCTCCTCCCCCACCTGAGCCCGGTGTCAAGACAGAGTCAATAAGACCGGAGATGGGAGAGGGCGCAGGTGGCTGGCGCGGCCGAGCCGCCCTGGGCGTGCCACCACACCTGGCTCGGATCCCACGTAGTGGGAGTGCCATAAAGGCTACATTAAGAAGGAGCCATTGCAACCTGACTCTCAGTCCACCAGTCAGCCACTCCACACAAAACACACATTGGGCTGACCACGCGGTCCGAGTTATCCCGTCAGTTGGCAACCTTCCAAGCCACGGCTTTTAGCGCACCGTGATAGTTTCAAGCGCGTCAGATTGTTTATAGTGAGGAAAATGCGCTGAGCTGTCGACCTCACTCTCTCCCCCAACCCCACAATCAGACCACTGTCCGAGCCGGTCAGTTGTCTGATGCGGAAGCGGGCTCACACACACACATACACGACAGTTCGACCGTCGTAGTCCGACGATGTCCACCGTATGCTCCATGGGAAAGCTGAGCAGGGACGGTGACTTGCGCGTGATTTAGTTTAAAGTGATAGTAGACTTGCGCTGCATCTACCGCACTCTCTCCTCCTCCCCACCTGAGCCTTGTGTCAAGAGAGAGTCAAGTAGACCAGAGGCGGGAGAGGACGCAGGTGGCTGGCGCGGCCGGGTCCCCTAAGTCCTAGCCGCCCCTAGGCGTGCCACCACACCTCTATGTTCGGCATTTGTTATGGGAGCGCAACCCGAATAACGCATGCCATGCCCTAATGCGGCTTCCGTGTTGGTCCAACGCATCTACCACGTGGCCCGTTAAGGGGCACAACACACACACACACACGACAGTTCGACCGTCGTAGTCCGACGATGTCCACCGTATGCTCCATTGGAAAGTGGAGCAGGGACGGTGACTTGCGCGTGATTTAGTTTAAAGTGATAGTAGACTTGCGCTGCATCTACCGCACTCTCTCCTCCTCCCCAACCTGAGCCCGGTGTCAAGACAGAGTCAAGAAGACGGGAGACGGGAGAGGACGCAGAAGGCTGGCGCGGCTTGGTCCCCTAAGTCCAAGCCGCCCCTAGGCGTGCCACCACACCTCTATGTTCGGCATTTGTTATGGGAGTGCAACCCGAATAACGCATGCCATGCCCTAATGCGGCCCCCGTGTTGGTCCAACGCATCTACCACGCGGCCTGTTTAGGGGGCGCACACACACACACACACACACACACACACACACACACACACACACACACACACACACACACACACACACACACACACACACACACACACACGACACGACGACAGGTCGACCGTCGTAGTCCGACGATGTCCACCGTATGCTGGATGGGAAAGTTGAGCAGGGACGGTGACTTGCGCGTGATTTAGTTTAAAGTGATAGTAGACTTGCGCGGCATCTACCGCACTCTCTCCTCCTCCCCCACCTGAGCCCGGTGTCAAGACAGAGTCAAGAAGACCAGAGGTGGGAGAGGACGCAGGTGGCTGGCGCGGCT